>CM021762.1:140764-218248 GCA_011075105.1 Heteronetta atricapilla
TTTTTTTTTTTTTTTTTTTTTTTTTTTCTTTTCCTGTTAAAAAATGTGCATGTTGGAGAGCAGGTGAGGTGGGGGCGGTGCCAGAGCGAGGGGGGGACCCTGCACCGCAGCAGGAGGTCGTCCCCATCCCCCTGTAACAGTCGGGCAGAGACAGAAGGGGCTGGGATGCTGGGGAGCAGCGGAGAGACAGGGGGGAAAGGGGAGCAGCGTGGGGGGGGGTTGTAGGGTCACCAGATGCCCGGGGGGGGGGCCCACGATGGGGTCCCAGGGGGGCTGCGGGTGTGGGGGGACTGGAGTCGAGAGCTGGGGTGGGCGCGGGCCCTGCTCTGCCCTCGCCGCCTGCGGCGGTTGCCCCGTCCGCTGCCAGCCCTCACGGCGGTGGCCCTGCGAGCTCATCCTCGGCCGTCCTCGTCCCGGCACCACGACCTTTGCGCCCAGCCCGCTGTCCCCGCTCGGAAGCGCTGGCGTGGCCCGTGGGGGGGTGGGTAGAGGGGGGAAAGGAAGCGGGGGGGCCCCGATGTCGAGAACTTTCAAATAAACCAAAGCCAGATCTGGCAACGAGAGGCGCTGAGGCCAGGTACTGGGGAATATACAGGTAATAATACTGCTCACATAGAAAAGTAATAATCCTTCATTTGTACATTTATACAGTGGCTCTCGGCTTCCCCCCACCCCCTGCCCGCCCCTCCCCCCCGCCATGGGTGTCTGTGCCAGGCCGGCAGCGGCCCCTCGCCCCCGTGCCGTCTCTACGCCAGGGGGTCCGCCAGGTCATCGTCTGCGCCCCGCGACAGCAGCTCCCGCTTCTCGTCCGTGCTGGCCAGCGAGTTGCGGCTGTTGTGGGCTCCCATGTACAGCGTGGCGTAGACGGGGTTGGTGAAGTTGGTGGGCTGCGGAGAGGAGGGGGGACGCAGGTCAGGGGGGGCACAGACACCCTCTACCCAGCACAGCCAGCCCCAGAGGGGACTCTCACCCCAGGGTGCCAGGCACAACGGCCCTGCTGCAAGCCTGAACTGGCAGCAGCGCTGTCTGGTGTGGCACTGCCAAGGCTGAAGCTGTCACCATCCGTCCCCAAACCACCCCCGAGCCCCCCAACCTCCTCTGCACAGAGGGCAGCCCCCTCTCAGCGTTGCCTCGGGCTGGCCTCGCACAGCCAACGGCCCTCCTGAGCCACGCAGACCCCGCTCCGTACCTTGTCAGGGTCCAGGGCAAAGTCGGCGTCCAGCAGCTCCCCAACGTCGTCGTCGGGCTCCCCCTCGTACATCTTGTAGGTGGGGTTCCCGATCTCCACGTTCATGGCACCGTTCGTCATCCGCTGGTGCTGGAAGCCCTTGGCGCTGGGGAGGACACGAAACACGGGGTCAGGGCGCAAGGTGCAGCAAGGGGACCTCGACCCCCCCAGCAATCCCTCCTGCTTGTTTGTCTCATGCAGCCAAGGCTTTCAAGCCCTGCCACGGGGATTTCCGTCTCGGCTCAGTAATGCTCCCCCAGGACTCCTGGAGTGCCCCGGCTTACCCCTTAATCCTCCACTTGTACCAGACGAAAGCCACCACAGTGAGGAGGATCAGCAGCAGCAGGATGGGGATGATGATGGAGGCCGTTCCTGTGGGACAAGGAGTGCGGGTGCTGATCAGGGTGAGTGGCAGCTGACACTCTCCCCATGGGTCAGAGCTGGAGCAGGAGCACCCCATCCCCACCCCAAGAATGGGACTCAGGAGTGGCCCCCCAAGCTGGGAGCGGGGCACAGGCTTCTCTTCCTGACCCCCCACTGGAGCTGAGCCTCCTGCGGCAGGGCATGCTGTACGTACGGTTGCTCTGCTGCTCGCTGACGATGAAATCCTCGCAGCGCGTCCCAGTCATCCCCACCGGGCACCTGAGAGCGCGGGGAGAGCAGCGGGGTTAGCAGGGAGCAGGACATCATGCAGGGGCAGGGGGGAGAGGTGGGGCACAGATCTGTGGGTCGGGGGGTGGATGGAAGGGGGGGGGGGGCACAGATTGAGGTCTGTCAGTCACGTACTCCCTGTGCTTAGGGGGCAAGAAAGCAATCCTTCACCCTCCCTGGGGACCAGGGGGCCCACCCATAGCCCCCCATCACCACCTTCTCCAGCCCCCAGCTCTGCTTACAGGCACTCGGGCAGCTGCGTTTTGTCGCTGATGGAGCAGGTCCCGCCGTGCATGCAGTAGTCATCACAGGTCAAGCAGCTGGGCGCTATCTTGCCATCGGGGCAGCTGCGGGGCAGAGCGGATCAGCACACAGGCACCCACGAGCTCCCCTCTGCCCTATGCCTGCCCCACAGTGCCCAGGACTCTGCTGGTTCATCCCACTGGCACCGTGCAGGGCTGTGCTGTGCCGTGTCCATGGCTGCTGGGTCACAAGGATGGGCCTGGGCAGACACCTCCACCACTGCCTCCTACCACCCTGAGGGCTCCCACTAATCTGAGCTGCCCTTCAACAGCCAGACCTGAATTACTGAACCAGCACCTCGCAGCTGTGGCCGTGCCCATGCCTGGATGTTCAAGCCACAGGATACAAGTTCCTTCCTGGGTTTCCATGCCCCCCAACCCCTCTCCCTCCTTTGAGTTCAACAGCCCTGGTACGTACATGCAGGACACTTCTCCGTTCTGCTTGTTGATGCTGCACTTGCCCTCCTGGCACCGGGAGCATTTGTTCTCCTGGCACTGGGCGCCCTCGAACTGCGGGGGGCAGCGGCACTGCTTGGCACCACTGGCCGTCATCTGGCACACACCCTCATTCTCGCAGTAGTCGAAGCACTGCCCTGCAGGGGATAGTAGGGCCAGGGTGGGTGGGGGGCAGCCCCATGCTGGCCCCCCTGAGACCGACTGCAAGGCTGCTCGCCACCCTGCTCGCCCACGGAGCACCCCACCGCCCCACAGCCCCTGGAGAGCATCCCCCAGGAAAGCGGTGCCCAGCGGTCCCAATTCCCGGGTGCTGTCCCCAGCCGCCCTCGTGAGCAGCACTCACGGTACTGGCAGCGGTCCCCGATGAAGGAGGGCAGGCAGCGGCAGTTGGGCTGGTTGCCCTGGTTGACTGTGCAGCTGCCGTTGTTGAGGCAGTAGTCAGTGCACACTTGCTGGTTGCACCGGGGCCCCGTGAAGCCAGTGGGGCAGCGACAGGTTGGCATGCCTGAGAAGAAGAGCTGTCAGGGTGCCGCTCCGTTGGCCCGTTCCCCCAGGACCAGCCCGGCCCCCGCAGCAGCCCTCACCTGACGGGGAGGCAGCGCACATGCCCCCGTTCTGGCAGTAGTCCCAGCACTGGTTGATCTGGCACTTCTCGCCATTGTAGCGCGGCTGGCACCGGCACTTGGCCTGCTTGCGGGCGTTGAGGAAGCAGCTGCCCCCGTTCAGGCACACCAGGTCACAGGTGTCGGTGGTGGGCACTGGGGGTGAGGGCGGGAGGTGAGCGGGGCTGTGCCATGCTGTCCTGCGGCAGCCCTCAGCCTCCTCCTGGCCCGTGGGACCACCTACCGATGGCAGAGGCGGTGGGCGAGGGGATGACCACGCAGGTGCCATTGTCCAGGCGCTTGCCGTTGGGGCAGGTGCACACTGGGCCGCTGGGGCTCAGCAGGCAGAGCCACTCGCACTTCTTACGGTCACAAGGGTTGGTCACTGTGGGGAGGACAGAAGGGACGATGCGGGGGGAGGCACAGTGAGCTGCCCTGGCACCCTCCTGGCAAACACCCCCTGATGAGCCAGCGGCCTGAGGACACCCGCTAACACCCCACGGCTGCCCAAGCCCTGTGACACCCCATCTCCCAGTGCCTTCAGGTCACTGACAGCTTTCCAGTGCACCTTGGTAGCCCCCCTCCAGCTCCACGTGAACCCCCTTTTTGCCAACCAAGGGGCCCCCATTCTCCCACCCTGGCCAGATAAACTGCTCGATAAACGCTGAGTCCTCTGCCAGCTCTCCCCTCATCCTTTCTGGTACCGCATCCTGCCCCAGACCAAGGGCCTCAGGCCTGACACGCACCCTCCGGCTGCTTGTACTGGTGGTAGAGCACAACGTCAGTGGCGTGATTGAGGCCTGACGTCAGGTTGGTGACAGACTTGTGCCCGAACTTGTGGATCTTGAAGATGCGGTTGTTGATGTAGGTGACACCATAGATGTAGTCCTCAAAGATGTCAATGCTGAAGGGATGGCTCAGCCCTGGGGAAGCGAAGAGAGGACATGAGCAGTCAGAGGTGGCTCGGGAGCTGACAGTACGGCTGGCCAGTCGCTGCCTTGGACAGGGCTGATGATGGATTTTGGATGGATTTTGGGCTAGGGCCTCCCGCCCTGTACGAGGCAGGCAGTGGGGGGGTGGGACAGCAGTGTCAACAGGCTCTGGTCCTGCTGTGGAGCATTTAATGAGGAAGATCTGCCCTCACTACTGTTCGCTGAGCATCCCTGATCAGTGCTAAGGGATTGTCTGCTCCCAAGTATAGCGCAAGACAGGTCATGGCCCCCCAGGGAGCCTGGTGGGACCCCAACCCAGGGACATCAACCCTGGCCAGATCAGCCTCTTCCCTGCTGCTCCAGGAGGTCTCGGGGCGCTGCTCACCTTTCTTGTTGTCAATAGCCACGACAGGATCAGTGCCATTGAGCCGGATGCTGCCGATGACGGAGAGCTTGGCGTCGGCCCAGTACAGCCGCTCATTGTGGTAGTCCACGGCCAGGCCTGGTGCACACACACCCCAGTGAGGGACGAGCCCGTAGCCCACCCCAAGCCCCTGCTGGCCAGCAGAGCCACCCACCACCCTGCCATGCCATCCTGCCCTACCCATGCTGGCCACAGGGCTCAGCTGTGTCCCCCTGCTGTACGCCAAAGCCCTTGCCACCCTTTGTGCCCCTCCTGGCACCCATTTTTATTCACCTGTTGGCCACTGGATGTTGTCTTGCACCAGGGTCTCGCGCAGTGTCCCATCCATAGCGGCCGTCTCAATCTTGGGGTGATTGCCCCAGTCTGACCAGTACATGGTCCTGTGAAGGACACAGGCCGGTCATTCTCAGCAGGGGAGTAAGGAGGGGAAGAGCAGAACATTCCAACAGCCCATCAGAGAAGAAACCCTCAGCCTTCTCCCAACACCACCCTTGAGGGGCCAGCCGACTCCAGATACAACTCACGCTACCAATGGGGCACAGGAAGCTTCTACCATGGAGGACTTTTTGGTAAGGGACTGGGGTGAGGACAGAGTAGAGAGGAAGTGAGAAAGGGCTCAAGTCTCACCCCCTAAGCGGGTCAACTACGATGGCGTGCGGCTCATCAATCATGCCTGAGATCAGTGTCTTGCGATTCTCGCCTTTCATCTGTGCCACTTCAATGACATCCCGCCCAGAGTCCGTCCAGTAGATGTTCCCAGCAACCCAGTCGATGGCAATGCCCCGTGGCATCTTCAGCCCAGAAATCTGGGAAGGGCAGAAAGGAGAAAGGGGTCAGGGCCGGACCCCAGCAGCCTGGCCATGTGCCTCCTGACACGTGCGGACAGAGCTCACGTTCAGGTGGGTGACGCCACCGTCGATCTGGCGCCGGTTGCGGTTGGAAGCGGTGGAGGCGGCAGAGGAGGCCGGCAGCTCGCAGTACGAGATCCTGCCCGTGTGCCAGTTGGTCCAGTAGATTTTGTTGCCCTTGACGTAGATGTCCATGGCATCGATGCGCACGTTCTCGTCACCCTGGAAGGCCGGCTCATAAGCAGAGTTGGGGTTGAAGGGGTACATGCTCCGGATTTTGTTGTCATCCGCGATGTAGAGGATTTGGTGCTCTGAGCCTGCAGAGGAGGAACTGTTAGTGCTGGACCAGGAGCCTGGCGCCAGCCCGGCTCTACGGTAGGGCACAGGACTGGGTCTCTCAGCACCCTTTTGGGCAAAAACAGATGGATAGGAGACCCCTGACAGAGCCAGGCTGACCATCTGGGGAGGAAGGATGGGATGGATTCTCCCCAAGGGGCAGAGAATGCAGGGGGAGGAGGAGAGGGAGTGGGGGCTGGAAGGCACAGACACGCTCAGGATTTGTGCAAGGCTCCCCCCCACCTTCTGCCTTGCACATGTTGTCAGTCTTCATGAAGTTCTTGGCGCAGCTGCAGACATGCGATCCTTTGGTGTTGTTGCAGAGCTGGGAGCATGTCCCGAAGCGCAGGCACTCGTTGACGTCTGGGCAGAGGGAAGATAGGGGTCATGGGGGGACCAGGAGGGTGTCTCCAAGCAAGGCCAGGTTCAGGCCCTCTCTGGGGGCTGTGCTGTGCTAGCAGGGCTCAGAGACCCCTTCTTTCCCCCAGTGCCCCAAGGACACCGCTCCTGACACCCCTGCCACTCCAGGGGTACAAAGGCACATCTTAGGGGTGAAAGCCGGCCATAAACCCGACAGCCAGACCTCGAGTGCTCCCCAGAAGTGGTGGAAGTACCTTGACAGGAATTCTTGTCTGGCACCTTCTGAAAGCCTCTGCGGCACGTGCAGTACGAGGTGGGCTGCGACTGGATGCACTGGGCCTCATCTCCACACATGGTGGTGTTGGTCATGCAGTCGTACGACTTGTGGTCTGCGGTGGGAGACGTGGTCAGCACCCGCCGCCCCCTCCAGCTCCCCCCGCGTTCCCCCTCAGCACCCCCAGCTACCCACGCACCGTGAGAGCAGGACTTCTCATCGGAGCCATCTCCGCAGTCATCAAAGAAGTTGCAGCGGAGGTTGGCGCTGATGCACTTTTTGTTCTCACACAGGAACTCGTTCTTGTCCTGGCTGCAGCTCTTGGGCTTGGCCGTGGGGGACTCTGCGGGAGCACGGGCAGCAGCTGTGACGCTCTGCGGCCCTGGGCACCCGGCCCCACAAGTGCGATGGGGTAAGAGCGGCCGGGGCAGGGCCCCAGGATGCCAGCGCTCGCCTCCCAATTTTAGGAAGAAGCAGGGGGTGAAGCAAACACTATCGCCTGGGTTGAAGCCCTGCAAGGACTGTCCCGATGACAGCTGCCAACTCAGTCTGCACTCACCACAGTCCTTCTCATCCGTGTTGTCTCCACAGTTGTCAATGCCGTCGCACTGTCGACCGATCCACAGACATACCCGGTCGTTCTTGCAGCGGAACGGTCTGTTGGGGGGACACTGGAATTTCACTGCACCAGCAAACAGAAACAAACGGTGACGGTGAAAGGAGACGCCATAGCCAGGCTGTCACACTTGTCACAAGCCGCCGCTCGGCCTCTGCCTGATGCCAGAGTGGCCTGTCCCACAGGTGCGAGCAGGCTCCAGAGACTAAAGCAAAGAGACTGAAGCAAAGATAACCATCTGTCGCCGGCCCGCGCTGCGGGAAGGCTTAGCCTCTCTGCCCTGTCCTCCCCCAGCCCCAGGTCTCTGCAAGGCTGCTCTGGAGCAGAGCCTCCCCCCAGCCCTGTCCTCCTAGCACAGCTGGAGGTGACAAGGGGAGGTGCCCAAGCCCCTCAGGGTGCCTGCAGCAGCGAGCCAGCTCCGGGACTGCCTCCCTTCACTGGCCGGCGGGTGCCAGGGTGGCCACACACCAGGAGCGGGGAGAGGCAAGGCAACATCACTCACAGCACTCCTCGGGGTTTTCGTCTGAGTTATCCCCACAGTCATCCTCCCCATCGCACTTCCAGGCCAGGGGCTTGCACAGCGTGTTGTTGCACTGGAACTCGTCCAGGGGGCAGGTGCGAACTGCAAGACAGCACGGGGCAGGAGGCTGCGCGTCAGCCGGCAGTGTCCGGGTGCTGCCACTCCTGCTTCCAGCACAGCTGGGGACCCTGGGGGGCTGCATACATGTCTGACCCTGACACCCCACTGAACTGTGCTTAGTGGTGCTGGCATCAGCACTGAGGGGAGATCTGGTATTTGACAGGATCCTGCCACGATGGCCGACCCGCTGTGCTCTTGCAAGGGTGCTACCCTTACCTCCAGTGCCACAGTCTTCCTCGTCAGTGCCGTCCATGCAGTCGGCGTCAGCATCACAGCGCCAGCGCATGGGGATGCAGTGCCCGTTCTTGCACTGGAACTGGTCGAACTCGCAGCGCGGCGTGCAGTCTTTCTGCAGCGGAAAGGCAGGTCACAGCGGTCAGCAGGGATAGCCCACACCGCAGCAGGCTCCTGCCCTGAGGCTGCAGCCAGGAGCAGGCCCTCAGCCCCCAGCTCTCCAGGTACTGGAGCTGCCTCGCAATGTGAGGGGGACCAGTGGCAGAGGCAGATCCTGAGGACGTGGCCCTGCTCCCACATGCAGGCAGGGTGGTGGGGGTGCCAGCAGAGCCCCCCCCTCCCCGCACTGTACCTCATCGGAGCCATCCGCGCAGTCGTGGTCCCCGTCACACTTCCACCTGCCTGCGATGCAGCGGCCATTGGCGCAGGAGAACTCACTCTCCGAGCAGGGCCGAGGTGCTGGGGACAGACAAGAGGGGGGAGTCCCGCTGAGCACAGGCTGCAGGGGTGGCAGGACACCCTGGCTGACTGTCGGGGGGGTGCACGGGACAATAGGGAAACCCTTTGGTGCCATGGCACTGGGGAGAAGGTGGGTGCGCAGTCGGTGGGCAGAGCCAAGACCCCCACCCAGCTCTAGCCCAGGGCTCCCTTTAGGGAACGGGGCCCACGAGGGGAACACCACGGCCACACAGACCCGGTTGTGGCAGCTCCCTGCTGTGCCTGGTCTTCGTGCCATTCCCCCCAGGGCCCTGCTGCAGGAGCGGATGCAGCAGAGCCCTGTTCAGGCCTGGCAGAGCACACATGCCTGTGTGGCTGCTTTGCGGGGCAGTGGAGACAGAGCTCCCCACTGGGTCGGCAGCTGGCACCGAGCTGATAGATCTGCAGGACCACGGCACAGCGTGGTGTCCTGCCAGGGATGGCTCTTAGGACCCTCCCCAGGGATGAAGGATGCATCAGGGCAGACATCCCAGCTGGCTGGGAGAGCAGAAGCTGATAGGAGTGGCTTTAGGGGCAGGGGGTGTACAGGCAGAGTAGAGGGGCACAGGCTTTGGGGCCAAGAACAAGCCATGCGTGGGTGCCGGTGGTGCCAGGGAGCAGGACTGGACCCATCCTGCCTGTGGAGCCAGTGGAGGCATGAGCTGGTGCTGATGCTCTGTAAATCCACCTGGATTGGTCCAGTCCCAACCCCTCTGCCCTCACCTGGAACTTACTGTCTTCATTTTATTTGAAAGAGGCTGCACATGGAATTAAGATATTTTGGCAGGAACCTACCTCTGAGCGCCCCATAACGACAGTGTGAAAATGGAGAAAAACATAAGATGAAGTGAAATGGCACAAACTCAAAAACACGACATGAAAGCAACAAAAAAGAAAAAAAAATACACCCTAGAGGATTCAGGGAGACAGGGGCGTGTGGGTGGCCTTGGGTGGCAGAAGAGGGGGCTGGGTCTGCCAGGGCCCCTGGGGCCATACACAGACCCCAGTGCTGTCCCACTGGGCTCTGGAGGGACAGGACGGGGTTCCTGGCTGCCCGCAGCACCCCAAGGACTGTGTAACCTCAACGGACAGTCACGGCCCTCCGCTGCTCAACATGATAGCGCTGGCACAGCTCCGCTAACGAGCGGCTGCTCATTAAGGGGCAGCCACAGCTTCTCCGAACCGGCTGTCTTCCTGCACCCCTAGACCAGGTTTGTGGTTTGGGTCCAGCTCGTTCCAGACAGACCACATCCCCCCTCCCGAGGGCAGAGTGTTCACACAGCCCTAGGCAAACCACCTCAATGGGCACTGCCTGCCAAGCTGGAGCCAAAACACAAAGTGATGGCATTAAGCCGAGCTGCTCCATGGCCAGCCCTGCTCCACCACGGTGATGTCCAGCCAGTAAGTGCAACAACACGATGGGCAGGACACTGCCACCCACGAGGGTGCTGAGCTTTGCCCCATGCCTTTCACCTACCACCACTTCTGGCCTCTCCCCAGTGCAGCCAGGAGCACCTAGGACCAAATTATCCAGACCTGTGGGGCCAGGAGACTTCTACCCTAGGGCAGAAGGCTGCTCCCAGGGCTCCCCAGGTACCAGACCCCAGCCAGGCCATGGCTCCCTCCCCGTGCAGCAGCTGGGTCACTAGCAGGTAGAGGGCTGGGGGGACCTGCACTGCCCCCTCTGCACCACGCTCCAGGGCTAGTGAAAGCTGGTGAGTGGCACGTACTGCAGCTCTCCTCATCCGAGTTGTCCCCGCAGTCATTGTCATAGTCACACTGCCAGCGCCCCGGCACACAGCGGTTGTTCTTGCAGCGGAACTGGTAGGGCTCGCAGGTGCGTTCGTCTGGGAGGGACAGGGACAAGCATCAGCATCGCCCACGTGCACAAAGGGGAGCAGGCGTGCCTGTCAGCAGGGCGGGCAGCACTGCTCACTGCTGGGCAGCCGCATCAGAAGCCTCCCTCCGACCCAGCCTCGCCCACACAGTTTAGGAAAACGAATAGATAAAATGTCCCCAACACCCAGGGCACTCGGGGATGGGAGGACACAAGGCACCCTCAGGGTTTGTCTCCCCGGCCCCAGCCCTTGCTCACCGCATTCCTCCTTGGGCTCATCGGACCCATCCCCACAGTCATCCTCCCCATCACACTTCCAGCGCGCTGGGATGCACCTGCCCGAGTCCTTGCACCGGAATTCATCCACACCGCAAGTCATTTGTGCTGGGGAGAGAAACAAGATGACACGCGTATGGGGAGGGGAGATGGCATTGGCACTGCCCAGTCACATTTCCTTCCCAAACGCCTCGTCCCCGCGCCTAAAGCTGCGTGCAGCACCCCTGCATGGTACAGATGGGGCAGGATGCCACCCCTTCACGCAGTCCTCTGAGAGGAACATCTCAATGGGACAGATCCAGACAGAGCCACATCACCCGCTGCCTACAGCACCTGAAGCTCTGCCGGGACTGAGCAGGGACCCAGCTCCTGCAGGCAGATGCACGCAGGCGACTGACCACAGTGGAGCTCCTGGTGCCTGGAGCCACCCAGTCCTCTGACTGCAGGCTGCTTACTGCAGTTGGCAGGTTCATCGGAGCCATCCACACAGTCGTTGTCCCGGTCACACACCCAGACGCGGGGGATGCAGCGCTTGGTGATGGCACACTGGAACTGGTTGGGGGCACAGGTCACCTCCGCTGCGGGGGGAGAGGCAGAGTCAGGAGAGGCAGCAGGCAGGCAGGGCTCTGCCAGCCACTACCCCACAAAAACCACCCCACAGTGCAGAGAGGCCCACAGATGCTCTAGGAATCAAAGCAAAGCGCCCCAGCCTCCTTGGTGACCACATGCACAGGAGGGATGGGGAAAAAAGCCATCTGATGGCCCCAAAGGGCTCCACTGCTCCTCAGGACAGAGCAGCTGCAGGGAGATAAGGCAGGGAAGCAACAAGATCCCTCAGCTGTGCAGAAGGCTCAGTGCAAAGCCATGGCAAATACTTTGGCCGCTCTGAGGGAGGTAAGGATTTGGTTTCTACTAGGAAATAGCAGTGTCAGCAGGGGCTGCAGGGCAACAGTGGTCAGAAACTCTAAGCAAAGCAGGGTAAGGAGAAAGCTCTGTCCAGGGGTAGGATCACCCAGAAAGCCACTCTGCTGGTAAAGACAATACCCAAAGACACAGATCGGATGAAGCACTCCTCACCCCTGCCCCATGTAAGTTCCCCAGCCTAACAGGCTAAACAGCTCCCCACTTACGGCAGTCCTTCTCGTCCTCGCCGTCACCACAGTTATCCTGACCATTGCAGCGGAAAATGCCAGGGATGCAGCGGTTGGTGTTGGTGCATTTGAACTGGCTGGGCAGACACACGTGGATATCTGGGAAGGGAGGTCGCACCGTCAGATGTGGAGACAGCATCTCTGTTCTAACAGGGTGCTGCAGCCCTGCTGGGGTTTGAGGACCACGAGGAGAGGTGGGGAACCTACCACAGTTGGCCTCATCTGAGTTGTCCTGGCAGTCGTTGTCTCCATCACAGATGAAGGCTGGGTTGGTGCAGATCCCAGTGGAGCACTGGAACTGCCCTGGTCTGCACTTGAACTCAGCTGTGGGGAGAGGAGGACAGGGTGAAACATCTGCTCTGGGGAACATTTTCAGGGCAAACCTTAACCTCCCCCTCTTTCCCCTTTGGGGCCCTTTGCAAGGACTCAACAACCAGCATGCAGAACGCTGGGACCTGACAGCTGTGAAGCGAGCAGCAGCCGGCTGCTGTCTCCCATCGGGCTACACCTTAGGCAGGGAAAGTGAATTATTATGCTCCAGGCTCCATTAACAGGGTAACCTTCCCCTTCGCCAGTGCTGTCCCTCTGCCAGGACAGCAGCAGGGCTTTCAAAGACCAGTTGTGGAAGCAGAGCCTGGCTGCTCTGGCTGGCACAGAGGTGCCGTGGGGCTGTTAGTGCCCTCAAAGGGCCAGGCAGTACAGCCAGGGAGCTGGGATGTGGTGGGCTGCCCGCAGCCCCCTCAGCACTCACGGCAGTCCTCGGGCTCATCCGAACGGTCCCCGCAGTCGTCCTCGGTGTCGCATTTCCACCAGAAAGGGATGCACTTGTCATTCTTGCAGACAAACTGCGAAAGAGGGACATGCTTGTGAAAGCAGCTCAGATGGTGATCCCAGACAGGAAAGGAGGACCCCAGGTCGCATTGTTCCCAGGGCACCCCCTCTGCCAAGGGCCCTGACCTCCCTGCCATTCCTTCCCAGACACTCCTGTACCTCAGTGCCCCAACCTGTCCTAAGCCCTCCACCCTGAGTTCACTCTCCACAGCCTCTGGGGTTTGGGGAGGACAGCGGACAGGCAGCGTCACTCCAGAGCTGCCTCCCTCGGACACCCCAGGAACTGCAATCTGTATGTGCTGGGAAGTGCCACAGGAGGGAGGTGTTGCCCACGCCAGGAGAAGAAGGCATGTGCAACGCCACCACCCCGATGCACAGCACCTGCACCAGTGCTCGCATGGAGCTGCAGCAGCCGCCGCTGGAGCGGGATAGAACCTTGCAAGAGCGACGCGCGCGCAAGCCCAGACACACGCTTGCCATGGGAACATCTCCACAGGCAGGCTGGTTGTTACCTGGCTGGCTGTGCAGTTGGAGACGCAGGTCTTGCCATCGCTGCCCAAGTAGAAGTTGGTGGGACAAGCACATTTGTGCCCCTCACCCGGCGAGAGGAGGCAGAGGTTGCTGCAGCCTGCGTTGTTGGTCTTGCAGGGGTGGTTGGGAACTGGGGAGATGGCAGGGAGAGAACTGCAAGTCAGACCAAGGGGGAAGATCCAAATGGTGCACGACCCCCCAGCTATGAGCCCCTCCTCACCACACACATTCCTTTTTTGCACCCCCTCTCCTAGCTTGGCAGCCCCTGGCCTCCATTTGCACCCTGTGCCCTGCCCTCTGCAGAGCCAGGTCCCCCCACATTCCCTGATGCCTGTGGCTCACCGTCAGGCTGGCGGTAGGGGTGGTAGATGTGGATGTCCATGGGGCGGTGCAGCGTGCTGATCAGCAGGGTCTTGTTGGCACCTGTAGTCTTGTGGGCTCGGTTGATGGACTTGGTCTCCCAGTCAGTCCAGTAAATGAAATCCTCAAAGAGAGTGAGGGCGAAGATGTGCGGGATGTCCTGGCTCAGCACTGCAAGGGGGAAGAGGGTGGGCTCAGCGAGGGGCTGGCCCCAGCCCTCCCACCCTGCCTGCAGCCCCACGCAGCCTCTCCACAGGGTCAGCTCTGCTAGGGAGCAAACGCTTTCACTTGCTCAAATGAATGGAGGAGCAGGTAAAAGTGGGGACCCCACCCCAGAATCCTGGCTCCACACCCCCAGGACCAATCCTAAGACCCCCCGAGGGCCCGGAGGAGCCCCAGCTCTCACCCGTGTGCCTGTTGGAGCCATCAAGGCTGGCGAACTCAATGTAGTCCTCCCGCGCATCAGCCCAATAGATCCGACTGTTGATGTAGTCGAGGGTGAGGCCATTGGGCCAAGTTATCTTGGTGTCAACAATGACGCTGCGGTTGGTGCCGTCCATGCCAATCTTCCCGATCAGGGAGTGGTCACCCCAGTCTGTCCAGTACAGGTAACTGGGAGGCAAAGAGAAGAGCAGAGCAAGGTTGAATCCTGAGCAAGCCAGAGCAGTGGCCACACACTGCCTGTCACGTGGGCACAGGGGTGCCAGGGAGGGAGAAGCAGCCAGGTGTCCCGGAGTGCAGGAGGGAAGGCCCTGGCCCCAGCAGCAAGGTGGCAGAAGGGCCCCCAGCCCCAGCCCTGCATAGAGGGGAAGGTCCCGGAGGCTCTCACCCGTTCTGCACGTCCACCACCAGTGCCCGGGGTTCACGCAGGCCCGAGTTCACCAGCACTGTGCGGTAGGCGCCGTTGAGCTTGGACACTTCGATTGTGTCCCGACCTTTGTCACACCAGTACAGGTTGCCTCCCACCCAGTCCACTGCCAGCCCATCGGGGTTACTGAGGCCAGTGCGGTGAAGAACCTGTCGAGAGAAAACGGACAAGTAGGGCCTGGACGGGCAGAATCAGGTCCTTCCCTGGGCCTGGAATGGCCACAACATCCCCATTCCCCAGGGCACGGCTCCTGCCCAACTCCCTTTCTTCACTCCTCTCGTCCCCAGACCCTCCTTGCCCACTGCTTTGGGCAGCATGGAGCCCATCTGATTGGGATGGTGCTGCAAAACATTCCATTGAGGCCTTGTAAGAACATGTGTGAACCTTGTAGGAACCTGTGGTGACCATTCAACAGGGCTTATGTCCCCTTCCCTGGTGACCCTGCGGCCAACCTGGGCCCCTGCAGGGAGCAGAGAGGGAGCTGCAGCCTGGGAGCTGCCTCTGTCCCCCACCTGAACGTTGCTCCCATTGATGTGCATGCGGCGGATCATGCTGCCCTGCGTGGTGACGTCTGTCCAGTAGATCATCTGCTCCCGATAGTCAAAATCCAGAGCCACTGCATTGTTCAGGCCCTGGGAGGAAGGAAGAAACACTGAAACCATTTCACCTGCTAGCATGGGGTGTCAGGGGCTTTAGAAAGACTAGCGACACCCCAGCCACAGCTCCCAGTCCCTGAGCAAAGTTAAAAGCACCCACAGACTTGTGTGGAACCTGCCTTATAAAAGTCTGCCACAGAAGAGCTGCTGTTTACACAGGACCCCGTGTATATTCACAGCAAGAGCCATTGTTTATACAGGGCCCGCTATCAGTGTGGGAAGCCAAGAGCCCAGACTCCTGGGCTGGGAGGTTTTGTGTGTGCTCGACCCCCTTCAAGCCCCAGCTGCAGACCCCAGCCTCACAGGCTGGTGCCCCCCTCCTGCTCCGCACCTGCTTGAGCAGCGTGTAGTTGGAGCCGTCCAGGTTGAGCTTCCGAAGGTAGTACCGGTTGGCAAAGATGAGGAAGGGCTCTTCATCTGCATGGGGGATCAGGAGACGCATCAGGGGTGAGCCACTGGCACAAGGGCAGGTACCCGCCCTCAGCAGCACACAGAGCTGCCTCCCCCCATGCCCTGCATGTCCTGGCTCTCCTCCATGAGCCAGGTGCTGCTGCTTTGCCTCCAGAGCCAACTCCGCAGCCAACTCCAGCACTGGCAGCATCCCACTGCTGCCACAACAGTATCCCTGCCTCTAAACCCCGCTCACCTGTGACAGCTTTACAGCTGGTGGGGTTGTCAGGTTTGAGCTTGTAGCCCTCTATGCACAGGCACTTGAAGCTGCCCAGAGTGTTGATGCACTTCTGGCTGCAGGGGTAGGTGGTGGAGCACTCGTCAATGTCAATGCACGTCTTCCCATCATCCTTCAGCCGGAACCCGGGACGGCATCTGCACTGCAGGAGGCAACCAGGATCTGTTAGCCACAGCCAGGGCCTGCACGCTGGGAGGCGAGGGGCACCCCACGGGACAAGTGGGCACAGGCACAGGCAGAACAGCATATGCAGACGCAGGCTGAAAGTGCCCAAATGCACACTGCGGTGCAGGGCAGAAGCAACGCTCATGCTACGAGGGCTGTGGAGGAGGCAGGTAGCATGGGAGCATCGCTCCAGCTCCAGCTGCCCAACCCAGCCAGCAGGCCCCTACCTTGTACCCGATCTTGAGGTCCTCACACTCCTGGGAACAGCCGCTCATCTTCTTGTTGAGGCACTCGTTGATGAAGCAGTTGAGCTCATCCGAGCCGTCCGCGCAGTCGTTGTTGTTGTCGCAAAGCAGCGCCTCTGGGATGCATTTCCCGTTCTTGCACAGGAAGAAGGAGTCGTTGCACTTGTTCTCTGCAGCGGGCAGAGAGGCAAAAGCAGTTGTAAGCACGAGCAGCTGGGCAGCCCCGCTCCCCCAGCCCCAGCCCCTGTAGGTACCTGGGCTGCTGCAGCGCGGGTTCTTGGGCGCCTCGTCCGAGTGGTCGTGGCAGTCGAATTCACCATCGCACTCCCACTGGCTGTTGCTGAGGCAGCGGCCGTTGGCACAGCGAAACTCATGGGGGCCGCAGGTCGGGTACTCTGTGGGTGACAATGGGCTCAGGAGGAACCCCCCACCACCCTGAGCCGGCCAGCAGCGAGCAGGGCACTGCACAGCCGCGGTACGGATGCCTACACCCTCCTCAGCCTGCCTGGGGACAGGAGAGCAGCACCGGGCCAAGGAGGAGGCCAAGGCTTTGGACCTCTCCAAAAAACATGCAGCACCAGGGTGGGTGTATTGCAGGGCGACTGGGGAGAAGGCAGCTCTCCTGCAGCTGTCTGGCACTGTATCTGCCCGCTCCCTCTGCTCACGTCCCCTCGCTGCACTCTGTGACACCTACCACACTCTGGAGACTCATCCGAGCCATCACCGCAGTCATCGTCGTGGTCGCAGACAAAGTGCTTGGGAATGCACTGGCGGTTCCCGCACATGAACTCCCGCTCATCACACGTGTTGTTGTACACTGCAACAAGGCACCGCTGTCACCCCTGCTCCCCAGGCCCCCTGCAGCCCTAGGGGCAGATCATGAACTCTCCTGCTGCTCCCTGAGCCCCAGGTGGTGGGGTTGAGCCCCCAAGGCAGCTGTGCTCCTCCCCAGCTCCAGCCCTGGCCCCACCACGCACACAGCCCTCTGAGGACTCACAGCAGCCAGCAGCGAGGGTCTCGTCAGCTCCATCTGCACAGTCCTTGTCTCCATCACAGAGCCAGCGCTCTGGCACGCAGACGTAGGTGCCTGGGCACTGAAAGGATCCTGTGCTGCAGGTTGTCAGCCCTGGAGAAGGGACAAGCAGGAAGAAAGCTGCTGGAGAGCCTGTGCTCTTGGGCTACGCGCCCTCGTGTTCCAGGATGCCCCAATGTAGGGAATCCAGGAGAGCAGCGAGGATCATGGAGCAGGAGGGCAGGTGTAAGAGAAGGAATGGCAGAGGTGGGAGTGCGCAGGGACGGGGCAGCATCGTGGGCAGGGACGGGGAGGTCAGAGCAGGGGCTGGGGCAGACTCACGGCAGCGGCTGTCCTCGTCAGAGCCATCCCCACAGTCGTCTGCCCCGTCACACACCCAGAGCTTGGAGATGCAGCGGTGGTTGTTGCACTCAAACTGCACGGGGTAGCAGAACTTATCTGGGAGAGGAGAGGAGGGGCTCAGAGCTGGGGCAATGCAGAAGCATGGATGCAGCAGCAGCTTGTGGCCAGGCTGAGCCAGCTGGGTGCTAGGGCTGGTGCTCTCAATCCTGCTTGCCCAGATTTGGCAGTGCCCCCATACCACGCTGGGGCAGGACTGATGTGGGATTCCCTGCTCTGGAGCTGGAGGGGGGGGTCCCAGTTCCTGGGTACTGTTGGGGGTTTGTTCAGGGAGGTTGGAACACAAACATCACTCAAATGAGGGTAACTGGGCACCCTTAAAGTGACTATGGATACATGCACGTGCTGAGCAAAGAAACATGCAAGGACATTTGTTTTGGTCATGGTTAAAAGTCTGCACTTGTGGAGTAAGACCACAAAGAGGAAGAATCTGGATCCCTTGGCCAAGGGATCTTGGAGAGAGGAGAGGTTCCTGCTTCCCCCTCTGCTGTGCCTGCTCTTGCCACCCCATGCAACAGCCCCAGAGTCCCTTGCTCTTCCCACCCTGCCGCTCACTGCAGTGAGTCTCGTCTTCTCCATTCTCGCAGTCGTCCTCTTTGTCACAGGTCCACGTCATGGGGATGCACCTCCCGCTTGGGCAAGCAAAGTAATTGGCTGGACATTTGGGTTCCCTCCCACCTGGTTTGGGAACAAAACGTCTGTAAGCATGGTGGCACAGGCCCCCGCTGCCTGGTGGGATCCCAAAGGGAGCACCTGGCTGGAGAGACCATGCGACGCCCGCGTCTGGGGCTGGAGCCCAGCCTGCACTTCCCACTCCTTGCCCCGCTGCTCTCACCAGGGCAGTTGCGCTCGTCTGAGTAGTCTCCACAGTCATTTGCTCCGTCGCACACCCAGCTTGGTGCATAGCACAGGGAGGTGTGTTCACACTTCTGGAACGTGGTCCCCTTCACTCCCAGCTTGAAGTAGCCACTGCAATCAGTGGCAGCTGCAAGAAAGCACAGCACAAGTGCCACTGACAGCCCTCAGCTCCAACTCCCGCTGCCAGCACAAGCCCTGCACGCCCCACATTGGCACAGGGTAGCCTCTGACCCAGGGGTCAGAGCCCCGAGCTGCTGGAACAGTGCTGGCGCTTGGCACCTCGCAAGGCTCTTCTGATGGCTGTGGGGTGGTAAGAGGCTGAGCAGTATGCAGGTGGGATGAAGTGACAGGGACTAGGGTGGCTCCCAGAAGAGGGGATAACCTGGGCAAGCCTCTGTTGGTGGGTGGGAATCAGGAGCTCACTCCTGCCCTGCCTCAGCACCATTCCTGCAGACCACAAGGCAATACAGGGCCCCAGCACCCCAGCCCACAGACACAGAGGGTGGAAGCGTCTCCAAAAAAGTGACAGCAGGTCAGAGCTGGGGAGGCAGCAGGAAGAACAGAACAGTCAGGGCACTCACTGCAGTTCATTTCATCCGAAGCGTCCTCACAGTCGATGAACTGGTTGCAGCGGCTTGAATTCCCAATGCAGCTCCCATCCCGGCAGCGGAACTCGGTAGCAGCACAGCTGGTTTCTGCAACGAGGGGGAAGCCCCCACAGAGGATGAGGCTGGGCTGGGGACCCAGCGTGCACAGCCACCCCACTCCACGCTCACTGCAGGAGTGCATGCACACACACTGCCCAGCACAGCCACAGACCATTGACCCTGCACTCCCAGGTCTACGTCCCCTCTTGATGGAGACCTGGCTCCCTTCTGGCTCATGAACTCCACCTGCCACATCTGAACTCGTCTGCTGAGCTGGCCTTTCACTAGCAGGCCTGGGCGGGCTCAGAGATGAGCATGACCTCTGCAGGCAGTTCTAAAGCAAGCGGGCAGGCTCCTACAAAGCTGCAGCTCCAAATGGATGCTGCCCTTGGGGTGCTTGCGTGCCCTTTTCTCAGGAGTGCAGAAGTGGTGAGCAGTGATGCTGCACCTTACCTCTGCTTTGTCTTCTCCCTAGATCTCAAACCACTATTTTCACATAGCTCTGGGCATTGTGCTGCCATTTGTGGGAGTTCTTCCTCCCAGCTATCAAGGAATGAGTCTGACAAAGCACTGCAGTGGAAGTATGATTTAGACCTTGACTCTCCATCAAGCCCCAGCTCTGCTCTGATCCTGTCAAGCTGAAGGTAACCCTTTCCCGACAACCTCTGTCCCTGTCCCAGACAGCTGACGGAGCCCTGGCAGGGAGCCAGGCAGCCTGCTTACTGTTGCAGGGCACTTCGTCCGAGTTGTCCCCGCAGTCATCCACGCCGTTGCACCAGTAGCGGCTGGCGATGCAGCGCCCGTTCATGCAGTGCAGATAGCCCTTCTTGCACTTGCGGCTGCCTGCAAGAGAGAAAGGATGGTGAGCACCAGGGGAGAGCCAGAGCAGCCAGGCTTGTCAACGACTTGGGTGGGACCTTCAGCAGAGGAGAAACTGCACAAGCACAATTAGGAAAAAGATTCCCTTGCACTGTCCTGGCAACATCACTGGGTTAAGCTTGGCCTTTGCCCAGCAGAGATCCTCTCCAGCGGCCGAGCAAGGGTTGCTGTCATAATAAGGGTGCTGTAAACCCCATGAGGACGGCTCCAGGTGTCCCCTTCTCCACCTGTCCCCCCTGCCCTCAGAAGAAAGTTCTGGAGCCCTTAAAGCCTGGCTGGTCCCAGCCTTGGGAGTGCAAAAGGGATGAGGGACCCGAAAAGACACCCATCCACAGCACCCAGGAGCCCTGGCACCCTTTTTCTGGTGGAGCTGACAGCTCGAGCAGGGTGCCTGCGTGCGTGCGTGTGTACGAGCAAAGCAGCAAGAGGAGGAACCTTACTGCAGTAGGACTGCTTCTCGTCTGACTTGTCCTTGCAGTGAACCACGCCATCGCAGGTCCGGCTGAAGTCGATGCAGTCGCCGTTGCCACACTCGAACTCGTCATGCATGTTGCAGGTGGAGTTCACAGCTGAGGAGAGTGCGAGGAGAGTCAGCTCCACCAGGAGGAGCAGGACCCCTCTTCCTCCACCCCTTCCCATCCCACCAGCTGCCGGCTTCCACCTCCCCTCCACCTTTGCAGGTGAAATCCTCCTGCAGGACACGCTCGCCACGGCAGGAGCAGTTGACATGTCCTTTGGGCGTCAGCAGGCAGAGGTCCTGACAGCCACTGTTGTTCACCCTGCATGGGGACAGCTCACCTAGGAGAGACGGAGCAGTCACACTGGGGACAGTCCCAGCAGTCCCTTCCCCTTGTCCTTCCTGCTGGGGGATAGGAAAGGTGCGGGCTCCTCCCTGGGCCCTTCTAATGGGGCCATGGGGGGAATACACATGTTTGGGGGCAGTCAGTCTCCCCAGAGCTTGCAAGGAGGATGTCCTTAGAAAGGCATACGTGGGGAAAATTCCCTCTCCAGCCTGCATAGGGCTTGGAGATGGACGTGCCTCGGGCATAAGGGTCAACAAGGGACAGTCACAGGACAGAAGGGGCACAGAGTGGAGATTCAGAGCTGTTTGGCTGAAGGATGAGAAGCGCAGGGGAGGGGGCAGAGGCCTGGCTGAGGCAGCAAACAGGGGTGCACAGTGGCGAGGCCACGGGGTGGCGGGTGGGGTGTGGGGTGTCCTTACAGCTGTCGGTGTCGTTGGCCACGGCGATGATGCCCATGGGCTGCTGGGGGATGTCCACGCGCAGAAGCTTCATGTCAGTGCCCACATACTTGTTAGCTCGCTGCACAGCCCGGCGCACCCAGTCAGTCCAGAAGATGTAATCGCCATAGACAGCCAGGCCAAAGGGGTGCACAGGCTCAGATTTCAGGATCACCTACCAGACATCGGCAAAATATGAGCACGAGGGAACCTGGCTACAGGACAGCCCCCAGCACTGCCCCAACCGCAGCCTGTCCCCGTCTGTTTGCGCTGGGGGAAGCCCAATGCCACCATGCCACGGGAACAACTCTGCTCCAGCACCCTTCACCCTCATCCCCGATCCCTGCCAGGTCTGGACTCACATGGCGATGGGAGCCATCATATTCACAGCGCTCAATTTTGTCCAGCGTGGCGTCAGAGAAGTAAATCTTCTCAGCCCTGTGGTCAATGGCCAGCCCATTGGGTGTCCGTATGTCCTGGTCAATGATTATGAGGACGTTGGAACCAGACAGGGTGGCACGCATGATGCTGGGGTGCTGCTCGTTCCAGTTGGTCCAGAACATCAGGCTGGAAGGGAAGGAACACAGAACACCTTTGCAAACCTCGGCTCTGCCACATGTTTAGCTCAACCCGCCCCTCTCCTGCCTAGGGGTTTCCAGGGGCTTTGGGATAGTTGGGGAGATTGTCCCTACATAGAGGGGTAGGAGGGGGATGAACAAGGACACAGTCGCCAGCTGGACAGCATGGTACTGCCTGTACCGGGATGTGCAGGGAGGGACAGGGTCTTTCCTTCCTGGGGTCTGATGCGCTCTGCTGGGAGCCCACAGCTGTCCTGCAGGATGGGGTCTGGGTCCCTGGACCTGCAGGGGTCCTTGGGGCCACGTGGACCCTGGGGGCTGACAGACCCGGCCGGGGCGATGCCACCACTCACTTCTGGCACTCATCCAGCACAAAGGCGCGTGGGTGATCGTCTCCCGACATGGTGATCACCGTCTCCCTCTCAAAAGCCCCCAGGCGGCTCTGATCCACAGTGTGGCGGGTGATGGTGGAAGTGGTGTAGCTCGTCCAATACAGTGTGTCCCAGCCGCGGTGGTACGCCAGCCCCTCCACCGAGCCCACGTCTGCAGGGGGAGAGGATGGGCAAGGGTGAGCCCCTGGCTCAGGATTGCCTCCAGCCCCTTGCTCCTGCAAAGCTCCTTCCATGCAGCCAATGCCAACCGTGATGCTCAGATGTGGCAGCCTGGACTTACTGCTTTTAATTACACCCCAAAAAATCCCTGAGGCACTGGCTGCTTGTTAGCACTGCACCAGTGAAACAGCATGGGGCAATAAAGAGGGAACTCAGCAGGACTGGGCTGGTGGTTGGACAGGCAAGTGAACCAAGGTCCCAGTTGACTTCAGGAGACTCCTGAGCAGAGCTTTGCTACAGATCAGGTAGCTACATCTCCTTGCCATAAGGCTGAGGAACATTCACCTACGATGAAACAAAGACTTCAACTTGGCTTTCAAGCCAGGGCTCTACTCGTCTTGCCCACAGGGACTGGCCTTGTTTCAGGTCTCCTTCCCCCTGCAATCCGATGCTGCGGTGCTCAGAAACTCACTCACAGTGTCTGCTCTCACTTCTAGGGACGGGAGAACCGAGGCCCAGAGGTGACGAGATAAATTTGAACTGCGCACCCATCCTTCCTCCCCATTAATGATCAACAAAAGGCTTAATGAACCGGCTACAAAAGACGGGACCTGCTCTCCTGATCTCAGTAATAAAAGCTATCTCGAGTGCCAAATGTAAATACAGTCATTAGTGAGCACATTTATAACCCTTGCTGGAGGTTTTCCCTAGCGATGCAGAGCAACAGACGCAGTCTTTTCAACAGCTGTAGGAGCCAATAAAACTAATCAAGTGCAAACCAAGGGCTTTGAGGTGAAGACAGGGCCAGGCTGTGGCAAGGTTTGCTCAGCCTTGATGGGTCTGTCTTGGAACTGAAGTGCAAACATAGAGCAGATCCCAAGTTTGCTGCAGTGTCTTGTTTCTAGAGCAAAGCACACCCACATGCACGCCTAAGCCTCGTGATATGCTTTCCTTGCCAGAACAAGCTCTGCAACTGCTCCTTGCATCCACGTCCTCTACCACAGAAGAGGCTGCTGCCACTTCTAGAGGCTCCAGAAGAAAATTTCCCATCTGAACCCTTAGCAACTGTCACTCAAAATGCCTCTCAAAAGCACCAAGGAACATTAACAGGAAAACAAACACTTCGGTGAAGTAAGAGCGTGTTCAGGAGGAAGCAGAAAAGGGGTCTGAGGGCAGATGCCCTGGGACACTCACTCTCCACAATGGTCTTGCGTCCCGTGCCATCGTCATTGATCTGCTGGATGTTGCCGAAGTGGATGTCGCTGTAGAAGATGCGGTTGCTGCCCTTGGAGCCGTAACGGTAGTCGAAGGCCAGGGCAATGACGTTCTTCATGTGCTCTGCATCCTCGAAGGGCTTGATGGGCGCATTGAGGTTGTTCTCATCCGACAGGTGGATGCTCTTGAGGATGGTGCGCTCCGAGTACAGCAGGTAGCCGTCGTAGTCCCGGCAGCTCACGCCATCCTCAGACAGCATGCCATGGGCACAGGCACACGTCCGCTGCCCGCCGCCCCGGAACAGGCAGAGCTGCTGGCAGCCCCCGTTGTTCTGGGCACAGATGTTGGTGCCTGGGCAGAAGAGAGGGGAGATCAGAGGACTGTGCAGATCACAGAATCACAGAATGGCCTGGGTTGAAAAGGACCTTAAAGATCATCTAGTTTCAACCCCCCTGCTCTAGGCACGGTTGCCAATCACTACAGCAGGCTTCTCAGAGCTGCATCCAGCCTGGCCTTGGATGCCTTCAGGGACAGGTCATCCACAACCTCCCTGGACAACCTGTTCCAGTGCCTCACCACCCTCTGAATGAAAAACTTCCTCTTAATATCTAACCTAAACTTCCCCTGTCTTACTTTAAAGCCATTCCCCCTTGTCCTGTCACTATCAACACATATAGACAGGTATTCCTCATCCTGTTTAAATGCTCCCTTCAAGTACTGCAAGGCTGCAATGAGGTCTCCCCAGAGCCTTCTCTTCTCCAAGCTAAACAAGCCCAGTTCTCTCAACCTTTCTGCAGAGGAGAGATGATGCTCCGGCCCTCTGATCATCTTAGTGGCCCTCCTCTGGACCCATTCCAAGAGCTCCACATCCTTATTGTGCTGGGGGCCGCAGGCCTGCACGCAGTATTCCAGGTGGGGTCTCACAAGAGCAGAGGGGAACAATCACTTCCCTCTCCCTGCTGCCCACCCCTCTGTTGATGCAGCCCAGGATACAGTCAGCCTTCCGGGCTGCAAGCACACACTACCAGCTCATGTCCAGCTTCTCGTCCATCAGGACCCCCAAATCCTTCTCCACAGGACTTCCCACTCCACCCAAGTTCCCACTCGGCAGCTTTGCACCTCGGGCCTGCGGGAAGCAGGCGAAGAGGGCTCAGCCCACTGCATTTTTCTTCCACATGCTCTTTCTCGAGGACACAGCAGCCTGTTTGTTTCCTTCCCCCACCTCGTATCCTCCCACCATACCCAGCCCAGCCAGCAGCAGGTGCTGAGCTGCGCCGCAGCAGGGTGCTCAGCTCCCCGACATACCCTTCTGCCTGGCCCGGTTGAAGACTTTGATGTCTTTGAGCTGCACACCGATCCCCGTCCTCAGGGACACTGATTCAGTAGCATTGTCCTTGCTGCCTCTTTTAATGGAGCCGTTCGCATGAGTCCTAAAAAAGGAGAAAGTCGCTGAGCAAGTGGCATGGGCTCTGCTCCAAACCTGTCCCACAGCACCCCCAGCTCCCCTTGTCTGCCTCATGAAGCCAGCGCCCAGAGCACCCCCAGCACCACGGGGCCTGCCAGGAGCCGTACCTGTCACTCCAGTAAATGTAGTCCTCAAAGACAGACACCGAGAACATATCCATGTTGTTGCTGGACAGGACAACCTCACGGTTTTCTCCTGTCTCCAGGTCAATTCGCTCAATCTTGTCAGTCCGGGCATCACACCAGTACAGCTTCCCATCCTGAGGCAATAGCCCAGTCAGTAACATGAGATCACAGACCATAAGACACACTCCACACCTCCCACCACACCCGGCAGAAGGCCCTAGGGTTTGGAAGACCACCCTGGACCATTTCCCCTATGCTGGAGAGGAGCTTCCAGCACCCTGGGGCGGGCAGCCAGGTCCCCCAGAGGCCTGGCTGCTGAGACCCTGCAGGCCCTGCACAATCCTTGCCAGGCCCTGGGTCGGCCCCAGATGGCTGCCGTACCTCATAGTCAACGGATATCCCATTGGGCCAGCTGATGCTGACGTTGACTAGCACCATGCGCTCTGTCCCATCCAGGCGGGACCGCTCGATGCGGGGGTACTGCCCCCACTCCGTCCAGAACAGGTACCTGCAGGAGGGCGACAGGAACGTGACCACAGGGCCGGCCAGCAGTAGCAGCCTTGGACAAACACCTCTCTCCCTCCCTCCTCCATGCCAGGGCCTAAACGCAGTCCCCTGGTGACCAGCCAGCCTCCTGGACACCAAGGACTCGCTGCCCGCACTGTGCTGGGGACAGAGCACTGCATTATGGCTGGATGCGGCCCAGGAACCAGCCCTGCCTGCCAGGCACTTAAGGCACCGTTCTCTGTCCTTCCCCTTCCCTCTCCTCTCTCAGTGACACTGCCCAAAGCCAGAGCTATCTTGGGGAGGCTCCACTCAGGTTTTCTGAGGTGCCTGGCACCCATGAGGTCACGGGGTGCTGCTGGCAAGCAAGCTCAGAACGTTGCTGAAGGAGCAGGGAGACCTGAGGGGTTCGGATCTCCTCCTTGCAAGGCAGGAGACCCACGAGTCCCGCTTCTCTGCTGTATGCAAACCTCAAAGGTACCTCGGGAGGGGTAGCAGGGGTCCCAGCACGTGCCCAACCCTCCCCAGCAGCCCTCTCCAGGCAGCTCTGCGCAGTCCCTCACCCCTTCTCCGGATGGACCGTGATGGCCCGCGGCTTGTCCAGCCCCTGGGAGATCACCACGTAGCGGAAGGACCCATTCAGCCTGGCCACCTCAATGACATCGAAACCCTGGTCTGTCCAGTAGATGTTTCCTGTGGAAAGGGTCAGTGAGCACCTCGTGCCTCCCGCTCCCCCGCCGTTCCCTCCCTGCCTGCCCACCCTCCTCACCTGCGATCCAGTCCACAGCGATGCCCTCCACGCGGCCGATGCCGTTGGTGACTACGTCCTCCCGCCACGTCTGGTCCCTCTTGGCCCGGCTGATGGTGCTCAGCCCCATGTCCACCCAGTATATGGTGTCGTTCTCTGAGGGGGGCCAGGTGGGAAGCAACCTATCAGCAACCGCCTTGGGACTGCCCAAGGACAGCACAGACCTGGGCTGAGCTGCACCCCATGGCCCCAGCATGGGGACCTGAGCCCCCTGGGCCAGACAAGACGTGCTCTGGGGCAGGTGCTGCCATACTGGCGCCTGGCGACCACCCTCCTGCCCTGTTCTCCCCTACCCCAACCTCTCCAGCCGTTAGTTGGCCCCCACAGCAGAGGCAAGCCCCGGTGTCCCACTTTCAGATCACACATCACCTGCATGGAAGTCAATCCCTACAGCCAGCGAGGTCCCTGACACGGGCACGAGGGCATCCGACTTGTCGTTGGGGTCCAGGGGAATGCCGCGGATTCCCTCATGGACTGAATACAGGAGGAAGGAGCCAACACCTGCGATAAACACAGGGACAGTGAACGTCCCACCAACAGACATAGTCCTTCAAGGTGCAGCCACAGCTCATGGAGAACCATGCGACTGCAGCACCACGGAGGAGCAAACGCCCAGCAGGGCCTGTGCGAGGGCTCCACCCTGGCGCTACGGCAGCACCTGGCATCCCCATCCCGGGCAGACAGCCCAGGACAGCAGATGGACCAGTAGAGCAGAACTGCCGGACACAGGGCACCTGCTTCTGCCCATGGTGCTGCAGCTCAGGTGTGCAACAATAGCTTTGCAGAACCCTGGTTACGCATGATGGAGGGATGCTTCTGCTTCTGCTTAGTCCCCTCTCAGGCAGAGACCCAAGCGGCTGAACTTATGGAGGTAAAGGCTATCCTCCCCTGACTGGGATGGGATGGTTTTCACCAACACAACTGGCAGGGGAAGGGATGGAAAATACTGCAGGAAAGAACCGAAAACTGATGTAGCGAGGAATGAGGCTCAGGACTGCTGGGCAGGAGAGAGGAAATGGCAGCAAGGCCCTTCCCAGCTTCACTCTGAACAGGGCTCTGACCCAGCGAGGTCCTGCCTGGCAGCTACTTGGAGGCTTCAAGTTCAGGAGGGGCCTGTTTAAGGGTTGCTGATCCCCACCAAAGCCTCTTTATGGGGTGCCGACCCGCTGAGGGACAGGGTTGGCACAAGTGCAGCCAGGACTCCTCCCTGAGCCGCCTCCAGCTGAGCGCTGGCAAAGGCTCTGTGCTGCATTTGGGTCAGGGCAGCGTTTGTTATGCAGTCCCTGCCCTGACCCAGATGGTGCGGCAACTTCGCCAGCCCCGTCCAAAAAGACCAAGAACATTTTGCACACAAACAGCCTTTGAGAGGCCCTGGTAGCAAACAGGGTGCGGGGGGGCTCTTTCCTCCTGAAGGTGACAGTGGCAGATTGGGCAGAGATTTGGGAACTGCTGGGCAAACGCTGCAGGAAGCAGCTGGGAGAAGCTGTTCATTCCTGTCAGGGCAGGGAGATTGCACCAGGGGGGGACTGCAGAGGGGCCGAGGATTGGGACTGGGCAGCCCCGTGACTTCAGTGACCCAACCCCGCCACCAACAGCAAACATTTCATCTCCCCTTTGAGAGCTTCTGCTTCAGCTGCCACCATGCAGCTGGTGCTGGATGAGGTGTTTATCACTGTCCATGCAGCACATGAGCCTCGGTGCCTGTCCTGTAAGCAGCTCAGCCCCATGGCGTGCTGGTAGAGCCACAGGGGCTCTGCTCCGAGGAGGGGTACACAGACACGGGGATGAAATGGTCGTGCTCACCTTCGCAGGACTGCTGCCCACTTTTCAGACTGTAGCCAGCAGTGCACATGCAGGACCTGGAGGTCTCCGAAGTGGGGAGGCAAAGCTGCGAGCAGTCGCCGTTATTCATGCTGCAGGGGTTGGTCCCAGCTAGCACAGAGAGAAGGACGGGTAAGGGCTGGTGTGGGGCTGGGTGCAGAGGCCAGTGCTGAGACACGGGGGCTCTGAGCCAATCCCCAGCACCATGGGCTCTCCACCAGGAACATGCACTCACCCTGCTGAATGCTTTCGTCGTACACCTTCATGTGCATCACCAACGTGGTGCTGTTGCGCAGCACCGTCACCTCCGTCCCATCCTTCTTGTTGCAGGTGCCCATCCTCTCTGAGGCCTGGTCAGCCCACCACAGCTTGTCCCCTGGGAGGAGGGGAGGCAGGAAGATGCAGCAGCTGTCCCTGTCCCCTCCCTCCCCAGCAGAAGAGCTCTTCCCCTAGCAGGGCAGAGCCGTGACTCCACGCAGATTTACATGATGGCATGGAAGGAGGGGGCTGAGCCCACCCTTTAATGAAGCTGCAACCCCTCTGCAGCTGCTCGAGTTGGCAGCATGCAGCCTGTGCTTGGGCAGGGCCAGGAGAAAGGGCAAGGGCTTTGTGAACCACCCCATCATGCTTCCAGCTCTCACCCATGATGGCCAGCGCGGTCGCCTTGCTCAGCTGACTCTTCACAGACTCGATCACCTCCAGGTTGCTGCCATCCAGGTTGCATCTGTTGATGGTGCCGTTGCCAGAGCTGATCCAATACAGCTTGCTCTCTGAGTAGTCAATGGCCAGGCCTGGAAAGCAAGGGAGCCTCAGCGTCAAAAAGACACGAAGGGACCGTGGCCATCCAGGAGGGCGATGCAGAAGGGATGGGGTGCCTGCGGGGCAGTGTGACATCCGTACCAACGGGCCCCTTCTGGTTGGTGAAGAGCAGTGTGCGGTTGCTGCCATCCATGTTGGCCACGCTGATGTTGTCCCCATCTGTCCAGTAGAGTTTCCTACCACAGGGAGGGAACAGTGAGCGTGCTGGGTCGAGTCCAAAGACATGGCCTACACCTCTGTCCACTAGGAGCTCCACGCTCCCAGTCTCCCCAGACCAGCCCCACCAGCACGCACCACCCCAGCGTGCTCGCCGGGCTCCCACGAGCTCGGGCAGGCTGATGGCCTCGTCCCTGGTGCCGTGCCTGGGATGAAGCCGGGTCACGCACACAGCCCAGCCCCGCAAAGCCCCGCACAGCGCACGGTGCTGCAACCCGTGCTCTCTCATGCACATCCAGACTAGCACACGCTCACAAGTGTGCACGTATCCACAGCCTGTTCCTCACGTCAGCTCTCCTACACACGCATGCGTGTACTGGAGCGCAGCCCGCTCCTTCCCACACGCCGGCAGACGCACACCTCCTAAGCTGCAGACCCATCTCCTTCTCTCACACCTCCTACATGCACTGACACACACGAAGCACAACCTGTTCTCTCCTCCGCACCATGCACGTGCACTGTCAGGCGCGCTCACACGTGTGCCTGCACGCGCTCCTTGTCCTTTGACATTCTCAGCTCAAACCCCGGGCTGCTGGCACTGCGCATGCCACCACCCTGTGCTCCCCACCACCTCTGTGGGATGAGACCTACCCTCTGAGGGGGTGAACCACCAGGCAGTGGGGCTTGTCCAGCCCCTGGATCACTGCGTTCTTGAAGGAGCCATCCAGGCGGGCGACGTTGATCTGCTTTTTGTTGGCATCGTAGCTGGTCCAGAAGAGGTTTCTGGAAACCCAATCTACAGAGAGGCCGTGAGCGTTGGGCAGGTCTGAAAGGAAACATGAAGGGAGACAGGTTAGTTGTGAGAATGGGGATGGGACAGTGCTCAGGCCAAAGAGGAAGGCCAGTTTCATGGACCCGAAGCCTCCAGAGGCCTGGGAGCAGCCGCACAGCGCAGCGATCTCCCGTGCCCACCTGCTGAAACAACAGTCTCCACGCCAGTGCCGTTGATGAAGGCTCTCTTGATGGTCTGGGTGCGCACATCAGACCAGTAAATGCGCTGCTCCAGGGCATCGTAGTCCACCACCGTGACGTTATCAATGTCGGGCACCGTGAAGGAGATGATGTAGTTGTAGTAGGGGTTGTCAATGTCCACGCCCCGGATCTCCATCTGTCGCGCGTACAGCAGGAACTTCTTAAACTCTGGGGAAAGGAGCGAGATGGGGCTATGGTGGGACCTCAGCCTGCTCTGCCCAGATGGTCCAAAGCACTGGCGTGTCCTGCTCCCACCCAGACCCCGCTGGGAGCCCTGGACACATCCCTACCGTAGCAGGTCATGTTGTCCTTGTCCAGCTTCATGAGGTGAGGGCAGGCACAGGACAGCGTACGGTTGTAGTTGATGAGGCAGAGGTGGGAGCATGGCCCTTTGCCCCCGTTGGCTTCACAGGGGTTAGGAGCTGCAAAAAGGACAAAGAGTCAGCAGTGTCCGTGCCACTGGGGCCACTGCCTGCGAGGGTCTCCCCGCAGTGCTCCCTGGCCATAGCACTGCTGCCGCTCCCCCGCCAGGCCTCACCCAGGGGCTGCCGGGAGGGGTGGTACACCTGCAGGTCGAACGGCTGCGTGTTGGTCCTCTGCACCACCGTGACGTTGTGCCCTGTCCATTTGTTGGCCTTGGCCAGCGTGTTGGTGCGCCAGTCAGTCCAGTAGACCTCGCCCCCATAGAGGGTGACAGCAAAGGGGTGCGACAGGTACTCATGTCCCCGCAGCACCTCGATGTGCCCTGTCCCATCATACAGGGCTGAGTAGATGGCGTCTGACCTGAGCCCAACAGAGACAGGGAGAGGGGGACAAGGCGTGAGACCTGGCAGACAGCCAGGCAAGGGCCACCAGGCCCAGGTTTTTAATGTAAAAGTCACAATCCACGGAATCTAAGCAGCCTCCTCCTCTGCTCTGCACAATGCTGCAGAGGAGAACGACCACCGAGTTACACCAGGGACTGCAGCCCCTGCAGTGGAGGAAACCCAGAGCAAAGGCTGAGAAATGTCACAGACACAAGCAGACCCCACAGAGCAAAGGCTTTTGCTCCGAGCCCAGAAGCCAAATGGCAGAACAACACAGAACCCATTGGGAAGCTGCCAGAGCCGGGAGGGATGTGGAGGGGACAGGGACACAGAGGGGACAGGGAGGGGACAGAGGCAGAGAAGCCTCTGGGAGCTGGGGCAGGGCTGAGGCGGCTGGACATCGGTGTCCTGGTCTGACCTGGCATCGATCCAGAGGATGCGCTTCTCCAGGTAGTCCACGGTGAGCCCGTTGGGCCAGCCCCCCGAGCCCGTCTCCTTGTGGATGGTGCGCCGGCCTGCACCGCTCATGGAGGCAGCCTCAATGCGGGGCAGGCTGGCGTCCCAGTCCGTCCAGAAGAGGATCCTGGAGAAAACCAAGTGGGGACAGTTGGTGTGGGGATGTGGGAGCACCGAACTCTGCCTCCCCAGTGAGAGGTGGGGTGAGGTGCCCAATGTCCCCTCCAGCCTTACCCATAGCGGGGGTCCAGGGCGATGGCACGAGGATGCTCGATGTCCCCAGCCAGCAGCGTGGTCCGCATGGTGCCGTCCAGCTTGGCCACCTCAATCTGGTCCAGGTTGCTCTCCACCCAGTAGATATTGCCAGCGATCCAGTCCACAGCCAGGCCCTCAGGGGTGGCTAGCCCATACTGGATCACCACCTCGAAGCTGGTCAGCGCTGCGGGGCACAGCACCAGAGGGCTGAGGCTGGGGGCCTCCTCCCCAGCCCACCCTCGTCCTGAGCAGGTCCCCCTCAGCTCAATCAGGGCTGATTGTGGGGGTCAAAACTGACATCTACATCTTCCCCCAGCTGGCCCTGAGCCCCCAGGGCTCAGCTCCACATCCACGGTCCACAGGCTGGGCTCTGGCTGCCCCCCCACCAGGACTCCTCACAGCACCATCAAAAAGCATGAACAGGGTGGGGGCCTGGGCTTTGTGCTGGGCTGTAATTACTGCTAGGGAAGCGTTGGGAATGCTAATTGACTCCTACATAATGAGTGGATCTGGAGAGCAAAAAGGGATTGTTACAAGGGCTGGGGGCTCCAGCAGCTGCACCACTGGGAGCCTACCCCAGAAATGCACTCCTGCTTCTCCTTCCATCCGCCTGGCCCATGGAAGCACGCTGTATGCCCCCAGGGCTACGCACCCCCATTCTCAAGCAGCTTTCCCCTGTAGATCTTGTCCTCCACCACGTCAGTCCAGTACAGCGAGCTCTGGTTGAGGTGGAAGTCCAGGGCGATGGTGTTGCGCAGCCCAGGGACCAGGACGCTGTAGTCACCCCGGTGCAGGTCAATGCGGCGGATCTCGTGGCGGTTGGAGAATATAATGAATGGTTTGAAGGGGTCTGGGAGAAACACGGCAGGCTCAGAATGGGACACGGACAAGTCAGGAACTGAGTGGGACCAACGGCCCCCACACCTGCAGGCAGAAGCTGTCCCCAGCCCCGGTGCCTGCTGTGGGACCACCCGCAGCCCCTGGCTGAACCAGCCAAAGGTGCCCCCACGCACTCCCCCACAGCCCTGTTCAGCCCACTACAGACCCCCAGCACAAACCAGAGCCACCACGTGCTGACCCCAGCCTCACATAGGCTCTCGCCCCCCTCTTCCCTCGCTTCCTCTGGCTTGGGACAATCTCCCCATCCCCCCTCACTGTGCTGCTCTCCCCAGACACCAGAACAGAGATGCTTTCTTGTGCCACTAACCCCTCCTATCCCCCCAGATCCTGGGCGAGCACTGCATGAACAAGGCCAGCAAGGGCACACGTAAATTCCCCACTTGAAAGTCCCCTGGGCACTCAGCCAGGGATGGGCAGATCCCCCAGGACCAGCTGTGGTCCTCATGCTCTGCTCTGCTGCCGCCACCCCCATGTGAGCAGGGGCAGGGAGCAGGCAAGTCTGCGAGCCCCTGCAGCCACCTGCACCTGATCCCACTGGCACCCACCGAGACTGCGGCAGCTCTCGCCGTCAGGCTCCAGCATCCAGCCCTCGTAGCAGGAGCACTTGACATTGTACTTGTCCTGCTCGCACTTCTGGCTGCATTTGAGGTGCTTGGCGCAGTAGCTCTGGATCTGGCAGGTCTTGTTGTCTGCACCCAGCTCCATCCCCAGGGGACAGGAGCACACGATGCCCTCACCAGGGGCCACGGTGCAGTTGTGGCTGCAGCCTCCGTTGTTCAAGGAGCACTGGTCTGTGGGGAGAGGACACGCTTGTCAGGTCCTTGTTCCCACTCCCAGCTGGGGAAGCCCCCGCATCCCAGCCCCCAGCTCACCGCAGAGCTCGCCCTCATCGGAGCCATCTCCGCAGTCGTCAGACCCATCGCAGAGCTTCTCGGGGGGCAGGCAGATGGAGGTGTTGTTGGCACAGGTGTGCGAGGGAGGTTTGCACACCAGCGACTCACAGTTCTCCTCGTCCGAGTTGTCCTCACAGTCGCTGTCCCCATCACACACCCAGGCCTTGCTGATGCAGCGGGCTGGCAAAGCAACAAAGGCAATGATCAGACATGGAGGAGGCAGCATTTCAAGGTGCCCACGGTCCCCACAGCTGGCACCACTCTGTCTCCCCTGTCCTCAGTGTCACCGAGCCCAGAGGTGGCCCCAGCCCCTGCTGCGGTCAGCAGAAGCTCCACAGTTCCCCGCTCACCTGAATCCTTGCAGCCAAACTTGACGTTGGGGTCGCAGACGTGGGTGACCCCCTCGCAGTTCTTCTCGTCGCTTGAGTCCATGCAGTCCGTGTCGCCATCGCAGTGCCAGCGCATGGGGATGCAGAGCCCGTCCAGCCGGCACTGGAACTCATCCGTGTGGCAGCCCCCGGGCGGGCGCGTGGCTGGTGGGAGGCGATGCCCCGCTCACTGCCTTCGCCCAGAGGAACTGGGAACCAGGAGGGCTTGCGGGGCAGGAGCGGGGCCAGCCACTCGGCAGCAGTGGGGGCACCCAGGGGTGCAGGAGAGGTATGTGGGCACCTAGCAGGGGCAGAAGCTGCAGGGTTCCCTACTGGGGAGCAGGGGGCTGTGCCCAAGGCTCTCCAGGTAAAAAGACAGCAGAGCTGGTGCCGTGGAACATCTTTCCACACCACCCCTCTCCCCAGGTAGAGCCTGGAAAGGGGGCAGCCCTGCCTGCACCCACCAAAGCAGGGACATGGGGCCGCAGCAGGCCGACAGCAAAGGTGCAGCCCAGCCCCATCGTGACCCGGGGGGCTCACCCTGGTTGGTGCAGTTGGCATGAGTCTCGTCACTGTAGTCCCCACAGTCGTTGTCCCCGTCGCACGTCCAGTGCACGGGGATGCAGCGCCCACTGTTGCACTTGAACTGGTTGCTGGAGCAGGAGTGGCTGCAGCCTGCCTCGTCGCTGTTGTCCCCACAGTCATTGTCTGCAGAGGGAAGGGAGGGGAAGGGGGCTCAGCGAGCGCTCGGACCCCCAGGAGAGGGCTGGCAGAGGCACAGTGAGGGGAGAAAGGCAGAGACCCCCTCTAGAGGAGGCGGCTGGGGGAAGCAGGGAACAGCAGGGCTCAGACAGAGCACGCCGACAGACAGACAGACAGACACAGGGCAATGGGCAGCCCCTCCGGCGCTGGCTGCGGGATCTGAACAGAGAGCCCCCGGCGCCCGCCCATCCTCCAGCCACCCCCCCGGCCCCCCAACATGCTCACCAGGCGCAGCCACAGCACCAGCAGCTCACAAAGAAAATGAAACACAGAAACTGCATAGATCAGCCATGTACCTGGGGAGGCTGGGAGGGCACCCAGCGCTGACGGGGGCTGCTCTGCTCTGGAGTGGGGGAGCGGAGCTTGGGGGCAGTGTGGGGAGCGGAGCACCCCCATACAGGGTGCACCCATGGAGAAACAGGACTGGTATGGCCAATTGTGGGGTGTCAGCTTGCCTGCAAGGAATCCCAGCTCCCACTGAGGGGCAGGTGGGAGATTTATCCTGACACTGCTGTCACACTGGCAGTGTGGCCCTGACGCCCTGCCCTGCACTCTCTAGGCTGCCAGGGCCACCAGAGCAGGGGCATGGGCTGGCCTGGCTTGCTGGAAGTACCAGGGGGCTCTGCTCTGTGGCAGATGCCCACCTGAGCTCAGCAGAGGGCCTTGGCCTCCCCCTGGACAGGGGTGCTCAGCCCATGCTGCCCCACGTGGGGACAATGGCCCCGGAGGCTGCGTTGTGGTTTTGCCAGGCAGCCCAGCTCCTGCAGCTCCAGACCCTGACCTCTCCGGGCTCCCTCTAGCAGGAGGTCCCAACCCACTGAGCGGGGTGAGCCGGGAGGCACCGTGCCCACCATTCGCTTTCCCTCTCCTGCTGCTGGAGTGCAAGGGGCGCTGCCACCATCTGCAGAACCAGCCCCAGGGGGCTGGCAGCACTCCGGAGGGGGTAGGTTTGGGGGGCTGCATGGGGCCAGGTTGGGGTCTGGTGCATGTTGATCTATGCACTAACCGGTAGGCTTTGGACAGTTCTTTTCGTCAGAGCCATCCCCACAATCTTTTTCTGAAACACAGAACCAACCAAGACAGGAGAGTGGGCACAATGACAAACAAAACAACACGACACGGCACACGCACAGAGAGCAGCACAGAGACGCTGGACGGGGACACTGACATGGAAAGGGACACACAGATGCTGCGCAGGCACGCCGGGCTGCTGGCGAGGGCAGATCAGAAGCAGCAGAGGGTGCAGGGGGCCTGGGAGCAGCCCCCTTGTCACTGCAGCTCCTGCCCTGTGGGTGCATGGTGCCCGGCTGAGGCTGGCTGTCAGCTCTGCTGCCCAGCGGTGCTCCATGCCAAGGCTGTCACTTTTGCAAGCTGCTGACTGCAAGCACTTGTGGATTCCGGGAAACCCGTGGCCCCTTCGTGAGGGTGGCTGACCCGGGGGACGAGGCCACCTGCTCATGAGGACCCAGGGAGAGGCTTGCTCGCATCCTGCGGCTCTCCGCTAACCCCCTGTACACCAGCAAGTGCACTCCGCAGTTGTAAACATGCCTCACCTGCTCTGAAGCCACTAATTAAACCTAACAATGCAGAGCTGTTAGGAAGATCAAACTAAACCTGTGGGGAAGGAGAGCAGCTTTGGGGCAAACCCTTTTTCCTAGCCCTGGCCCCAGAAGCGAGGGCAGACCTGAGCTTGCTGGGAGACCTCTTGTGCCTTCCTGGGGCTGTGGGACCCGGCTCAGCCTTGCCGCCAGCACAGGCCTGGAGCAGTGGGGCACAGCATTTAGGAAACCCCACAAAAAGTGCCAAGGCCTGCTGAAGTGATACCTGCTCCTGCAACACCTGTTCCCCCAGGGGCAGCCAAGGAGATGTGAGTCCCGGTGCTGCAGGACGCACTTACAGCTGCAGCTAACACTTCCTCCCTCCGCAGCCAGGGCTCTGGTGGTTAGCAGAAGGCTGGGGAGCGGCCCCTGCAGACAGAGGCTAGCCAAACAGTGCTGTGGCGAGGCTGGCACCCCTGCATCTGATCTTGCCCCTTTCCCAGCTCGGGTGCCCGCTCCTTACCATTGTCACAGCGCCAGTTGATGTTTATGCAGCGCCCGTTGTTGCAGGTGAACTGCGTCAAGGGGAAGCAGGTCGGGTAGGCTGTGGAGGAGGGAGAGGCATGATCAGCATGGTCTGACACCCTTGCTCACACCCAGCCCTGTGGCCTTCCCAGAGGGACCTGTGCTTCCTCCCCCTGCTCACCACACGAAGCAGACTCATCAGAGCGGTCCCCGCAGTCATCGTCCAGGTCACAAGTCCAGGAGATGGGGATGCAGCGCCCGCTCGCACAGGAGAACTGGTTGGGAGAGCAGGTCCGAGCTGGTGCAGGGTGAGATGGACAGAACTATAACAGCTGGCAGTGCCTTGGGGTGCTGGGCAAAAGTTGGGAAACAAACCCCAGAGGGTCTCCCGCAAGGCACAGCTGCCAATCCCTCTGTAAAGTGGGCAGCAGAGACCCCCACATGTGGCCCTGAAATCTCAGCCCCACAGTGCAAGGGGAACACCAAAGGTTAGGCTCTCCCACTGCTCCTTGAGGACCTGCCAGGCTCCTCACCCGAGCAGGTAGAGTTGGACTCGTCCTCGTTGTTCCCACAGTCGTTGTCACCATCACAGAGCCAGCGGTTGGGGATGCAGCGGTTGTTCTTGCACTTGAAGCGGTCCGAGGGGCAGGTGTGCTGGTCTGCGAGGGAGACACGTGCTCAAGACCTGCCCTGCTCCATCCCAGCCCCGCTCCTCCTCCACATCTTGTGGAGGAAAAAATCTGAGACAGACTGCGCTCTCCCACCGCGCAGGAGGCAGCTACGCACGGCACAGCTCGGGGGCTTCATCACTGTTGTCCAGGCAGTCGTTGTCCCCATCGCATTTCCAGCGCTCCTGGATGCAGCGGTTGTTCTTGCAGGCAAATTCCCCGGGCTGGCACTGCGGAGGGGGGATGTAGGATGGGTTGGCTGGAAGGGAAAATCAAACGGGGAGAGGATTTTAATCAAGTGACTGGCTGAAGTGTAGGGCGACAGGGCAGTGGGGACAGTCCTGTGTCCCCATGCTGCCTACGTGACTGCCCCGCAGCCCCAAGAGCTACCAGAAAAACTTGTGCCCACAAGCAATGGCCCTGGAGCACACAAAAGGACACAGCCCGATGGAGGGAAACAACCCTGGATGAGCCTGCAGGCACAGGCTTCTCCCCCCTCACTTGAGCTGGAAAAGCCCAGCCCAGGCTCCCCATCATGAACCTGGCTCTGCTCCAAGCTCGCAGCAGAGCAAACCCACCCAACAGACACCGCTGCCCGACCTCTGCACAGCAATCCCCACCAGGGGCTTCCACTTGCTTCCCCAGGGCGGCTGCTGTCCTACTGCCACACTACAAGAGGAGGACCCGGAGCAGGTAGCACCACTCGCCCACAGGCTCTTCCTGATCCACATTCCCAATCCATCCCCCTCCGCACAGAGCTGCAGACCCTGCATCCCTGTCCGCCCCTCCGGGAAGGGGGTGCCCCAGCGGGAGCCAGGCCCTCGGGCAGCCTTACCCTGGCAGGTGACAGAGTCCACTCCCAGGATCTGGTCCTCAGCACAGGCACACTGACGGCCTCGGGGGGTGGCCAGGCACAAGCTGCTGCAGCCTCCGTTGTTCACACGGCACTTGTTGGAGCCCACTGCAGAGGCAAGGCTGTGGTGAGCAGCTGCCTGGGCCAGCAGAAAGGGACTTCATTCGGGTGACTGCTGACCCAGATCCCCAGGGACCCCCAGGGCTGGAACCCAGCTGGACACCCCAATTCATATGGCCACACTGGGGACCCTCTCAGGATGCAAAGCCTGGCTGAGCCAGACTCGAAGCCTGGGAGGGAGTGAGGGAAGAAAGAGGAGAGGAAAGGAGGGAAGGGCATGAGAAGAGCAATCACGATGTTTACAGAAAGATGGGGTGCCAGGGACATGACCAAGAGGAAGCAAATAGAGGTGAGGGGCGATTTGGATGGGGCACTTCCTCAGGCCCTGTTCCAGTCCCATTCCTCTTCCAGACCCCTTGTTCACCGCAGGGCCCCACGGAGCCAGGCAGAGGCGGCTCCAGCACCTTGCTGCTGCTGCGCATCATACATCCGGATCTCAAAGATGGGTGGGCGCTCGTTCCGGAGCAGGCTGACCACTTTGGAGGCCTGGTCCAGCCGGTAGATGCTGCCACTGCGGTACTCGGTCCAGAAGAGGAAGCTGCTGTAGTGGCACAGCCCGAAGGCGTGGTTCAGCTCAGGTCCCTCATACACGATCTGTATGTGCAGGGAGGCAGAGGCTTGTCAGCTGGTAGGGTGCTCGGGGCAGCCCCGCAGGGTGGGACAGAGGGGACGGGGCTGAGAAAGGGCAGAGGATGGGACAGGCAGCAGGCAATTACGGCTGAATGCAGCCAGCCTCCTGCTGAGCAGACCCGCAGAAAACACAGCCAGACAAGGCTGGACTGCCCACATCCCCTGCCCCAAGGAAATTAGAGACCAGGAGCCTGCGGGGCCTCCACTTGCCTTCCGCTCAGTGCCATTGAGGTAGACCATCTCGATGCGGTCATAGAAAGCATCCACCCAGTAGAGGATCTTGGCTGGGATGTCCAGGCTGAGCCCGTTGGGCCACAGGACGGTCTTGGAGGTGATGAAGATGTTGCGGTTAGAACCATCCATCCAGGCTCTCTCTATCTTGCCCCTCTTGCTGTCCTTGGGGTCCTCCTCCCAGTCTGTCCAGTACATCCACCTGCAACAGATGCTAAGCTGTCACCGACACCAGAGACCTCCCCCATGCTTATGGCCACGCAGACCCCAGCCCAACACAGCAGCTCAGTGGCCTCCCACCCACAGCAATGCTGCTACTACTGGCAGCTCATCACAGGAAACCCGGTTGCGAAAGAGATGGCAAGAGAAGGGATGGGAAGAAGGAAAGAGGCAGCTGAGGGAGGTGTGGAAGCAGGAAAGTTCCTGGTCCCCTGCGGCCAGAGCAGCCTCTGGGCTGGAGGAGCTGTTGCCATCACTGCTCCAGGAGCTCCTGCCCTGCGTGGCACCATTGTCACATCTTGGGAGCAACCACAAGTGCCCATGGGCTCAGGGACACACCGCGAGTGTGCAGAGCTGCAGATCCAGGGGGGTCCTCCCTGCTGTGGCCATGTGCCCCCTGCAAGCCCTGCCTGCCCACGCACCCATTCAGTGGGTCCACCACGATCGCTCGGGGGTGCGTCATCTTCCCCTCTATCAGCGTCTTCCGCGTCTGGGCAGCTTTCTCCAGCCGAGCCACACTGATGGTCTTCTTGGGGCCATCGTCAGTCCAGTACAGGTTGTTCCCCATCCAGTCCACAGCGATCCCTTCCACATTGTGGATGCCTTTGGAGAAAAGCAGGAGCATGAGTTAGGGAACAGCAGGAAGGCAAGGAGTGGGAGCGCTGGCCCCATAAAATGAACGGTGCACTCATCACCACCTGACTCCAGCTCAGCCCAACAGGGGACAACACAGCCCCCTGCCCAGGGCACACAGCTCCTCCAGAGGTGCTGGAGCCAAGGGAACGGGGCTGAGGAAAGAATAATTCAGAAGCATCCCTGGTCTGTTTGACGAAAAAGGAATTCATTGGGCAAAGTGGGAGAGATCAGCCACCTTGTAGCCCCAAGGACCTGGGCTGAGGATCCTCCAACCCTTCCTCATCTTTGCCTTGGAAGGGGTGAGAGTGGGTCTGGGGGCAGGGGATGTCTGTGCCTGGCATAAGCCACAGCCCAGGAGTCCCTCACCCACTGCTGCTAGGGCCCTTGCTCTCAATGTCAGCCTGCAGACCAACCCAAACAGCTCCAAACCTTATTTTTTATGCTCAAATACAAAAGGGAGCAGACAAAAGCACTGCCATCGTGTGAGAGGATGTGCTAATGGCAGCTGCTGCCAGCTCCCAGAGCCTGGCCACACACCGGTGAAGGCACAGGTTGTGCCTCTCGGCCACGCACCGTCCTTCAGGATGGTTTCTCGCTCCGTGCCATCGATCTTCTGGCGCCCGATGAGGTAGCTGGTGGTGTCGGCGAAATAGATGAAACCAGTCTCAGCATGGAAGTCCAGTGCTCGGGGGTTCATGAGGTTCTCGATGGGGATCATGTGCTCATCCGGCACCTTGGCCCCCATGTCCATGCCACGGATGATGCCGGGACGCCCCTTCCCGTACACCAGGAACAGCTCGTGCTCAGGCTCTGCAGAGAGAAGGGGGCAGCACCATTGTCACCAGCCCGACCTGGCAGGGCAGGGGCTGATGCAGACCTGCAACAGCGCAGGGGCGAGCAGCCGGGGGGGAAGGAATCAAAAAGCTCTGCATGCCCCGGGCCCTGCGTGCCCCCTGCCCAGCCGGTCCCTCCCTTGAGCAGCGCGGGGCAGCCGCTCGCCCTTCTCTCCCCCTTCCTTCACGGCTCTCCGGTGCAGGGCAGGACTCACTTTTGCAGGATTTCCCATCACTGCCCAGGCTGAACCCAGAGCGGCATCGGCAGGTGCGAGTCTTGTGGCTGTTCCCCAGCAGGCAGATATCCGAGCAGCCCCCTGGCTTGCCGAACTGGTCTGGCTCGCAGGCATGGCTCCTCACTGCATCGAGAGAGAGCAGTGGATGGGTTCAGGGGTGCATTTACCGTCTCTGGAGACCATCAAAGCAGCACAAGAACAGCCTTGTCCTTGTCTGGTGGCTCTGGGCTTGGGGAGACTCCCGCAGCCAGAAGCCAAGAATGGCACAGGGCAGAGATGGGAAGGGGCCTGCACCAGAACCTGGATCAGGAAGGAGCAGAAAGCAGCACTCCCTGTCCCAGCATACTGCTGTAACTGCTGGGCCACGCTGCCTCTGTGCTGTCCCTGCAAGCATCGAGCCCTCCAGCTGCAGGGGCTGCTGGTGGGACATGTCCTTGCGGGGCCCCAAAGCCACAGAGACAGCATGCGCCTGGCCCAGAACCTCCCAAAGCATGCCCGTTCCCCACGCAGAAATCTCCTGATTAGTTTTATATTCTGGAAAACGCCAAGCAGGCTGCAGACACTAAGAGGATTTTAAACATGTAAATTGATTTAACTGCAGGAAGGTGCTGGGGGTGGAGCAGACAAACAGGGAAGGATGTGGGCAGGGAAGGGGGTGACATCCACAGCACCGAAGCCTTTTAACTCTCCTGCAGTCTCCTGGTGTCCAGGAGCACAAAGCCCCATCAAAGGGTGAATGCACCAGTGGGGGACAGAAAGCACACAGCACTGGAGAAGGCAGCCATTAATATTTCAAGACACTGCATCTGCTCCCAGTTCCCTTTGCTCTCTAGCAAGACGTGATCGATCAATCACACCACGCTGGCCGGCCAGCCCTTGGGGACAGCTGTCATTTCTAGCTCGGGGAGGAGACGGTGGTGGCGGGGGTCACGCCAGGGGGGTCACCCCAGGGCAGGCGGCAGCCCAGAGGCACCCGGCCCAGTGCTGCTGCCTGCGGAGCAGGAGCCCCAGGCTCTGCCCTTGCCCAGGAGGCTGCTGTGGGTAGCAGCTTCACACGTCTCTGCAGACCTCGGCCGTGCCCAGCAGCTGCTGCCTCCACCCCTGTGGAGCTGCTGATTGTGAGCTCCCTGTCCCCATCCTGGTGCACCGCAGCCCATCCAGTGCTCTGCCCATACAGGCAGCTCCAGCAGCCTCCCCAGACGTGCCAGAGCCCAGCCCAGCCTGCAGGGCTGATGCAGACCCTGAGCCCGGGTTCCCAGGAAGGTGCAAGCTTGGAGGAAGAGCTGCCCTGCCAACCTGTGCGGCAAGGAAATGCGGTCAAGTGAACGAGGCACAAGTGGGAGCGCAGCTCCCGGGCTTCCCTCAGATGTGGGAAGGGGACGGGCTTACAGCGGGTTGCGAGCCAGGACACCTGCTCTGCGGCAAGGCTTTGCTCCTGGAGAGGGCAGCAGGAAGAGCAGGGGCTGCTCCGAGCCAGCCCCTCTCCACCCTGCTGTCTCCCCTACGCAGCGAGGCGTGGGCTGCTCGCTCTTGTGGAGCGGCAGCACCCATAAGGGCCAGGTGTCTCCAGGGTTCACAGCTGGGGATTTTGATCCAGCATGGGCATGGGAGCTGGACATCAAGCTAACTGGGCGCAGCAGAAGTGAGGTCTCTAGCTTGGACAAGTGAATCTGTCCCATAGGAAATTCAGGAGGTGCATCTTGTCCCCCCAGAACACCCCCACAGCCTCACGCCAGCCCCAACACAGCAGCTATACACGGAGGCAGTGCTGTGCCATGGGAAACTGCTCCAACGCAGCCACCGCTGACACCTGAACACCCCTTCTGCTCAGGGAGAGGGATGGTGACCCCACTTGTACCAGATAGGTCACAGTTCAACCAGGGGCCTCTGCATCCCATTCCTCCCCCTTTAGTGCCTTTCAGGGTCCAAGAAGCTGCTTTTCCCAGGTTGGGGCTCCCACCTGTGGGCTGCCGCCGCTGGTGGTAGATGTGCAGTGCTCCTCCCTTGTCCACCCTTGTCACCACCTGGTACTCGGTGCTGTTGAAGCGGTTGACCCGGATGACGCTGGTTTTCTGCTGGGCGTTGGCGTTGTCCGAGTTGGTGGCATAGAGGTAGTTCTCAAAGACGGTCAGCCCGTAGAGGTGTTCGATCTGGAAGGCACCATGCAGACACCCAGGTGTGTGAAGCCCCTGAATTTCTGCCCTATGGCTCTCAGTCCCTGCTGCCTTTAGGGCAGGGGATGGGGCTTGGCAGTCAGGTAGTGCAGGACCTGCTGATCACAGCTTTTATTTGCTGAAACGAGCAAGCAAAGCCCATGAACCACTGCTCTCAGCAGGTTAAGCTCAGGTGTCCCTCCAGCACGCTCTGCAATAAAGCCCCCAGTCCCAACTTGCCTCTGGCCCCACTCACCAGGATACCCTGGATGATGGTATGTCTGTTCTTGCCTTCGTAGTCCACCACCTCAATGTAGTCCAGGTAGGCGTCAGCCCAGTATACGAGCCGGTTCACCAAGTCCAAGGTGATGCCATGGGGGAAGACGATCTTGCTGTCCACCAGCTTGGTGCGGTTCTGCCCATCCATGTCGCAGCGTTCCACCTTGGGGATCTGCCCGTAGTCCGTGAAGAACACCTTGCTGCGTGAGGAAGGCAGAGAGGGGAGCTCAGAGCCTGGATGCCACCTCCAGTCCAGAGAAAGAGAGGATGCAGACATGCAGACAATGCGCGTCCACACTCGCAGACCTGGGCTTACGTTCAAACATCGGTTTGCACGCTCACAGGACCGTGAACACAGGACCGTTGGAGCGATCACTGCCAAGCCCACTGCCCTGGGCAGGTGGAGCAGGATGGTGCCCTGCAGAGGGGCTTCCAGATGCAGGCACGGTGACAGGAGATGCCACCAGCCCCAGAGGCAAGGACAACACACTTGCTCACCAAGGACAGTTAATTACAAGACTCAGGTTAGACGCTGACATCCCCCAGTGCTGCACCAGTCCAGCACTGCCCCTGTGCAGTGTCAGCCGAGCAGACAGGCTTGGGCTGCTCTGACCCCTTCTAAGGACTGTCTCCAAATCTAGCTGCTACCAGCAGGCTGCTTAAAACTGCTGTCACATCCATCCTACAGCACATGGCCCTGATCTAAGCCAAGGGAGAGAAAATGCTGAATTCAGGCAGAGCTAAAGCCCGGAGGGACCCTCATGGGGGTGAGCTGCTTCTTCAGCAGCATTCCTGCTGCCCACCGGACAGCTTGGGAGGTGGTCCCCCCCCACCTTGCTCCACCTCTGCTGGGCTGCAGCAACACCAACCCTCCCAGCCAGCAAGTAGCTCTTACCCCATTGCTGGGTCTAGTGCTATCCCTTTGGGGTTGTACAGCTCCAGGTCCAGCAGCGTGACGCAAGTGACTCCGTTCTTGTTGCAGACAAAGATCCTGTCATCAATGTCATCCACAAAGTAGAAGTTGCCCGTGAGCCAGTCGATAGCCATCTGCTCCACATCTGGGCCATGGGAGAAGAGAGGCAAAGAGAGGTTAGGGAGGCAGGGAGGGAGAAGAAGCCGAGGGAGGAGCCCTGGCAGGCTCCCTGATCACCTCCCAGCCCACCAGGCACCTCAAGCATGGATATAGCTGAGGAGTGAGTATACGTGAGCCACGAAGCTGTGAGCTGCAGCACACCAGGGCCCTGGCCCTGCTCACCCTGCGTGGCAGCAGCAGAGCCGAGAGCAGCCCCCTCGGGCTTGCTGTTGCCCAGGCTGTGCCCGCTGGCCCAGGCTGCACCTGGTAGGGGAAGGGTCTGCTCCACCATGAAGCCTTGGATCAGTGTGGCAACCTGTCCCATCCTCTGCATCCGCTGTCCCTCCTGGGGACCTGCCACCACTGGGCAGCGCTGCTGCTGCCAGCGTTCGCGCCACCGGCGATGCAGCATACGGCTGCACAGGGATCCCTGCAGGAACACCAGCCGGGCAGCAGGGAAAGGTCCTCCCGAGGATGAAGGCAGCAGAAGCTGGTTCCTGGAGAAGCAACTAGCACAGCAGGAAGAAGAGCACAAACTGCAACGTCAAGAGCAGGAGCAGCAGCAGGCAGGGCCCTGCTTGGGCGAGGAGCAGGCAACGGTAATCCGGCGTTGCAAAGACGCCCCAAGCCCTGAAGCAGGTGAGCAACAGCATCTGGCACGCCGAGTTTAAGTATTTAATTAAACCAGCAAAAGCCTGTTAAATCGGATAAACCTAATGCACCCAAATTCTTTGCCTGTAAGCAGGGTGCTGCTGTGTGCTGCTCAGCTCCCCTTCCCTGCTGGCCCTGGCCCACAGACAGGGTGAGGGCTGCAGCTCCCGGGTACTCTGGGGAAAGTGGGAGCTTTATTCCCTAGTGCTTTGGGCTGGAGAGGACCCCAGGGCCACTTGCCCCGACCAGCGACACCGTGCGGCTGTCCCCAGCCACCTGCAAGGCAGAGCAGGGCCAGGGCTGAAGTGTCTGTGGCCCTGCACCACGACTGCCCCGTTGCGCTGGGACCCAGACAGCCCCAGAGGAGCAGAACCAGACACTGCTGAATTATTAACTAGTGCAGAAGGTCCAGAGCGCACAGGGAGGGAAAACATGAATCAAGCCAGGACGTTTTGCAATGCCCCCAACTCCCCCTGCTTGCAGGATTCAGCCTGATTACATCAAGCCCTTCCCTGCTTTAGCACCATGAGGTGCTGCTCAGCTGCTGATGAGCGCCGAGCTCATGAACACCCAGTGTTTTTGTGGGTGCCAACCCCAACCCCAAGTCCTGAACTACCCCGGCCGGCTCCCGCTGCTGCACACCCCGTTCAGCTCTTCAGGCCAAGCCCTGGCCCTGGGGACAGGGATGTCTCTCTGGCAGCACCCCAGGGCCAGGGCCACGCGCTGATGACCGACCGGAAAGGCGAGGCTCGCCATGTCCCACTGCTATCCCCCAGCCTGATTTATCTCATAAAAATAAGTGGAAACAGTCAGAGCTCAGGAATTAGCACCGAAGCAGCTACGCCAAAGGCACACGGAGAGCACAATGTCCAGCGAGTGATGAGCGGGGCTGGGGTGGAGGTGATGCCCCCCAGGGCCACAGGGAGCCCAGGGCAGCTGGAGCCGCTGCCCCAAGGGCTGGAGCTGGGCTGGGGGCGTGGTGGACAAGGGCCGCATTCTGTTCGCGAGTGTCGGGGAGGCTGGGCCTGGCCCCCCTTGTCTTCCCCACGCCAACCGGCCCCCTCTTCCTCCACCCCCGGCCCTGGGCCCTGATTCACCGGCCTCTGATGAGAGGAGGGGGTGGTAGCGATGCGCATGCAGCGCTGCCAGGGCCAGGAACGCTTCACCGGAGGGACTCGTAAAAATTCCCCAAAAATCAGCTGCTGGCTGGAGCTTGTGCAGCGCTGAGTCAGAGTCACAGGACAGCCGGGGGGGGGGAGGGTGAGGACCCCGTGGGATGGCGCAGTGCTGGCCCCATCCCCGGCACCTGCGGGCACCCAGCCCAGCCCACCAGAAGCCCTCCTCGCTCAGGTTCTCTCGGGGGCTGGCTTCGTGGGCTGTTCAATGGCAAATCCTTCCTGCAACGGGGATTTGTCCTCTCCTCGCCACCCTCCTCCGCCCCCCGGCCAGAAGCTGCTGTCTGGCAGAACCCAGAGCACTCAGACCCCATTTTTGTTCTCCTTCCAGAACAGGGCTGCTGCCACCTCACTGAGCGCTCCCAGCCGAGCTCGAGCTCGTCTCCAGCTCCTCCAGCTGGGAGGAAGCTCCCAAGCATGGCATCCAAAGGCTGAACAAAACTCAGAAGGGAAAACATCCAGAACCAGCTGCAGATCGCAAACCGCTCGCTCCTCAGGGCCCGCAGCCCCTTTCACATTCCCGGGACGCTCTGGCAATGTCTGTCCCCATCACGGCTGCCATCGGGGACCCTGGGGACTAAGGGGACACCGGGAGCAGCAATGCCTGGCTCCAGCACAGCGCTGCCGGCCCGGTGAGGGGGGGTCCTTGCTTGGCTCCCAGCCTGGCCCCTGCTCGGAGCTGGGCATCGCCGGGGCGGGCAGCGGGGCTGGGCCGCGGGCTCAGAGCTGGAGGTGACGCACGCACTTGCTCTTCTCCCAGGCTGTATTTTTGCAGCTGGAAAGCATTACGCTCCTCAAAGGCTTTTGTTTTTCAAATTGCTCCCTCTCCCTGCTCTCTATCCCTCCCTCCCTTCCCCCCCACCCCCTTTGCAGGAATCAGTTGTTGTTGTTATTATCATCATCATCATCAGTTCTTTCTTGTAGCCTCAGCTAAACCTGGTTTTCCTCTTGAACTTTCAGTGGAAGACAATCTAGCAAACATCAGTTTTTACCCCCCTGCATTAGGGTGCAGAGAGCTCTCCCCAGTTCACTACAGCTTGTGGGGGGGGGCAGAGAAGGTCGGGGCTTTCTCCTCACCCCCGCCATCCCCTGCCGGACTGGGGGGACCAGGAGGTGCCCCAGCCAAAGCCCTCTCAGTGACCCAGCTCAGAGACCACAGGAGGAACAAGGTGGGGGCAGCCCCCACCGTCCCCTCCTGCCTGCAGCTCCCAGCGGTGGAGGGATGCTGCCTCCGAGGGCATCTCCCCCAGCCGAGACTCAAGTCTCCCTCCTTGCTCAATCGGCGCTGGGTGTTGCACACAATTGCAACATGCAAAAATCATTTGCTAAGATTTATTTATTTGCTAGCGTTTGAAAAGGAGCTTGGGGGACAGAGAAGAAGGGACATGAACTTTAAAGCTTTTCCTGGAAGAAGCTAACTAACCTCATTAGGGCCAGATCGCTGCGGCCCATGCCAGCTGGCCCCACTCAGAAGCACTGGCCACAAACACGGCTGGTGTGGGGCCGGAGGGGTGTCTGCGCGTTGGGTTCCTTTTGGGCGGGGGGCACACAGAGGGAGGACAGAGGGAAGGCAGCCCCAAGAAGTTCGTCAGTGGCACATTGCTCAACGATGGTGGGCTGGCAACTTCAGCAAGCTCCGAAACCAACCCTGCGCAGATGTTTCCTGGTTTCACGCTGACCCTGACCAAGCACTTGCTGAAGTCCCTGCCACAAAATAATCTGTGTGGCACTGGGCTCAGATCTGCCTTTTTTATCTTCCCATGGTCAGTGGAAGAAGAAAGCTGAAGCAACCTCTGCAGCCATCACAGCACGGAGGCACCAGCAGTGGCTCCTTACATCGGGCTGAAGGTCGCTTCCAGCCCAGCCTCCTCCGACAGCGCACTGAGACCCTGCTGCAGCATGAAGCCGCTCGGGGAGCGCGGCAGGAATACCTGACCTGCGCCCAAGGATGAGGCTGAAGGGCAACGCTGCTCCCAGCCAGGGAAGGGACATGCTGAAGAGGAGATTTTAGGACTTCTGTCCATGACCCCGCCAACCCTTACAAGTCTTCTCAGCAATACCCTTCTGCTGCCCCCAATCCCAACCTCATCCTGTGCTCAGTGGGGCCGGGAGCATCCTGTCCTGCACAAAGAACTCCTTGGAGCACACGGTTCACTGTCAGAGCAGCCATCCCAGGAGCTCCTGCCGGAGGCTCTCCCTTTCTTAACCCAAGCTCTGGAATATCTGATTTACCCCACAGCAAGTCAAGCACCGTAAGACTGGGTTTTTTGGGGAACTAGCTTTGCTGACCCAGCACATAACTTTCCTCTGCATGAATCAGTTGTTGTGCACTCTGCAAATACATCAATTATGGTCTGACACAAGGAGGAAGGAAACATGCAATCTTGTCTCAGACTAAAACATCGATTTCGACACAATTCTGGAACAGCTGCAATTAAGATGCGTGCAAGTCAGGCTCACCCTAACTCTTGCACTTCTAAGCGTGTAAGAGGAGAAGTGCTGCAGCACTCTGGAAAAAATCCTACTTCTTGACTACTGCTAGAAGGCAGCACTCCCCACGGGGCAGCTGGAGCAGGACAGGGCAGGAATTGCTCAGGAAAAGTCCCAGCCCTGCTGGGGAGCTCTCCCTTACCAGACTCCCTCTTCGAGGCAGCCAAAAGCATCGCCACCCTCCAACACAAGGTCAATCATAAGCCCCTCACTCACCTTTCTGACGAGGTGCATTTCTACTTTACCCCAGCACACATCGAGGAGCTCAACCGAGCTCTGCTTCTGCTATTCCCATGTTGTTTTTAGGTCCAAATTCATCTCCTGAAAACAATCTACATATTTTGCTTTCGATGCTTTGGTGGTACGGACTGTCCCTCCAAAGGAAAACCAGATAAATTCAGCTACGGCTGCGGTGACCAGAGCAGGACAGGAGTCGCACCCGGGATGCCCGAGCAGCCCAGGAGATGGGACAGGGCTGCCTCCGGCACCCAGCTGTGCTGGTGCGGCTGCCACCGCACACAGGGAGCCCCCGGCACGCGGCTGCCGAGGAAAAAGCTTGGAAAAGTCGCCAAATGTTTCAGTTCAAAAACGCCTCCAGAAGAGGAACGAAGGCTTGTCAGGAATGCAATCCCCAGGGCTGCTCAAATACATTGGTTTCCTACTTTCTTTTTTATAGGGAATGATCCGTTTGATACATTTACATAATACCATAATCTGAAGGAATTTCTGTCTCTTCCCTCCACACACATCCTCTGCCCCGGAGAACAAGACGCTCTCTGTAATGGCAAACTGCTCCGTGGATAAACACTGCTCCTGGGGATAATTTTCCTTAATTAAAGTGTGCTAACAGGACAGGCACAAAGACAAACTCCGGCCCCTCAGGGCACCCGCCTCCCCCGGCCAGCAGGGATGGGGATGGCTGGGTCCCACTGCGCATCCCCAGAGGGCTGGGGTCCCTCCGTGCCCCTGTGCCAATGCTAGGCAGCCGATTTTTGGCCTGGGGTCAGCTAAACCCCCCCTGGGCTGCAGGGTCTGGCTCAGCTGCTGCAGCAGAAGCTGCCATCGGCTGCCAGCCTGCAAGCGAGGAGGAGGCACTGCGGACGGGACAGACACCGGTGGGTACAGCCAGCACCATCACGTCAGCCTGGTCTCCTTAGAAAACCAAGCTAAAAAAAATAAATATATTAAAAAAAAAAAAACTGTTAAGCTGTTTAGCTCAGAGGAGAAACTGCTGGGTGGGAGCCTGTGGCCCACATCCAGGATGTCTGACTCGGCGTGCACAGGGATGCTTGCGGCCTCCATGCATGCGCCGCGTGCCTGTGTGAGCCCTGTGCTCCCCGCGAGCTGCACCCCCCCGGGGGTGGCGGCCTCCTCCTGCCCCCTGCCCAGCCCCCTCTGTTGCCTTCGTCAGCTCCAGGGCTCTTCCCCAGACCCCAGCCTGCTCCCCCCTTGCCCAGCTGCAGCACTGGAGTTGGGAAGAGCAAGAACAGAGCCGGGGCAAGCTCTGTCTCAGCTGTAGAGGACAGCCAAGGAACTTTAATTACCATTTCCTAATGAGGCAATTCCACCAACAAAAGCATTCAGCAGAGGCCAGCCGAGCAGGCTGCTCAGCCTGCTTCTGGGTGCAAGGAGAGGCGAGAACCCACAGGAGCTTTATCGGGGTGCTTTGGGGAGGGCAAGGGGACAAGGGACAAGAAAGCTGAGACGGGGATGGCTGCGGGCAGGGGCGGTCCCAGCAGAGTGCTGCCGCGGTGGGGTGAGCTGTGAGCGGCGGCGGTGGCACAGGACAGACGGATGTTTGCAGGAATAAACACGCTCCCTGCCACTTCGACTCAGACACGTCTCCGTGCACAAGAGGATCCCAATTACTGGGGGAATTAATTTCACCCTTTTATCTTCAGTAACGTGGAAACAGGGCTCGGCCCGTGCTGAGCAGCACCTTGCTGCTGCTGGAGGGGGACAGGTTGGCAGTGGCAGCCGCGTGGGGAACGGGGAGGGATGAGACCAGGGTGGGCAGCTGCTCCTGCCCCCAGCATGGTCAGACTCCGGCCCTTCTCCAGCACCAGCAGCCGTGCACGATGCGCGCAGGAGGCGGCACAGGCTGGAGCCTTCCTCCCGCAGCTGCCCCACACAAGGCTTTGACAGCCGCCTAACAGGGCAGTGCCCCTGAGACCAGGCTCTTGCGTAACCTGAAGCACTTTTGCTTCCTCTTCCTCCTCCCCTTTATTTCTTTTCTTTTCTTTCCTTTTTTTTTTCCCTTTGCATAATGAAAACTTAATGCGGCCCGTTTAACCAGAACTCACAGCAGGCTCCCCGCCAGGAAAAGGACCTCACTTGGCAGAGCACACGAACGCTGCCCGAGGATGGGGGGAGCACAGGGAGCCCCTCTCCACAGCTCTGCGAGGAAGGCAGCCAGCAGCAGAGCCCAACCCCCCTGAACTGTCCCCTGCATCCCCCCCATGGTGCCACCATGGCACGGGGCTGCTGCCCGCAGCCCTCAGCATCAGCCAAAGATCTGCCCCTTCCCCAGAGTGGGGGTATGCTGAGCCCCTCTGCTGGGGGCTCTGCCAGCAGCCCCGTACTGCCCCCAGCCCCACGCTGCCTCCAGGCATCACTCAGCCCTCTCCAAGCCTCTGTCCCTGTCTCTCATGCAGGAAGCACAAAGAGGAATTGAACCCCAAAGAGCAGAGTCCTGCTCGGCCCCAGGGAGCCATTGCTGCCTCTGCAGGTCAGCAGCCCAGCCCTTCGCAGTAACCCCACCGCGGGGAACCTGTCTCCCCCCAGCAGGGCTCCTTGGCCCCCCAGCTCCAGCACCCTGCCCATCCCACATCTGCATCCATGCTGAACAAAACCACGCAGGCACCAAGCGGAGGGGCTGCCTGAAAACACCGCAGCCTTCATCCCCCCCCAGCACAAAGAGCTGATGGGTGGGCACAAACACCCTGGCCCGAGAACCCACATCAGGTGAAGCAGGAGGAGGCGATCATGTCCCCCTGGCTCTCGTGAGTTGCTGCTATGAGAGCAGTCGTCAACAGTTAAAAAGCAAGCAAGAAAGAAAGGAACCAGCAGATGAAATTACCAATCATCCCTCTTTCTTGCCAAAGAAGTTCACATCAGAGCCTCTTTCTTGGCTAGAACAAGGCAGCAAGGAAGAAAAATAGCTTTCCATGCAAAGTGGGGAAAGAAACGTACTTGGATTTCTCTGTAGACCAACATCTCCCTGAAATCAATTTGTCCCAAGCCCTACAGCTTTTCTGCTTATTGGCAACAGAACAGGTCATTACGAGTAACAGGGCTGAAATGGAGTCAATGAAAACAACCTCCTAGACATGCTTGTTTAGATAGATGCTGCCCGGGAAGGTATTTTAATAATGGCCAGATTGTTATCATTTAAGGTTTATAATGCACTTGGGATCAAATGTCCCGCTATTTCAAACCTCTTCCTGGGGGCTTGTTTTATAAAAGACAAAGAAAACAACAAACCTTAAAACAAGAAATAATAAATCAAGAAAAGGCTCCGCAGCCTTTTCCCAGCAACCCTGGCCGCGTCCTGCCAGGCAGCCAACATTCCTGGACGCCAGCCTGCAGACCCCACCGGCGCAGCCGTGGGCACAGCTGGCGTGGACCCATCCCGGCTTCCGCGGGGATGCCGGCAAAGCCGCCACCACCTCCCCTGCACTCCAAGGGGAGCAAGGCTCAGACACCTCCAGCTCCAGAGCCACAGATGAGCCGTACTGGCACCGGGGATCTCGCAGCACAATAAATGCATTCAGGGCAAGGAACCCTGGCACCGCGGAGCTACCGGTACCATGCAAAAAGTCGGGAGCTGTTTGAGAAGGGGGGAAAAAAAGAAAGGGAAAGAACAGGGAAGGGGGGAACCACCAGGAGATCCATTGAGAAACTCTGCTTTCGGTCTCCCGACACGTGTTTTCTAGTATTTTTCCATAGTAAAAGCAATGAATTCTTCCCTTTCTTGAAAGCCGAGTATCACTTGATCGCACCATTCTGGGAGCTGAGGCTTTAAGGCAGCAATTGCAGTGCTCACAATACAAGCCTGGGATGCTGAAAGGCTGGGTCAAGCTGCTGCCAATTAACAGCGTCCTTTACACACCCTGAAGGACTGCTCCTTGCAGGACCACGCGCCTCAATCCCCAGCTTGCTTCGGGGACAGATTTTGCCTTTCTCATTTCACCTGTAAAGAACCGAGGCACAGATCTGATTTAAGGTCACCCTACCCGACTGCAAGCCCGAGCATACCGCTTCCCTCGTCCCTTCGGTGACCCTGCAGTGAGCCAGCCAAACGGCCAGCCCAGGAGGCCTGAAGGACTCAGGGACTCGTGCAAGCAGCTGCGAACACACCGGGCGCTTTCCAAAAAGCAGCCCCAGAATGGGAGCATGGAGGCAGGAGCAGCAGCAAGGGGGGACAGCAGGAGAGGTCCCACGGCAAACCTCCACGGGCCTCTGGAATGAGCAGCAGTTGGGGATGGGTAAGGGGGCAGCCAGAGCGCAGCACAGCTCCCCGTGGCCAGCCTGCCGCTCAGCCAGCGGGGGTTTAGCAATGTGAAAGCCTGAAAGCAGATTTTGTTTTGTTTTGTTTTGCTTTGAAATTCCTTGGAAGGCCAACTCCAAACAAATGAGAACATTGTCTCAGGAAACACGTGGAGGCTGAAATCTGGTTGAGAAAACGCACGGGACTAGCGGGTCCCCGAAGGGTCGGGGATTAGCTGCTGACCAAGGTGGGTCTGCCAGAGACCTGCAGCACCCGAGCCTCTGCCAAGCATCAGCAGGGCAGCCGGGGAGGATAGGGCCTAACTGGGGTCAAGTCTTGCTCTGAAATGAACCCTACAAGCCTGCAGCCACAGAGGGAACTGAGCCCCGTGTGGCCAGCAGGAGCTGGGGATGAAGCCTGGGAGCGCCGCAGAGCCCGGCGCCAGCGGCCAGACAGCAGGCACAGCACCGGGGGTGCGGACGGTGGCAGGGGATGGCCAGGAGCAGACCCGTGCCCCAGCAAGGGGAACCCCCAAGCATAACAGGGCCAGGACAGGGCTGGAAGTGCCAGTGGAAAGAACTGCCCCCAGGGCTCCCTGGGGACTGAGGGGGATCCGCTGGGGAGCAGCCCCCTCGTGGGGTCCCAGCTCCCCGCAGCTCCGCTCCCAGCAGCCAGCTCAGCTCAGGGAAGTGTCCGAGCAGACACTGGGCCGACTGTCTGAGCAGCAGGGGAAAACCTCTGCAAGCTGCAGAGAGCAGCTCTTCCCCTGCACACACCAACACACACTCCTTTTTGTCCTTGAATGTGAGCATATATTCGGTGCCTGCCAGGATTTTCCCTGATTAGAAACAGGACTGGAATTTTCACACAGAGCGGAGGAGAGAGAGAGAAAGAGAGAAAGCGGAAAGGGAGGAAAGAAGAAACAAGTTCCCCTTTCTGCGATTCAGCATTGGCAGGAAGGACGAGGCCCTTCTTGCGCAGCTCAGAGAAGAGCTCATTCCCCATTCTCAGCCCCGCGGTCCTACAGACCCAAGGGCGAGGGAGGACCCAGGGCAGGGGCTGCACGCGCCCAGGGGTGCTGACTGCAGAGCCCGGCAGTCCCGCGGTGTCTGGATGCGAAGGTGCTGCCTTCGAGTTCCCTGCAGAGAGGGGGGCAGGGAACAGAGCCAAATTCCTGCTGCGATAAGGGGGCATGCGTCCCCCACCCCTTCCCCGCCATGGGTTTTGCTGCTTTGCAACACAAGCCAGGGATCGCCTCCCACTTGCAGCGCAGCCTCCGGTGCTGGCACTGCCACCGTGCTCGCCGCATCCTGCAGCTCCTGCACACGAGAGGTGCCCAGGGCTTCTGTCTGCCGCCGATGGCATGGACTGATGCAGAGAGAAATAACTCAGTTCCAAAATGAGTGTTTTTTTGTTACTTTCGGTTTTTTTGCCTTCTCTTAGAGAAAGGGGTGGAAGACTTCATCAGCCTCTGATTTTTAGCATGCTCCTGGAAGAGATGTGGAGGCACGGAACAGGATGCCTCAAATCAACTGAGAAAATCACTGCTTGTGAGAAACGTCCCTGGGCTGCACGTCTTTGGGAACCAAGGGACAGCCACCATGAAAAAGTGCATCAATACTCAAGGCTTGTGATAAAAGAAAGGGTTTATCAGTGCAAGAAACTGGGCAAAAGCAAAGCTTCAGCATCCAGTGGGTCTTGCCAAGCCCTGTTAATAGTATTCATTTAACACATCTCCCACAACACAAGTGACACTAATCTCTCCACAGGAACGGAGAGGGGACAAAAAGGCATGGAAGCACAGCTCCTATCAGGACTGGGCTGTGACATTTCACCATCCCAGACTTACCGGTGACAGCTGGGGGCTGCTAATTTTCAGCCCTTTAGCATCAGTCTTTCCCCATCAGATGCCAACTCAAGCCACATTAGCAGCAGGCACCAGGGAAGTCTGGCTCCTGCTGTTAGCAGATAAATGTCATAAAGCAGCAAATGAAGAGAGAAACCACTAATTGGATTGACAGGTCTCTTCAGTGTCCCAACAGGGAGAAGCAGGAGAGTGATATTATCTCCTCATCAGAACCCCCCAGAATCCAACCCAGGCTTGGGACCCAGGGCAGGGAGGATGGCCAACAGTCGTCTGAAAATCAGAGCCAACAAAACCAGAGCCAAATGGTTCAGCAACCCAGACCTGAGGTGGTTTCACACCTGCACACTGGAGGAGTGACCCTATTGCCACGTAACCCCACAGAGAGCCTCTGCAGCTCATGTGCAGGCACCCACCACCCACCAGCAGTGGGGACAGCGTGCAGGAGCTGCTGCCACCCTCCTTCCTGCAAAGGGGACTCTTCCCTTCATCCCAGGGCAAAAGCAGTTTTCTCATCCAGGAGAGCTGAATTCCCCTCTTCCTACTCTAAGCTGTAACAACAGATCAGGAGGACAAGCAAAGCAAGGCACCTTTTCTTGTTTGGACTTGAACACGGTCTTATTATGAGCTGCCTTCCCCTCTTGTCTACAATTAAAAGGCTGTCCTCGGAAGGTTAATAACCTCCTGGAGCCACAGCTGCCAGGACAACTGCCCCAAAGCCTGACCCCACTCAGGCACAGCAGAGGGGCAGCAGAGCAGGTGTTGGGGTTCTGGTCCTTCCCCGCTGCCTGCCTACCTCTTGGTCTAAAAGTTCTCTCTCCCTCTGCAGCTCCCTCGATTCGAGCACAATCCCAGCTCTCTTCTGCTGCCCACACCATTAAACCTCCTCCTGCAGTCCAAAGCCAAGCGAGAGCACCCCAGGGGCTTCAGGATGAGCCAGGGAGGCTGCTCACTGCCAGGGATGGTGGGTCTGCCTTCCAGACACAACCTCTGCCCCAGCAGCGTGGCTGGGGCACCCAGCTCACCCTTGCCAGATCACTAGATCAAGTCTGCGGGCAGCCGAGAGGCCATGGCAAGCCTTCATGCCGGTGATGTGCGCTCCTTCCCGGGGACCCGACCCGGATCACGCAGGGAGGCTGCAGCAACCTGGACCGAGGCAATAAACTGGAGGACAGGGCCATAGTTGCCGTCCCCTGTGCCCCCGGTTCCTGGCCACCAGCCACAGCTGCAGGAAATGAAAACCCTAACACCCTGCAAGAAACCCCACAGGACCCTCCGGTGAACCAAGGGGAGAGACCAAACTCAACTTGAGGAAGCCTTAAAAGAAGCAGAAGGAGCACACAAAAGCAGACCTCAAACCACTGGGGGTTGAACAGAAAGCAAAGCCCAGCCCTGTCCTGCCTAATTTCAGGCTATCGCCTGTAAGAGCAAAGGGTGAGGCCGCTCCCTAAAAATACACACTGCCCTAAAAATACACAGCGCAAGCCTAAATGCACCGTGCCACGCACACCCTCCGTGCGGCGCAGCGGTTGGAGCATGCTGAGCTCCAGCTCAGCCAGGGTCCAAGGGTGGCATGGGCCAGTCCCCAGCAGCGCCGTGCACCCCACGGCACAGCCAGGATTTGGCCCCTTCTCCCTGTCCTGGTCGGGCCACGGTGACATTGCCGGGGGCAGAGAAACGCCCTCACCCATGGACCCGCCAGAGACTTCTGTTGGTTCGCAGAGATCCGTCCGTACATGTTCACCTAATTTGCTACGCTAGCTGTTGCTCATCAGGTGAAAGCACCCTCGTATCCACAAAGGATGGGGATCCTTATTGCATCAGGCAGCCACCCTCTGAAAGCACTCCTGGTTTTAAGACGTAAAAAACAATAGGAGGATTACACCAGGGAAGCCAAGGGCTGCAGAACCAGATGGCGATGCCCTGAAAATACCAAAATCCCACCCTAGCTGCCTCAGTCTGTGGTTTCACAGGCTGAAATCAGTGACAGGAAAACAGCTAGGGGCCGTTTCCACATCCCGGCTGCACAGCTACGACACTCAACCACCTCCACAGCTTCTCTTCTGATCCCACCTGCCCTGTATCACGCACACACAAGGGCACACGAAGGAAGGGCCTGGGAAGCCCGCAGCTTTCTGCCACGATCCCCAAGGGGCTCTCAGGAGAGCAGATGGGGCACGCCCCACACAGTCCTCTCCCCTCCATTTTCTAGAGGGCCCGAGTCAAAGAGCACCGAAATCCCAGCAAGCAGCTTTCCTTCCCCTGCCTGACTGCTGAACTGGGACCAGCAAGCCAAACAGGAGGCTGTGCTGCAACCACACTCATCACAGCCTGGGAGACACAAACAGAACCAACCATCCGCCACCGGCTGCCGGTGACTCACGCGGCTGCCTGACAGGTCAGGATTTGGCACTTCTGGGTCAGGATTTTGGTCTCAATCTCTACCGAGGGACAGGAGACCGAAGCCCACTTTGGCAAGAAGAACACAAGGCCAAAACCAAAGGAGGAAGCAGGGAGAACTGCTGGCCCCATCCCCTCTGTGCAGGTACCACCTCCACTCCTCGCCATATCATTTTTTGTTATGTACTTGCACAATGAAGCCCTGAGACTTGCTAGGAGCAATAAGAGGGAAGGAAAAGGAAAGCTGAAGGTAAAAGGAGAATAAAGAGGAAAAGTCTGTGCCAAAGCCCAGGTGCCTGGCCCTGCAGGAGGCTACCTCCCACTGAAACACCTTGGGACACTCGGGGTCACAAGGAGTGGGAGCAAGCTTTGAAGGGGAACGGGCACTCACGGTGCAGGCTGAGGGAGATGTTGATGGAGCGCTCTTCCACAAAGCCCTTCAGGTTGGGGATCTTGGCACACTTGAGGATGGTCTGGGAGGCACTGTCGCCCACGTGCACCCAGCACACTGTGTCTTCGACGTAGTTGAAGTCCATGGCCGTGGTCTGCTTGGCACTGGTGGGGGTGATGTTGGGCACAGGGGCCCCGCTCAGGTAGGTGGCCAGGATGTTCTGGGAGTTGGCGATGAGCAGCACAGGAGGGCGGTCGACGGGCTCTGGAGGGGAGAAAGGGGGTCATGGCTGGGCACCACAGCTCGTGGCTGCAGCACCACATCAAGCTGCACCTTGAGTACTGTGTTCAGTTTTGGGCCCTCAGTACAGGAAGGACATCGAGGTGCTCAAGCATGTCCAGAGAAGGGCAACAAAGCTGATGAGGGGTCTGGAGAACAAGTCTTAACGAGGAGCGGCTGAGGGAGCTGGGGTTGTTTAGCCTGGAAAAGAGGAGGCTCAGGGGGGACCTTATCACACTCCACAGGTACCTTAAAGGAGGCTGTAGCAAGGTGGGGGTTGGTCTGTTCTCCCACGTGCCTGGTGACAGGACGAGGGGGAATAGGCTAAAATTGCGCCAGGGGAAGTTTAGGTTGGATATTAGGAAAAACTTCTTTACGGAAAGGGTTGTTAGTCACTGGAATAGGCTTCCCAGGGAAGTGGTTGAGTCACCATCCCTGGAGATCTTTAAAAGATGTTTAGATGTAGAGCTCAGTGATACGGTTTAGTGGGGGACTTGTTAGTGTTAGGTCAGAGGTTGGGCTACGTGATCTTGGAGGTCTCTTCCAACCTAGATGATTCTGTGATTGTGTGATCAGCACACAGCCTGGCCCTTTTGCTCCCACAGGAACAGGGCTGTGGCACAGAGCCCAAAGTGTGCAAGAGGGAAAGTGGCAGCACAGGTTGTACTCAGAGAAGAGCGGCTTAAAGCAAAGAACCAGGGCAGGGGCACACCTACAGCAGGCGGCCATGCTTTCCAGAGCTGTCCAGAGACAACACACTTTCCTCATCCAAGATCTTACCATTCTTGGCTTTGCAGGATCTGTTATCAGGCTGCAAGAGGTATCCTTCAACACAGCTGCATGTGTAGGAACCCTCTGTGTTGGTACAGGTCTGGCTGCAGGTCCCATAGACGGTGCACTCATCAAAGTCTGGAAATGAAGACCAAAAAAAACCAAGGTTTGGACCAGCATCTTTCCTTAGCTGCCTTGCAAGGGAAGGATACATTCTGCAGGGAAGTCCAGCAACATGCAGAAAGCAGAAGGACCATCACAGTATCTTCCAGCAGAGTGCCTGGTAAATGTCACCTCCCAGCTTTCTGCGAAAGCACCAGCAGACAAGAAGCAAAAGGAAAAGCCCTGCTTCACAGCGGGGCCTTGCCAAGGCCTTGTCAACTCACTGACCCTTCCCCCCACTCTCCAAGACCCCCACCTAAATTTCTAGTCTGAATTTCTCTAATGTTCAGCTTCCAAACCCCCAGCTCACACGCTGCTCTTTCTTCTGCTAGATGAAAGAGCTGTCTCCACCAGAAAGCTCTTACCCTAGAGGTGCATGCAAGAGTTGTTAAAAGTCCCCTTTTCACCCCTGCTCAGATAAATGGAGTTGCAGAGACCTCTCATTTCGAGACTTGTTTCTAGGCATTGCATGGATCTGATCACTCCCTTTAACCCCCTGCTATCTTCCAGCATCCTTCCCAAGGCACTGATAGCAGCGTGCACCAGTGCAGCGATGGTCCCTCTGACCGCTCCAGTATTTCTCAGGATTCATCGAACAGCCCCGCAGCTGAAGGGAGATGATCAGAGCCCTGTCCCATTGACCTCTACAGATCAGAGACTGCTGAACTCCCCGGTGAGCTCTGGATCCCTTCGACCACCTTGCCAAGCCCCCGCTGCTGAGACAGTGGCCGCGGCCCCAGGAGCGTGGCACCGGCACCCACCTTTGCAGCTCCTCCTGTCCTCGGCCAGCTGGAAGGAGTTGTTGCAGTAGCAGGCCGGACCGCTCAGCGTCGGCACACAGTGGTGCTGGCAGGCCAGGGCCGTGCAGTTAGCTAATTGCTCTGAGGAGAGAGGGGATGGAGAGGAGAGAGAATCAGAGGTGCAAGCGGCCACGTGTGCCAGAGCCCTGCGCCTGGCCCAGCCTCGCCGCACGCGGTGACACCTTGGAGTGCCCAAAAGCCTGCAGAGGCTGGAGGAGAGACGCGGCCACCTGGCTCGCTGCTCCCCGTGGTGCAATTTCTGTTTAAAAGCACCCACGAAGCCTCCACATCTCCCAGTGCTCCCAACACACAAAGCAGGACAGGGCTGCTGGGTGGCCTTGGCAGCTTCTGCCTTGCTCCACCAACAGACGGCAGCCTCCAATGTCTCAAGGTTATTTAGTGCCAGGCCTTGTCAGCCTGCTGGGGGTCTCTGGGCAGGGGATGTGCAATGCTACCTGGCTCTTCTGCTACCAGGCCTGAGGGGGGACAAGCAGGGTGCCTAGCCCCTCTGTGTCACAGCAGGGCAAGAGCACGGCCGCCCCGACTCACCCCTTAACGCCTGCAGCGGTGAGAGGCTACCGCAGCCTGGCCATCACACACAGGGCCAGGGCAAGCTTTCACAGCAGAAGGGATGCTCGCTGTGCCAGACAAGAGTGCATCAGCCCACAAAGGCCTCTTTGTCTGGGGGGGGCGGCTTTCACTGGGTTTTATTTTCTCCTCTCACCCTGCCTAACCCAGACATTTTGGTGCTTGGGGGACGCTGAACTTGGGTCCCAGCAAATCTGCTTGCAGAGGGGAAAAAACAGAGCACGCCTGCAGCCGCCCAACCACGCGCCTCTGCAAACCAGGACAATTCGGCCCTTTCCATGTCCCCGTTAGCAGGAGGAGCAGAGCTCGGGTGCTGCGCTCACACACCAAGGGACGTCCTGTGGTTTCTCCACGTCCAGCAACTCCGCTCTGCCTCTGCGTGGCCCCTGTCACCTCCCAGCCTGCCCAAACGCTGCTGTCCAGAGGCTGTCCGGAGGTGCAGGAATTCAGATCCCAAGCCCCGTTCCTCCCCAGCCCTTGTGGTATTTGCAGAGACAAGGCCCCACTGCTGGGTGACCGTACCTGTCCTGTCCCCAGCCCCTTCGGTTCGAAGCATCCGCACCCAGACCCCTGCCCAGCCTTGCCAGGACCAGCTCCCCTCTGACCCCTCTGACCCCTCTGAACCCCAGAGGCCTGCCCCTGATCCCCCCCCTTTCTTCTCTCTCACCCCTCCCCCCCACATCTCCTCCTCCCAGAGCCACATCCAGATGGGAAGTTTCACGAGCAGCCACCCTCAGCCAGAGTCCCCAGCACACAGCGCTGGGAGCCCTCAGGCTGCTGGGGTTGAAGCGGCAGTGCCGTGGGGGGGCTTGGCTGGGTGGGGGGGGACACGCAATCCTACAAGGCTACAGGCGCAGAGGCTCCTCTCTGTGCTTGGGGCCGGGGGGGCTTTGCTGGCTGCGGGAGAGATCTTCCTCCTCTGCTAGCACTGAGGGCCAAAATGACCGACTGGAAATGTTGCCCCTTGCATGTGTAATAGTTTAATAAGGCAGGCAGGGGCCAGCTGACTTGTTTACAAGGTTTATCAGCTTTGGCCAGACCAGCTATTCATTTCAGATTCTTATCTCCTCACTAAAGCACCACATGCATCCAACAAAAAAGAAAAAACCCTCAAGAATGCGGGGTCTTAAGCGGAGAGGGCAGGGAAGACAATGGAGGGAGTTTCGGCACAAAGGCTCTAATTGCATTTCCATCTCCTATGGGTTTTTGCAGAGGCTCCCCAGTTCTGCAGATGGGGCTCTGCGTCCTTCTGCGGGACAAACCTCCCGAGCGCAGAGGAAGCTCACGTTTATCAGCAAAAAGACCTCAGGGCAGAGAGGCCAGGTGCAAAGGGCAGTGAGGGGAGCGGGATGAGCTGTGATTATCCAGCAGGCCAGAGCATGAACCAGCAGCAGGGCCTGGGGCTCCTCGTTCAGGCCTGAAAAGCTCCACACCCTGCTATCGGATGCAGGATGAACGCATTTGCCACGGCCTAGCCAACCTCAGCTCCACCCCGACCTCTGGAGAGGCTCCGCAGCCTCCTTCCCGCGGAGACCGCTCCCAGAGCTTGGCTGGGCAGTGCTTGCTGGCAGGCAGCATTACTGCAGAGGCAGCACGGGTTCAGCAGCTGCCGCCCTGAGTGCCCCATGTCCCGTGGGTACACGGGGCCCCCCAACCCGCAGCGAGGAGCGGGGCTGGAGGGTCCGCAGCACGGCCACTGGAGCAGCAGGACACGGGTGATGCCTTGGCAGATGCTCCGAGTCCTTCTGCAGCATCAAAGCCGAGCTCTTCACTGCCACCATGCAGGAGAGTGGCCGCAGGTGCCAGCCCCGGCTGCCTCCAGCCCCTTCCCCACACACTTGCAGCCCTTCCAGGAATGGCCTTGGATGGACGCAGGCAGCATTTGGGGCCATGCCACGCACCGCAGCAGTGAGCGCTTCTCACTTCACACCTGCTCCAATTGCTGCCTTCAGCTCCTGGATAATCCTGCTCCAGGCCAGATTAGCAGCACCTCTCCCTAAACCTGGAGCAAAGGCAGGGGCTGGTATGGGGTTTGGGATCAGCAGCAAAGAATTGCCTCCCTGCCAGCTGCGGGCACTGGGGACCTCGGCACCCGACACAAAGACGAGCGAGGATTTGGGCCCGCAGCACGCCCCAAGCTGAGAGCAGCAACACAGGGTTGCCAGCACCCAGCTCCTGCCTGGTGCACGCAGGCCATGTGCTACCCCACCATGAAAAAACAGATCCCAATTAACCAGTGAGACCTATTAACTAAATATTAACGGTCAGAGTGCGCAGAGCAGCACGAACACCCCTGTACTGTCCCTGCCAGTGCTGCCCCAGGCAGCACCAGCCAGCCCCAGCAGCAGAGGAGCTCCCAGCCCGGGGCCAGGGCAGGAGGGAGCCGCTCGTGGCAGCGTGTCCCAAGCCCAGTATCGGGCTGGGAGTGATGGAAGCTTGGCCCAGCCAGAGCTCTCTGTCCAGGGAAGGGACGGGGCTGGGCAGAAGGCTCGCTGCTCGCCTAGAGCTGAGACCCAGCTCCGGGGTCAGCCCAGGACATGTGTTTCTGCGCGGCTAAGCTGTGCACCAGGCAGCCAATGCACATTGATTTTGGGAGAGTTTCCCAACAGGATTAGCAACCAGGGACTGGCCAGGAGGTGGAACAAAGCTCCTCGAAAGAAGGAAAAAAACATACCGGTATCTTTTATCTGAACCAGAATCCGAACTCTCCAAGCTTTTAAATCCAGGAGACAATGCAGCTATTTAATGGCCTGCAGGCTCAGGAATGATGGGCATTTACTTGCAAGTGGCTCTGGATAATCTCTGGCCCTACTAGCTGCCAGCAAGCGCTCAGCTACCCCTACACTGGCTGCCTGCAGCTGGGCGAGGGGAGCACGCGAGCACGTTGGCACCGGGGCAAAGCAGTTACACAAAGCACCAAGGTGACACACCTGAGGCTGCACGTGGGGACTCACCCCCCCCCCAAAAAAAAACAGGGACCCCGTGACTCTCACCACGGTGAAGGAGGAAAGGAAGCCAGGGAGGTGTTTCATGACTCAGCCCACCTTCCAGCAAGTCCTGTGTATCCACAGAGGGTAGCTGGGGAGCAGACCCTCGCCATCCCCAGACACCTACCCCGACAGTGCGGCCCCTCGTCCGAGCCATCAAAGCAGTCGTGGAGTCCATTGCAGAGTTTGCTCATGTGTATGCACAGCTCCGTGCCCAGGCAGTTGTGTTCATTGGGCTGGCATCGCGACACCTTGCTCTGAGGACCTGCAAGACAGCAAAATGCACAACTGTCACCATGCAGAGCAGAATCAGCACCCAAAGTAGCCGACTGGCCCCAAATCATTCCAGCTCCTGTGGCAGCCCGGGACAAAAACAGCCCCACTTGCCCATGCCAGGCTCTGCCCTGCTCCGACACCCCCAGCTCTTGCCTGAAGGAAGCTCACGGACAAGCACTGCGTTTCCCTTTCAAAGCAAGCAGGACTGCTGCAGGCACAGCTACAGCTGTTCAGGAGGAAAAGCACAATCCCTCTGGAGTAAGCTTTCCCTTCTCCATCACAGCATGCAGCCTGCAAAACAGCAGAGCCCCAAGCAGCCAGGGTGGAAGGGGAGCCCTCACCCAGCCCCAGCGAGCCCAGCCAAGGAGACGAGCACCCTGCAAGCCTCCACAGCCAGTCCTCGGGCACCCGCAGGCACTGGGACGTGCCGAGCCAGCGAGGCACCCCCGAGGCACTCTCCATGGCACCCCCGAGCTCCCTGTTTTGAAACCTGGGAGTTCGCCCCCACCTCCCCAGGGTCCCGCTGGCTGCCGGAGCACCGGAAGCACCTGGGGCCAGGCGGTGCCCAGACAGCACCGAGCACAGCAGAACCCCGTCCCCCGGGTGCCCAAAGCACGCCCGCGGATGCCAACAGACTTTTTCTCAAAAGGCGACTGTGCCGGCAAGCTCACAGGGGGCCATTAAGAACCGGAGTTACACGATACAAGGAGACTTAATCTCCGTTATTAACTAGAAAAATTACAAAGGAAGCAAGGTTTTATTTTTAAGCTTCTCAGAAAAGAAGCATGGCATTAAGACAAACAACAAAACATGCCATAAAACAAGTAATACCCCGAAGCCCTGTTAAAAGCTCCCCCAGTGACTTGGTTCCAGCCCCACTTCACCCCAGGCAGGGAGGCAGCTGCCTCAGGGAGCAGTGAGTGGCTGTGCCCCGAAACTGCACGGGCTTGGGACACGTGGACTGGAGAGTTCTGAAAGCCTGACCCCTTGCAAGGACTCTCCTGGTGTCCCTGTCCCCAAACCTCTCCAGGTTTTAGGGCTGAACAAGGAACTCTTCAACAGCTCTTACCAGAGCCAACAGCATAGCTCGGCTGGGTCAACAGCAGCACACAAGTAAAACAGTGAAATCCCATTTTACGGGGAGGCAGCAGCCATTTCTGCTGTTCCCAGCAGCAGGACACACAGCACTCTAGGCTCATGGGCAGCAGGGACGGTGCCGTGAGCAGCTCCCCACGGGTCACCACGTCCTCCCGCAGCAGGCGAGGAGCCAGGCTGACCCAGCAAGGGCACCTGAGCACGTGCTGAGCCTCCCATCCAGGCCTGGTCCCGTTTTAGACAACTATTTAGACCAGCAGCCACCTTTATCTGGGACTCAGGTAGCCCCGCTGGTGGAGCGTGTCCTAAATACGCCGGAGCTCTCCCTCGCCAGGAGCACTGCCGGGGTCCGGCCGTGCAGCCGCGGATCCTCACCACGCGCGGTGACTGGCACTGCGCTGCTCGCTGCCGGCCGCTCGGCCTCGCCTGCGGCTCAGGTTTTACTTCCTGCAAGCTGCCGAGTTATGCAGAGCATGCTTTTAACCCCAGCCCCCGCGCTACCAACAGGTGCTGTCAGCAAGGACCACACACATTCTCCTGCACCTGCGGCCGCCGTGGGGATGCTGCCAGCCCCCGGCACCAGGCAGCGACCCTCTGCCCCGTCAGCTACCGGGGCTGCGGCCGAGCTTCTCCTCCGAGCCCCGTTTCCACCAGCTCTGCCACCACAACCTGTGTTTTCGGCACTGCCTAACTGGAGACAAAGTGAGTGGGGCTTCTCAGACTGCTTCCCCACAGCTGAGCCTCAGCCGCAGGCCAGCAGCACATGACAGCTTCCCCTTTTCCTTCAAAGCATCCAGGACAGGTAAGTTCTTGCATTTCCCTCCCAGAACACAGCGCAGGGACCCAGCCTCCCTGCGCTGCAGAGCACGAGGAAGCCTCCGCACAGCCCTCCAGCCTCCCCGACAAAGAATCAGCAAGTGGTTCCCTGCCAAGCAGACAGAGCAGGCTGGGATTTTCCCCCCTCTGCCCTTCCCAGATGAACCGAACTCTTTGCAGAAATAACGTCCGGCAGGAAAAGCACCGAGGCAGGCAGGGCACTGCTCACACCAGGAGGAGCCAACGAAAGCCTCCCGCCATCAGCACACCACCACGGCTCCTCGCGGAAAGTTCCCAACTCGCCGCAGTGAAAAACTTCATCCTGCTTTTGTCCATTTCCTGCAAAGTGACTAACTCTGGGCGTACTGAATAACATGCCCCTTTTTTATTGAATAACATGTCTTTTCTTGCACTAGAGGTGCCCGAAGAATGGAAACGCGAAGGGCTCCAGCTGCCCGATGGCTCCCCACGCATGCGGGCTACTTTCCCAACACACTGCAGTACGTTTCCAGTTAGCCGACTCGCTCTGCACCGCGGAGGTGGGCTCCTGGGGACGGGGATCCAAGGTGCTCAAGATGGGAACGCGAGTCCAAGGCTCAGCACAGCCACCGGCACGGCACTTCTCCCTGTCCCAGGGGACAGCAGCAGCCAGCAGACCCCTTCCAGGAGGAACCCTCCCGAGGTGCTGCTGCGGGGCTTTCACTTCAAGAGGGCTGAACTGCAGCGCTATCTAGGCACCAAGTAATTGCAAATTAAGGGTTAATTAAGTAGTATCAATAAGCGGGCCAAAAGAATGAAGGCACTGAAATAAAGTGCACAGTTCATCAGTCAAAACTGATCTGCCGTGTCCATTATTCACCAGCAAAGAGCCTGGATCAAACTACTTATCACAAACAGGGCAGGATTAATCTACAAGCCACTTTGTTTGCTTTTGACTGTGTTGGCTCACTAATAAATGAGCCAATTTATTACATGTGACAAGCTTGTGGTACACCCCAAGGAGTTGAATTAGACAGGAATTTTTAACCTCTAAAAGCCACTTGGAAAGAAAAAAAAAGGGGAAAAAAAAAGGCAATTCTTTCCCCTGTAAATACAAGCTGTAATTGACTTGGCAATGGCCCAAAGAAACGTAAAGTGGGGAAAGCTGCAAGGGAGCAGATGGGAGCATGACCCGGTGCGGGCAGGTCCTGCTCATGCCACCCGGACGGAGGGCAGCTCCCTTGGGTCCTCTCCCTTGGTTTTATTTCAGGAGAACACCATGCCAGAAGCACCTAGATAAAGTGCTGCTGCATCTTCATCGCTCAACATTTCCTCCTGCTGCGAGTTCTCTTGCCCGACGTCCTCGCAGCCACACAAACCACTGTGGACCATCATGAAACCGCGCAGCTCAGCACCGACCCTGCTGCCTCAGGACCACATCGCAGCGGGGCAGTTGGGAAATGAGCCCTGTGGCTGTGGATGACACTTTCAGAGCAACAGTATGGCATTCAGGAGGGGCAGAGTAGCTGCGATGCCCTGTCTGGGTTCGCAAGACCCTGCATGGACAGCCTGCTTGAGAAGGGGCTTTCTGGAAGGCAGAGCCACCTGGCACCTTTGGAGAGACCTCCGGACCTGCTCAGCCCCGATCCTCACTCCTCTGGAAAAGCCTTGGCACATCTTCTCATTCAAGTGGCATTTCAAGACATCCACACCAACCACTCCCTGGACCCTGGGAGGCGAGAGCATCTCCACGGGCTGGCAGCCACTGGGCAGCGACTGCGAGGGCTCCCAGCAAGGGCTCCACATGGGGCGGCTGCACCAGCACCACACCAAGCACTGGGTGAGAGCGGGGAGTTGAGTCCTTTAAGACCTCCTCAATAACCAAACCAATGAGCCGTGTGATGCCGGATCCTTGTGAATATCCAGGGAGCTCTGAAGACTGTGGGTCCTCATGTGTCTCCAGGAAGGGTGCCACCGCCAAGCCTGAGAGGAGAAGCATGCCTGCAGCTCGGTGGTGGCAGCGTGCGGGCAAACACAGCCAGGCTGCCCCAGGACATCCCATGGGGGCTGAGAGAGGCCCAGGCACGAGGCCAAGTGGGGATGAAGCAGCCAGATGACAGTCATAGCTTAGCCACCACAAATTCATTTCGCAAAGCTTTTCATCTCCTTTGATTTTCAACTGGACGGAGGCTCTTGTCCAAGCTTTTTCCCCAAGAAAGTGCCGTGGAATGAAAAAACAACGGGGTAAGAATCAGCGCAAGCCACTTGCATGGACACAAGCGCAGCCACTGAGCTTAAAAAGGGAACTCTTCCTATGCTCGGCTGACACGTGAGCAAAGCCAGCAAATACTTAAAAGGATTCCCCAGAGAGGAAAACCTTTCACATAATAGACAGAATTTCAAGAGACTCTGACATGAGTACATTACTGCAATGTAAATAACCCTGCCTCACTGCCAGGGTACGAAAGGGTATGCCAAGCAGTGTGTAAAAGCAGTGTTTGCAGCCTGGGTTTAAAAAAAAAAAAAAGAGAGAGATTAAATAATAGTAATAAAAGTCATTCTCTCCCTGCCAAAAAGATAAGGAGGATGAGAGCCTTCTGGAAGCCCTGGTGACGAAGCAGCGTGAGAAAAGCTTGCCTGGCAATCCCAGAGATACCGGGCCCTCCGCCCTGTGTGTGCCGGCAGGTCGGACCGCGCTCGCTCGAGCCCAGGCAGAAACCTCCCTTCATGCCCCTGCCCATGGGAAAGGGGCAGACGGGCACAGGCTCCGGGCCAGACGTGGAAGCTCGGCGCCAAGCACTGCCCAGCCAGCACCATACAGCACCCTGGGACTGTCCCAACCTCCCCGAGTCCTGCCAGGTGCAGGGAAAAGCCAACACACCTCCCCAAGCCTCAGCAGCGTGTCGCACAGTCACTGCGGAGGCAGCAGGGCATGGCTACGGATTCAGTCTCTAAACTGAACTTTCTGCTGCAAAATCAGGTTTTACAGCCTAACGTGCTAAGACAGACACGGAGGAGACTCCTGGCCCATCCTATGACGCTGTGAGCGCAGAGGACACGCTGGTCCTTGATTCGCACCTGGCATGACGCCCCTACCATGGGCAGCAACATCCCATGCTCCGTCCCTGCAGAGCAGACGCTGCAATGCTCCTGCCAAGGGGTCCGCACAGCCCAGGGGTGGGGGTCCCGAGGGGCAGCAGCGCCTGGGGCTTCAAAGCCTGGTGGAGGAGGACAGCATGGCCTTCCAGCCTCCAAGGGGAGGCAGCAAGCAGGGAGGAGGCTCTGCCAGCACCCACCAGCGCCGCTCTTGTGGTGAAGAAAGAGGGAAAAAAAGGTAAGAGCTGGAAAAAAGCATCTAGGCTGTCCATCTACCTATCCAGATGGATAAAGAGAGCATGGTTAAATGGGGCACAGGCATGCACAGCTAGCGGAATACGTCAATCAGGACGGATTTCTTCCAGCGCTGGGAAAGGCCTCCAAGTCTTCCTGCAGTAATTTTCCAGGGCTGCTGATTGACTGGAGCCAGACAGCCCATCCCAGCCCCCTCATCCCTCCCACGGAGGGGACGGTTGCATCATTTTGCCTTAAGAAACAAGTTACTCCAGCGCCGAACCAGAGCCTGCCTCGGAAGAAACCTTTACGCCAAGCGCAGCGGCAGCCGGGGGAGGACAAGGCAACTTCACTCGCCATCGAGTGGCGGCTCCCAGCTTCTCCTCCAACGCCCGACACCAGCACCTGGGCTTCGGCCTCAGCTGGAGCGAGCGGCAGCAGCTGCTGAAGCCACCACTGCCCAGCGGGCACAGACAGGTCCCCGCTCCCCCATCCAGCGGTCCCAAGCCCCCTTCCCATGCTCACCACCACCACCATGAGGCCAGGGGAAGCACAGGGCGCCGCCGCCACCTCGCCCCTCGCAGCGAGGTGCTTGCTGCATCCCTGCCTTCGGGAGCCCGGGCTTTCCTCGCTCAAACCCATTTGGATGGAAACCAAACCCAGCCGTGCCCAGGTCCCAGGAAACCACTGCAATACGATGGGTCGCAGCCCCCAGAGCGAGAGGCACCGGGGGCAGCGGCTAGGGAGATGAATGGCAGACAGACAGATGGACGGATTGAACTCCTGCTGTAAGCAGCACCCGCTGTCCCACCCCCAGGGCGCTGAGGACTCGTGCGCTACTGGAAAGCGTGAGCGGAGGTAGAGCAGTGGTGCGATGACGCCTGTTCAGGACTCTCGAACGACCGTGCAGTGAAAGAGCGAATGGAGCAAAACGCGAAGAAAATTATTAGGAAGGAAAGTCATACATACATATATCAGGTGATTCATCCGAGCCATCGGGACAATCCTTTTCCCCGTCACAGCGCCAGCCCTTAGATATGCACGTAATCTGATCTTTGCATGCAAACTGTTTAGGGCTACATGTCTTCGGTGCTGGATGAGAAAAGAAATAACGATAATAAACATGATCAGTTTCTTCCCAAAGACAAGTTACTTAAAAAAAAATAAAAAGTAAAAATTTAAATTAAGGACTAGATTGCTTTTAGTTTGATTTCTTTCTAATGGCTCAGTGAAAGTTTTAGCCTGGCATCAGATCCATCAACCTTGCCCCTAAGGAAAGGAGAAAATTTAAACTGAAACATTAATTACACTGCGAGAAAACAGGAACTGAGATCCATGATGCACTAACAGATTTTAAAGATCATTTAACTTGGATGAATTAGCTCCTGGGAGCCAAAGGCGCTTTATTTTCTATGCTAGACAGTAAAAAAGAAAGGGAAGAAAAATGAGAAAACCCAAACAAGAGCAAATTAAAAAGGAATGTTTTCAAATTGAGCAGCAGCTGCACAGGTGCTGCCTGCTTGCGCGGGTGCAACGGCTGCGGGCACCCATCGCCTCCTCGCCTGCACCCCAGCCACACACTGGGACAGGGACAATGACGACGACTGCCCCAACCCATCCCTGCAGGCGCAGACCCAGATTAGAAGGGAAAGAAACCAGAGGGGAGCTTCCTTCCCCCCCAGCACTGCTGGGCTTTATTTCTCTGAACAGCAGAGCCTGAAAGAAAGTTCTTTCTTGGCTAATCCACAGCTGGCTGTGCAGCGCCAAACTTTAAAAAGAAAAACGCATATGTATTTGTACAAATCAAACACGCACGCAGCACGAGCAGAGCCAGGCAGCTCGGAAAGCATTACAAGGCAGGGCAGGCAGCAAAAGTTCAGGTGGTTGCTGCAGGCGAGTGGGTCAGAGCGCAAAGCCCCAGCTCCATCCCCAAGCCCCCGGCAGAGCCACACCGCAGAAGGGACGTGCACCGGCAGCGCCAGCCCTCCCCGCCTCCTCGCCAGTCTCTTGGCATGTCGCGTTTTCCCGAGAGACTCAGCTCTTTGCAGCAAACACCTCCACGCTGATTGCAGCTTTTGTTATAAAACAGCAAGCCCGAGCCCTCGGGGAGGGAGGAAATCTTGAAAACCCAACCAAACGCAACTCTGAATGTTTGTTAAAGGAGAAGGCAGCACAACACGCGCAATTCCCACAACAGGTATCTGGTGTCATCCCTTGTCTTCTGCTCAGCTCCCCTCTCCATGGATCCCTGTCACTTTGTGCACAGCCCACGGTGAGGGGGGGTCCCCGCAGGTTTCCAGGTGGCTGCAGCAGGCAGCGGCACGGACACGCACCCAGCAGTGCTACTGCTCACTTCATGCATTTCGTGACCCAGCTTGCTCTCAGGCTCCTGACGGACCAGAGGAGGTGCCAAGACTCCTTGCCGACCTGTGTTAGGAGCAGGAGATGTCTCCTTCCTCCCCGCTCAGCAGCCTTTTGCTCCGTCCATGCTGCTGGGGAGGAAGGGCAGAGCCCCATCCCCTGCCCAAACCCTGGTTCCTAAAGGAGGGGGAAACTCTCCCACCAGCCCTTACACCGTGACTACTCTAGTTATTGCCTAGACCCACAAAGGGGCTCTGCCCCAAAACTTGTCTGCTTGCTCCAGAAATGCTTGATTGGTTTGACTGAAGAGCATTGCCTCCTGCAAACCTGCCTTTGCTCAGGTCTCTACAGTATAAGAAGTGTTGGAGCTGCTGCTAGACGGAGACGCTCAATACCATGACATCGTATTTAGTTCAATCAAGATGGAGAATGGATGTATCAAAATGGATGAAACACCCGCAGCTGTGAGCCGATGCCAAGCCCTCCGATCCCAACACCATTCCTAAGACAACCAGCTTAAAGCCAAGGCCCTTCTGTTCCTCCTGCAGGACCCAGCAGTGCAGGACAGGACAGCAGGGCATCCCGCGGGGCCGTTTGTCCCAGGTGCTTGGGCTGACAGTGATGAAACAAGGGACCACTGGCTGCAGGAGGGACCCCTCCTGCCAGGCACAGCTGGTGCCAGCCCTGCTATGGAGTCCATGGTCACCACAGGGCCATTTCCTCTCAGGCCCAGGGACAGGTCAGACCCAAAGCAGAAGGGGCTGCACCCTGCCAGACACCCGCTGCCCGCTCAGGGTCCCCACGAGCACCCTGAGCCTGGCACCCACACCCCAGCCCCAGTGGCCACGTCCCCACCAGGGCCAGCTCTGCCACCCCCTCTTCCTGGAGGAGCTGATCTTCCTCCCCCATCTCTGAGCCACAAGATTACCCAATGCAAGATTCATTAAGAAAACCACAGCAAAGAACCGACACTCCCTTGGATTTCCTGCTCTCCCTCATCCCCCGAGGTTTCCAACAGCCACAACGTGACCTACCGCCACATGCACGCACCCCGACGGCCCTCGGCCGAGCCCAGCTCCAGCTCTCCCCTTCTTCCTCCCCCCGAGGGGAGCAGGAGCTGGTTTACAAGGGCAGGCCCCTGGCAAGTAGCTCCAAGCCTCCTGCCCAAGCACCCACACTTCTGCTGCCCCCCAGCTGCTCCAAGTCCCCCAGGTTTGTGTCTGTCCTGTCCTGTCCAGGGCAGGATCTTGATGCAGCTGGTTTATTTTGCACTAGAGACACCCGTCCTGGAAAAGAGATGCTCACCAGCAGCACGGAACATGAGTCCCTCTTCCAAGACATCATCCCTAGCTACCAGCACCTAAATCTTCCAGACCAGCTCCGTCTCACGGACTGGCTGTGGTTAGACAGACTGAAAGAGAGCAACTTCTCCTGCTGCTTGCAACAGCTCCTCTACGCAGGAGCAGAACATGTGGGATTTCTTTCAAGCACTAAAACATTGCTCATATGCTTTTTTTTTGTCAGGCTTCACATGTGTCATGGTTTGCCGTCAGGAATGCCACCCCTGTAGACACGTACTTGGCTCGCAACTGCCTCTTCCCAGACATGGCAGTGCACGTGCAGGTCTCCAGCTAAGTCAGCTACAGGGAAAAAAGGTGCTTCCCCAGCACAGGAGAGCCCCAGGGAACAGTCTCATTGCACCTTGCCGCCACGGGTGGTGTTAACCTGCCTGTGTCTAAACTGGGCTCGGAGTTCAGACTGTCCCTGCCGTCACTCTCAGAAGCAAGGATCGCCTTGGCAGCACAAGACTTCACCGCTGCTGGTGGCTCTGCACAAGGAGAAGAAAGAAGATTGCTTCCCTTTTCAGCCACTAGCTCTCCAAGCTTCTTGGTAACAAAACGCACTTTCTGTTCTTGCACAGCATGTTCCTAGTGAGTTAAATAGCCTCCAAAATGAGTGTCAAGATGCCTAAATGCCAGGTGGACAATTAGAGAAGGTGTCTGTTAATGCATCGTTCACAATGAGCCAAGTTTCTTTTTGAAAGCCAGGCGGCCGCATCAGCAGAAGCGGCAATCTCAGCGGAGAGAGGAGCTCCAACTTTGGGTAGGAGAATAAAGAAGCCTTCATGCAGTGTACAATGGCCAGCTCAGACTGCAGGGCCAGGACAGCTGCAAAAGCCTTCCATGGAAAACATTTGCCTCTTTAGCAGTCAGAGGAGAGATCCTCGCTTAAAAATAATTCAAAAGGGACAGAGGGGGAAAAAAAAAATTTTACTCAAAACAGCAAATGGTTATTTCGGTACAAAAAAGGGGGCCCTTCTTCTCTGGGGAGGGCTGGGGGTGGCCGTCCCAGCGGGGAAGCGGAGCGGCAGCAGGGTCTGTTGGGGCAGGAGAGGACCCGGACCCCGGCGGCACCTCTCGCTGCCTCAGTGATGAGGGCAGACGAAGTCAGCACCGCAACGCAGGTAGCCAGAGGGCTTCGTGTGGACGTGCAGTGGGTTTAGAATTTTTTTTAAAGTGTTAGCAAAAAAAAACCCACAGCAAAACATGTTTCATCTTTGCCTAAAGCAAGAAATCAACACTTCTACTTTAAATGGACTATTCTGGGAGGCTGGTGAACAGAAGGTCCTCACCTTGAGTAGAAGCCAAATTACCTTCGGTGCACAGATGACTATGGCATAAAAACCTAGATAAACTGGAAGCAAACCACAAAAAAAGTTAAAGAACTTGCTCCTTAAGCAAGCCATACTTTTCTACTCATTCCTGCTCCTCTCCTTGGAGGAGGTGGCTGGCTGTTACTTCGCAAAGGAAACAGCACTGGCAATAAATATGGACTGGAATGAGCATGATTTGCAAAACAGATGTTCGGGGGGGGGAGGAATAAATCCACTCCACATTCCTCATAGGTCTCTGTTCCCCAGCTACTCCCCTCCCCTCCATGCTAGCATATACGGTCTCGCGCAATGGCCAAGCCTGCCAAAACACACATCTCCTGCGCTGCGCACGCAGAGCCGGGCTCACTCTGAACCCTGCTCCAGGACGCACGTCAGGCTTGCAAACTCCATTCGGGTACCGAGCCCCAGCAGCTCAGGAAAAAAAGGGGTGACATAAACCAGCTGAGCCTTCAAATTTCCCTGCCAGACCCCCTCCTCACTCAGGGCTGGCTACAGCTGCCACCAACACAACCACTGGGATGCTTCAAGATCCCCGAACATCGCCCTTGTGAGCTTTGCCACAGCGACACAAAAACCTGCAAGGTTGTTCTGGAGGGCAGAAGTCTGGCACGAAATTATTGAACCTTTGGAGAAGGGGGGGATGGAAAAGCCCCAGCATCCTGGTGCACGTGGGATGAAAGGTGGCATCATTTGTGCTTCAGTCCAGCCCTGGTCCTCACCAGCACCGGCACTGAGGCTTTGCCGAGGGTGCACTGGAGCAGTTAACAATCCCATCTCCATCCCCTCAGAGTCCCTCCCTCTCAATTTAACTCTCCAGATGTCGCTTGGCCAGAGGACAGCGCAATTTAGAGGCTGCTTTCCCAAAACAATGATTGGGCGCATGCACCTCGCATGACTCCTCCAGGGCCCCAGCACACAAGGCCGTGGTGCCAAACTGAAAGACTTTCCAAGCTGTCCTATTAACTGAACACAAAAATCAGGCATCCTATGCTTTCGTTTTTCTCTACAATCTCCCCCACAACATCCATTCTTTGTTCTCATGTTTTGAGGCAGGGGGAGAGTGATTCATTCATTTTTTTTGTGTTGTCAGGACTCTTCAAATTCTCCAGAATTTCTCTGTAGCTTGAAGACAGGCACGAGAGAAAAGATAAAACACTGAGGTGCGCACACACCCCGATTCCTTCGTGATGCCTTGAATGCAGGGACCAGAGCTTTGTTACAAAGCCGTAAGTCCAATGACAATAAAATAAAATAAAAATAAACAAAAATAAAATAAAATAAAAATAAAAGCACAAACAGGGAGAGCAGAGCCCAGAAGGGCTGTGACATCGCCCAGCCACTCGGGCATTTCTGCACACAGTGTGCAGAATTTGCAAGCTCATGGCTAAAGTAAATTTGTCAGGTCCTTTGGCTCTGAGAAACTAGACAGGATAATAGAGACATTTAAAATAACAAAACTTGGATCTTGCAGTCACATTTTTTCAAGGGGGGGAGGCTTATTTGTTTGGTTTGCATTTAAATACAAGATCTCTAAACAGTTCAAATGCATTTTTGCAATTCTTCCATCTGGCCCCCTCGTATGAGAAGATTCAAACCAGACCCGCTGCTCCATCGGAGCTGCTATTTCTATGAATGACGTTGCTGTTCGCACTCCGAGCTATTCCCATTTGGAGAAGCCGCAGGTATGCGCTGTTTGGAACTTATTTGGGTTGGAGGGGGAGGGGCTGGTTCAATTGCTAAGTAAATATTGACTTTAAAATACGCATTTTTTCCCTTTTCCTTTCAAGTCTGCCTATTGCGTCTAAATCACAAGGCATTAACTCTGTTTTTTTTGCTGTTTTTTTTTTGGGGGGGGTGGTTTTGTTTTGTTTTATATAAAAGGACGATTTTGAAAAGAAAAGCCTGCCTCAGCTTTGCAAGAGAGGTTTGAACGGAAGCAAAACGCCATTCATAAGAAACACGCGCATCTGTCGCTGGGAAAGAGCTGGCTGAGGGCGAAGAACGTCGGAAGGCATCTTTGAGCCGGCCTCCTCAGACCCAGCCAGCTTTTAGATACAATAAGGAGCTGAAAACCACCCCCAAAATCCCATCCGAGCAGAGCACCGGTGGACCATCATCTTCAGGCACGTGCCTCGAGCATCCCCCAAAGCGTGCTGTGAGCTTTTGCGGATTTTTCGCCTCTGGCTCGTGCTCGCCAACTGCCTTGAGGCAACTTGGGGGATGCTCACGTACCGAGGGTGCTTCAAGGTCTCGCAGCAGCCCTCAGACACAGAGGGCCTGGCCCATGCCCCAGCTGCTCCCAGAGGCTGGCCTGCACCCCTCGCACAGAAACCACGCTCTGTGCACGCTCCCATCGCCCACAGGAGGGCACAGAGGGAGCAGCCCAAGGGTGCTGGGAACCCGGCTGCCCCCACCACCCGCCTCCAGGCCCCAGGTCCCAGCCAGGCCTCAGCCCCATCATCATCGCTGGGGCAAGAGGCGGCACTGCGGCCTGGCCGAGGGATGAGCCAAAACAGGCCCATGGCAGCCACCACGGGCCCATGGCAGCCACCACCCCATCCTCTGCCCGTTATTCGTTTATCGATTCAGACAAAGGATGAGAGGGGAACGTGGAGCAGGAGAAGGAACAGCGAGGGGTGGCAGCAGGGGCCGGGTTGGCTCCCCACAAAGGAGGACAGGAATGAAGATGGCCAAAAGCGGCCATCCCCAGCAGGGAGAGGGGGAAGGGGAATAAAATCATATTGCGACTTCCAAGGGCTCCTTTCATCTCCACGCACCGCGGTCACCTGACTTCAAACAGATCCAAGGGGAGACGATTTAAATGCTAACACGCATCAGGAAATCTGGACGCGCTGGGAGGAATGCGCTCCCCCCGCCAGCCCAGCCCCTTCCCCTCCTGCTCCTGCTCCCCAGGCTCCGGGCAGCTCGGCTGCCTTCAGACAAAATGCATTAAAAAAAGGGGGGGGAAATTTGCATTTTAAACCAAATTCAGAAGCAGAGAGATCGGTGTTGGAGTGAGATCCTCCCCGTCCCCCCCTTCTGCCTCCAGACCCGCAGATTGATCCTTAGAAGAATGAGCTAAAAAATGGCAGGAGATGAAACCAGATGAAATGAATCCACGGCATTTTCAGAATTGGAGGGAGAGAAAAAAAAAAAAAAAAAAAGCTTGATCATACAAAATGTGGTGGGGAGGGGCAGAAGGGGCAGGCTCCAGCCACGCAGCAGAGGGTGTTTCAAGAAAGAATCATGCTTTTTTTTTTTCCTCCTTTTTTTCCTTTTTTTTTTGCAGCTTATCTGCAATTTAAATGAAAACAAGAAAAAGAGAAAAGGAAAAAAAAAAAAAAAAAGCATTTGC
>CM021762.1:259210-288542 GCA_011075105.1 Heteronetta atricapilla
GGGGGGGGACCCATCCTTGGCTCCCCCCTGCACCCACAGACCCTTCCCCCAGCGGAGTGGTGGGAACCCTTCCTCAGCTCCCCCTGCACACACAGACCCCCCCACTGACCCCAGGGTGGGCAGGGGGCATGGGGCAGGGCTCCGGGTGCACCCCAGCCGAGCACCCCAAGCCTGTGCCCCCCCTCTTCCATGCTAAGGAGGCTGGTGCCAGGACGCTGATGTGGGACCCCCTTAGCAAATTGGGCTTTTGGGACGCGCTTCAGCTGCTTTCCCTTCGTGTCCCTGCACATCAGGGCTTTCGGTGCCCTGGGTGCCGAGGGTGGGCTGGGGGCTCACGAGCAGGATGGGATGGCCAGGCTGGGGGCTGCAGGATGGGCCGGGAGGTGGTCCACAGGGGGCCCAGTGCTGCGGTGGGGAGGCGAGACCCCACCAAAGCACCCACGTGGGCACGGGGTGACCTGAAGCGAGGGTGGGCAGCGGGCAGGGGTCTGCGAGGCAGCGGTGCTGGAGAGGCCTGGAGGTGAGCCCCCCCCCCGCCACTCGGTGGGTGGCAGAGCCACGCACAGCGCCCAGGACGCAGCGGGAGCTTCGGGGCACCACTGGCAGGGCCAGGGGCTTTTTTCTTTCATTCCCTGGTACGAGAGGGGTTCCAGTTCTTCTCCACCTCGGGAGCTGCGCTGGTTCCCACTCACTTGTCAGGAGGGGGGTGTTTGAGGTAAGACTGCCACGACCCCTCTCCAGCTGTGTTAAAGGTTTTGATGTTTTACCCTCCGCAGAGCCCCTTGCCCTGCCACTTTCTGGATGCCAAGCATCTCCTGCGGCTGATGAGGGCGTGAAGAAGCAGCTGACCAGGACAGGGACCCCCAAGCAGCTGCTAAGATGGGCATGAGGATCAAGCTGCACAGCACCAACCACCCCAACAACCTGCTGAAGGAACTCAACAAGTGCAGGCTCTCCGAGACCATGTGCGACGTCACCATCTTGGTGGGCACCCGCTCCTTCGCCGCGCACAAGGCCGTCCTGGCCTGCGCCGCAGGCTACTTCCAGAACCTCTTTCTGAACACGGGGCTGGATGCCGCTCGGACCTACGTCGTGGACTTCATCACCCCGGCCAACTTCGAGAAGATCCTCAGCTTCGTGTACACCTCGGAGCTCTTCACAGACCTGATCAACGTGGGCGTCATTTACGAGGTGGCGGAGCGGCTGGGCATGGAGGACCTGCTGCAGGCCTGCCACTCGACCTTCCCCGACTTGGAGAGCTCGGCCATCCCCAAGCAGCCCTCCCTGGCCGTGGGTGAGGGCCGGTCGGGTCCTCTGAGCAGCGCCTCCTCCGAGCAGAACCATTCCCTGGGGGAAATCCGGAGCAGCGGGGAGCATTTCGGCCCCGAGCGTGGTTACATCCTGCATGGGGAGGCAGCGGGCAGCTACAAGGAGGACGACAGGAATAACGCGAGCGAAAGCAGCCAGGCCCTTGCCCTGATGCAGCAGCAGCAGCCTCCCAAGATGGAGCAGGAACCAGATGCGGGGCAGTTCGCTCCTGCCGCGAGCATGGCAGCCCAGCCCAGCCTGGGCGGCGTGAACATCATCGTTCAAACCACCACGAGCTCCTGCCAGCAGTATAAAGTCCAGAGCAACGGGGACTACGGCAAGGGCGGCTTCTTCACCACTGATGCTTCCCTAGACATCTCCATGGGAAGCAACTCCTGTCCCAGCAACAGTGACCACTCCAAAGAGCAGGGCTTTGTGCAGATGGATGAGCTTCAGCTGGAAGATTTGGGCGAGGACGAACTGCACTTCGAAGATGCCAGCGAGGAGCTGGGCCCATCGGAAGAAGTCATTGAGCTGAGTGACGACAGCGAGGAAGAGCTGGCCTTTGAGAACGACAGCCGGGATAGCAAGGCCATGCCCTGCCAGGTGTGCAAGAAGGTGCTGGAGCCCAACATCCAACTGATCCGCCAGCACGCCAGAGATCACGTTGACCTGCTGACCGGGAACTGCAAGGTCTGCGAAACCCACTTCCAGGACCGGAACTCCAGGGTCACTCATGTTTTGTCCCACATCGGTATCTTCCTCTTCTCCTGCGACATGTGTGAGACCAAATTCTTCACCCAGTGGCAGCTCACCCTGCACCGCAGAGAGGGGGTGTTCGACAACAATGTCATCGTCCACCCCAGCGACCCGCTACCGGGGAAGGTCGGCGCGTTTGGGGGAGGATCCGGCTCGGAGCTGGCGTGCGCCGCCTGCGGGAAGCCTTTGGCCAAAGACTTCCACACCGTCCGCAACCACATCCTGGACCACGTGAACCTGAAAAGCCAGACGTGCGGCGTATGCGATCAGAGGCACCTGAGTCTCTGCAGCCTGATGTGGCACGCCCTGTCTCACTTGGGGATCTCGGTCTTCTCCTGCTCCATTTGCGCCAACAGCTTTGTGGACCGGCACCTCCTGGAGAAGCACCTGGCCGTCCACCAGAACGTGGAGGAGGCCCTTTTCCGCTGCCACTTCTGCGGGCAGAGCTTCAAGCTGGAGGCAGCGTACCGCTACCACGTCAGCCAGCACAAGTGCGGCGGCGGCCTGGACATCCGACCCAGCTTCAGTGACCGGCTCCAGCCGCAGGGCCTGCAGAAGAGGAAGCTGCCCGAGGAGTTCCTGAGCGAAGACCTGGCACTGCAGAGCCAGCCAGGCAACAGTAAGTACAGCTGCAAGGTCTGCGGGAAGAGGTTTGCCCACACCAGCGAGTTCAACTACCACCGGCGGATTCATACCGGAGAGAAGCCCTACCAGTGCAAGGTGTGCCACAAGTTCTTCCGCGGCCGCTCCACCATCAAGTGCCACCTGCGGACGCACTCAGGGGCCCTCATGTACCGCTGCACCGTGTGCGGCCACTACAGCTCCACACTCAACCTCATGAGCAAGCACATAGGCGTGCACAAAGGCAGCCTCCCCCCCGGACTTCACCATTGAGCAGACTTTCATGTACATTATCCATTCCAAAGATGCGGAGAAAAACGCGGACAGCTGATGGGGTGAGGCAGGGCAGGGCCGGCAAAGGAGCAAACGCTCGTGACAGAAGCTGTGGAGAAACGTCGCTTATTTTATTTAATGGTCAGGCGTCATGGATGGAATCCTCCTTTTCTGTTTTTGTTATTATTTTTTTTTTAAATTTTTGGCCTTGCAAGGGCTTTTTAGATTGGCATTGTACAAATCAACAGCACGTAAGCTACATCACTGTTTCTGAGAAGTCCGTCGTGTTTACTTACCTCTGATCCTGTTAGAGGCCAATGAGTTTTGTGTTTTTAGCATTTCTCACTAGGTTTTGAATCTAGATTTTTTTTTAAAACCTTTTAGCCCACTTGACCCTCAGTTTGAGCTTACCCACAAACTGATGCTGCTAAGATATTTTGACACCTGACCTCAGTAGAGAGGGACAGAGCTAGAGCAGGATGGTGCTGGACTTGAAGAAAAAGAAAAAAGACAGGAAAAAAAAAAAAGACTCATTCTAGGCATCACTGGGGTTCTGCTGCTATTGTGAAGAGTGTCTGTGTCACAGGATCGGCCTTGCCGCCATGGCTCCGCTGCAAGGGAGATGAGCAGGCAGTGAGGTGGGATGCCAGGGGCAGGCAACGGAGGGCGGCTGGGGGCCCTGGGCACATTGCTGCCGTGCCCGTGATGCTGCTGCCATCTTCAAAGACCCCGTTTTTGGACAAAGGGAAAGGAAGGAGCCAGCCACCTCGTGGTGGGGAGCAGCCTGAGCAGGGGGCTGCTCAGAGGGGATGGGTGCTGCGAGCAGGGAGGTCCCGTGGAGGAATGGCCAAGCGAGGCAGGGCAGCAGCTCCGTGCTGAGGGATCGGCTGCTTCCTAGGAGGCGCTTTGCAGCGGCGTCATCGTGCCCGGCTTTTTCCGGCTGCTGACAGCGTGCTGGCGTCTCCTCCGCTCTTGTGCATGTGGCGCTTGCTGCGCCCCAGGGCGTCGTGTTGGAAGCTGCCGGAGAGCAGTGTTGCTGAGGCTGCGTGATCCTGGTGCATGAGCACAAGACAAAACCGTGGCCTTATCTCCCCGTCGGCGTCGTCGGGAAGGACGGAGCTCTGCTGGAGGCACGGCCCCTGCTGCCGCCACCGCTGCCGCCAGGGGTTGCCACATCCCGGACGCGTCTCCTCGTCAGCAAGCGCTGCAGGACGGTGTTGGTGCCGATGTGAGTTCGTTTGCCTTCTGTCGTGACGCCGTGACCGCGGCGCGTGCTGGGGCGGCCGCTGGGAGCCACGTGTGCTGCAGTGTGGGCTCCCGGGGCCGTGCCGGCCCTGCCGACAGTGTTTACACCAGGAAGGGTGGGACCGGCTCGTTCCCATGCTATCCTGCTGTGGGGCAGAGGTGGAGAGGAACATGTTTTCCAAATACCACAGCGTGAGTTATAACTGCCCTTAGGTAACTCATACTACCTCACAAACAGGAAGCGCTTTCAAGCCACAGTCGTTGTAAATTGGGCTCCTGTGCTTCTGCAAAGATATGCTGTTACAAAACAAAACTAGTGATTTGCAAACCCTGTGAGATCACCCCGCTTTCCCCTCTGCTCGAAGGGGCAACCCGCAGCCCAGCGTGGTCCGGACGCGTGGTTTGTGAGCTAGGAATTCCTGGGGATTGCTCCCCCCGCTCCACTGTGGCCTTGGGCAAGTCACTTCACCTCTTTGCCTCAGTTTCCTCATCTGTAAAATGAGGGTGGTAACACTTGTGGTACCGACCTACCTCCCTGGAGTGTGCTGAAGATTACTGGCTCACATCTGCAAAGCGCGTGGAAGATGCAAAGCACCTCGTGAGTATTAATGTGTAGCATCCGAGGAGATGACAGCCTCCATCCTCTCCTGTCCTGTCCTGTCCTGTACCAGTTTCTTGAGGTATGACGGCCACCCAGCTGGGTCATTTTACTCCTGTTACAGCCTTCCCCATCAAAAGAAACTCTTCCTTTACTCCAAGTCCTGTGGAACGAGCTATGTAGCAATACAAGGTGAGGGGAGACTGAAACTTGTGGGTTGAGAAAAGGACAGGGAAATCTCCCTCCACTTGCCATCATGGGCAAAACAGCCTTGGCTTGGGGAAGATTAATTTATTGCCAATTAAGAATGAAGAGCAGTGAGAACTAAAAGCAGACTAAAAACACCTTCTTCCCATCCACCCTCTTCTACCTCCTCTCCCAAGCAGTGCAGGGGAACAGGGGCTGCAGTCAGCCTGCAGTGCTTCCTCTCCACCGCTCCTTCATCATCACACTCTTCCCCTGCTCCATGGTCCCTCCTGCGCGATGCCGTCCTTCCCAAACCGATCCCACGTGGGCTGTCTGTGGGCTGCAGCCTCCTTCGGGCCACATCCCCCTGCTCCCCACGGTCCCCTCCAGGGGCTGCAGGGGAACTCTGCTCCCACACCTGGAGCACCGGCATGCCCTCCTTCTCCCACCTCGGTGTCTGCAAAGGGCAGCGATGGAGGAGCCGACCTCACTTGGGAGGAAAAAGGGAAGTGGAGGCTGCTGAGGGGTTCGCATCCTTTCCCCCATCCGTGTAATGTTGGCTGGGTTTGGGCCAGCCGACTGCCTGCTGGAGGTGCCTAATGGGACTTGTCCGCTTGGCACTTCGGTGCCTGCAGTATGTTTACAGAGGACAATAGGTACTGGGGTGGTAGGTGGCTCGCGCGGGAGGTGGGGAAGGTGTCTGTGAGCTGGAGCTGCGCTTCCCGAGTGCTGGGGGTGGGGTGCTGCCGGCCAGCCAGTGGCCTCGGTGCGGGACCCCCGGCAGCGAGGAGCCATGCCCACCCTGCAGGCTCTAAGGGAAGGGCTCAGGAGCCGCGCTGGGGGCCGGCAGCGTGTTGCCGGGGGGCTCCTTGAGGCACAGGGCCGCCTCCGTTGTCCTGATGGTGGCGAGGTGTGCTGGTGGACGGGGCCCTGGCATGTGGGGAAGGGACGTGGTCTGCTCTGGAGGTTGTTAGGAAGGACGTGAGGGAGGCTCGGGACCGCTGAGTCTGCAAAGCTTCGAGACCCTCCTGAAATGCCCCAGGAGCTGCAATGAGCTTCGGGATGCCTCGGGGCACTGGTACATGGTAACAGCCTGAACCCCCGTGTCTAGCTAAGCTGTGAAGCAAAAGCCTTTTGTGCACATACCAAAAAGAGAAGCTTTTACACTGAAACAGTAGTGGGCAAAGCAAGCCCACCCTTCTGAGCACAGGGACAGGAAAGCAAAAGCCCACCCCGTCTTCTGCCGGCTGCTTTTGGTGTGTGGGTGGGGAGAGAGCGCTCAGGTCCCTGATGCTTCTGTCTTGGGTTCTTCCCTGTGTGGTCATGAATTATTCCCACGAGAAGCTGCCTGCGATCGGCAGCGAGCTCTTGTTCGTGGAGGCAGTGTGGGGATGGGGTCATGGCTGAGAGGGGCCGAGGGAGCTCTCCTCCCTTGTGGTCGGGGGGCTGCGTGGCGTGCCCCACATGGGGCCCGGCCCCACATGGCCCCTCTGCCAGCCCCACCAGGCCTGGGATGGGGCCCCAGCGGCCCCCACGGCGCTGCGGAGGGTGCTTGGAGCCGCCTTGCTCCGACCCCTGCAATGCATCGCGCCGTTCTGGTTTGTCCTCCCCTTTCTTGAAGGATCCGGGTCTCTTAACAAAATAATTAAGCAGAAGAAAGGAAGAAAAGAGTTGAATTGCTGTCTAACCTTTTTTGTTAAGTTAATAGTAGGTACTGACCTCCTGATATTTAAGTGTTTACTATCTATTTGCTGTAAAGTTTTGTATATTTTGTAAACTTTCCCCCCAAATAGTAGATGTCTAAAATCGTTGTACATCAGGTTCTTTTATACTCCATTGTTCAGCACAAAGTGTGGTTTTTATTTAGAATAATAAAATGAAAAATGTTGACCTCTTGTGCCTTGTTTCTCTAAAAGAAAATAATAATAATTCCTTTTATGAAGTTAGCCAGTGCCAGGAGCAGGTGCTGGACAAATTCAAGCTGGGGACGAGGCCCAGGAGCAGCGGGTATTTGGGAAGTGCTAAAGGAAGGCGCTGCTGGGACAGCTTCCCACGAGAGTGGGCAACGGAAGGCTGGGAGGGAGTAAGGGGAGCTGCAGGACCTGCAGGGATTTGGAGCCAGGTCTCTGGGTGAAGCTGTGGGTGAAATAAGTCTGCCTCATGCTGTCCGGGGGGGGTGTGAGGCCGCTCTGGCCTCCAGCACTGTGAGCTGCAGTGCACAAAGTTGCAGATGCATTAGGGGAGTTTTCTTTAAAACAAAACAAAAGTTTAATAGGTCTAATACCAAGTCGTACATGTTTAAGTAACGTGAATATAGTGCTGTCTGGGTTATGTCATGTATCAGATGTCTTGCTATTGTGTGCTTATCTTCAGTTTCTTCAATGAGAATGAGAGGGCACGAGCAAAGGAAGCCTTGAGAGGGGTCAGCCCTGGAGCCGTGCTCGGCCGGCAGCTGCCTCCACATCCCCTACCGAAGGGGCTGCCCTCGTGTCGGGGGCTGACTTCTGCCCTGGCTGCTCAGCAAATATTTCTGTGACAGAGAAGGATTTGTCTTTTCCTGCCTGAGCCGGTCCCCTTCTGGAGGCGAGCAGGGACATCTCTGCGCAGGAGTCCTGGGGCATGCAGCGGGGGCGCGGAGCGGCCCATGGTGACTGTGGGTCTGTGTCAGCCCAACACATCCTGCCCTCCGCTGCTGGAGGCGAGCATCCTGTCCTCGGATCCGGTCCAATTTGCTTATGCCTTGCTTTTTTAAAAATGGGTTTCTTAAGCAGCTCAAGGCCTCCAGATTTATTAATTCCCTTTCAGCGGCAGCCGCTCCTTCACCTTCCCCTACCCAGGGCTTGACCCGCAGCATGTGACTGAGCAGAAGCCAGACGAGGAGGAACTTTTTCCGGATGCTCCAGTTTCTTGCAGCCCATGCTCCGAGGATGTGTGCACATGGAAGCACCGCAGTGCACACCTTCCGTGCAACTTTGATTGAGAGGGAGTGCGTGTCAAGGACTGCCAGAGCCTGCCGGTATTTAGAAAGGTGCCCAGCGGCTGAGGAACCTGACACGAGATGCTTTAAAGGAGGCGGGTGTTAATGAGCTGGGTCTCTTGCTGCAGTACACAAACCAGGAATCCTAACTCGGTTCTCCCCAGTCATATTTGAAGGCAGACTTGTGCAGTGAAACCCAGTACTAATTGTCCCTAATTTACTGCTGGGTTTGAACAATCGCTCTCAACTCTCAACGAGTTGCTGATGTTGAGTGGTTCCTCCCCTCGTTAAAGCTCAGTTCTGTGTCATGCTCAGCACCTCCGGGTTTTGTTGCCTTCATTTCTGTAAAATCAGGCTTTCAGGTCCCTGCCAGGTGCCATGAGGGAAGGTTTGTCTTTCAAAGGCATTAATTTCATCTCGCTCCTGCTCGGGAAAGCATCAGAGCAGAAGGGCAGCATTCATCCCATACCTTTGCAGTGGGATATGCCCAGAGCACAAGGGTAAGTGAAAGTAGGGGCTGCAGAAAACCCTGGGCTAAAGGAAGAGGGCAGCATGTACCCCACCCTGCACGGCCGTGGGAAAGGTCGGGGGCTTCTGGGGTCGGGTCCCAGCAGTGGGTTTGTGGGCAGGCTTCGGAGCAGGCAGAATACAAGTGTTTCTTTGGAAAACAGGAAATATCTTTCTCTTATTCTTTCGTTAGCTAAACAGATCCTATAGGGCAGCACATCAGAGGCAACGTGTCTGTGGCTCCCGGCACCATCTCATTTCACGTCTGGCACTCTGCCCTTGCCTTCAGAGCACAGTAGGTGGCCAGCCAAGAAGTGTTGTTTAAAAGCAAAGTGTCTGCTTAGCACCAGGGAAAATAATCTTACTGACCGCAGTGAGCCCAGGGAGCTGGCCGCCCCCCTGGGGCCAGCCATGAGCGGGCAGTCCAACGCCCCACTTAATTGGGGGGGTTGTTGTCCTTCGTGATGACTATGGAGTGCTGCGTGGTGGAGGAGGAATTGTCTGCACCTTTCTGGCCGGCTAGGTCTTTGGGGATGTATTTCACCACGGCAGAGATGAGCTTGCTGCGGAAGTTTTTGCTTAGGAAATTGTAGAGGATTGGGTTGATCACGCAGTGGAGCAGGGTGAAGCAGTCTATGATGTCATAGAAGAAGTAAAGGAAGTGAGCGAACGTGCAGTGGAGGATGATGTGGTTGCCGTCGAGGGTGAGCAGCGTGAGCGTGACGTGGAAGGGCAGCCAGCTGACAAGGAACACGATGATGTAGGCGTAGATGAGCAGACAGTGCTTCCTGCTCTCCGGCTTGGTGCGCTTCAGGAACCTGGCCGTCAGGATGTTGAAAACGGTGATGATGGGGAAGGGGATGAGGAACCCAATGATGGTGGTGGCCAAGCTGACCGCCAGCGCCCACTCGTCGTAGGTCTCGAAGGGGGCCATGAAGATGCAGATGGGCTCTCCGGTGTTGACCAGCTGCATGTGAGTGACCTCCAGGAAGGGGATGGCTGCTGCCAGGACCCAGCTGCAGGCGCAGACAATGCGGCGTGCCCGGTGCTGGTGCTTACGCCAGAAGAGGGAGGAGCTTGTCAGGGACACGTAGCGATCCACGCTCAGACAGGTGAGAAAGAAGATGCTAGCATACATGTTGGCGAAGTAGAAGTAGTGTGTGAAGCGGCAGAGGAAGCTGCCCCAGAGCCAGGTGTAATCCAGCATCACCTCCAGCATCCAGATGGGCAGCGAGAGCAGCACTCCGAGGTCAGCAATGGCCATGTTGATGATGTAGAGGTTCACCAAGCTCTTGTTGCCCCGTGTCTGCCAGTTGACCCAGATGACAAGGAGGTTCTCCACCAAGCCCACCACGAAGATGACCAGGTAAAGGATGAAGAGGATGACCCGCTTGACGTTCTCATCCAGGCTGAACTCGCAGAAGGTGTAGGTGTAGTTGAAGAGGTGGAACAGCTCAGACCAGTTGTGGTAGTCCCCATATTCATTCGGGAGAGTGGGCATCTCACTGGGGGCAGCAGTCGTCTCAGCCATTCTGGTAGCTGCAAAGAAAGGGAGAGCAATGAACTGCAGAGCCCTTTGGCAGGGGCAGAAGGCTGCAGCCGCGCTGGGAGTCCTCCCCCTGCCGGGTGCTAGAGCCGGGAAGCATCCACACACTCAGCTTCTTGGTAACTTCAATTTCTGCTCTTGGCCATCCCAAATGGTGACTGAATTGCAGCACTGGGGTATGGGACACAGGGGTCTCACAAAGACCCAGCGGTGGGTGTCGCACTACGAGACTCGCTTGAATTAAGCTTGTCTGGAGACCTGCTCACCAGGTCTTGTTTTATATCCCTCTGCCTCCTTACACTGAGGTATGCTAGAGATCCCTCCTCCCCCCAAAGAAAACAAAAAACAAACAAATCCTATTTATAAGGGGCAGGAGCTTCCATTTAGACATAAGATCAAAAGAGAAACTCAGATAGAAAATCTGAGCTGCACTGAGTGGGGCAGCTGGAAAATAGAGAAAAAACAGGCGGTCTTTCCTGGCGAAGTTCAGTTGCTGGGGGAGGTTCTGAAAGTATGTATGTATTTTTTTTAATCCTATGGGATTTTATTCCGATGGGTAAATTCGTACCTCATCCCTCCAAAGACGCTGCATCAGCATTGAACGTTAACCTCGCATCACAGACAAACGCCAGCCGCAAGCAGCAGCCTCCCAGTCCCCCAGCTGTGTTCCCACTTCCACCCCTGTTGGCCCACAGCCAGCCATGGCCATACCCTGGGGACACGCAGTACTGGGGACTGGCAGGTGGCAGCGACAAGGACCCAGTCAGGGCACCTGCAAGCCCCGAGGCTCGACATCAGCGTGGGCACGGGGCTGCAAGCCTGGAAGCCTCCCTTGCTGCTCCCTGCAGCTGCCTCCACGCCTCCCGTGCTCAGGTCCCCCCAGTGCTCAGGTCCCCGTGGCGCAGAGCTGGTGGGATCCTGGCTGCTGCCGCCCTGCCCTTACACGCAGAGGTGCACCCAGCGCTGCGCTCAGGACCACAGAGCATGCAGGAGACCGCGACAGCAGCCGTGCCCCCGCCGTGGTGTGCAGGTGCTGTGCAGCCCAGATCAGAACGCTCCCTCGCTCCTCCCTGCCGCACGCTGCACTGGATCCCCTCAGGGCTCCAAGGAGGTACCAACACTACGAACTTAAGGGAAATGTAACAGCGTCGTTTTATTGCCACAAGCGTGAAAGCCTGTGGATCCCAGCACGGCAAAGGTGCCGTGGACTCTGTGGCAGAACTCCCAAGAGGACCTGTCCCCGGGAATGCGTCGCTGCACCGGGGCACCCCACGGCACCACGCGAGGCTCCATGCACCACAGCCAGTGCCCCCAGAGCACCAGCCCTGGCCAGGCGCTGTCACCCTCCTGAAAGCTCTGGCAAGAAGCCCGCGGGGCCAGAGCCTGGCTGTGCCCAGGGCTTTCAGCTCCTGAGGCAGCGGTGGGAGAGGGGCGCGAGGTGCGCTGGCTCACCGGGCGTGCGGAGCAGCTGCGGAGGGCGATCCTCGCGGCACGGCGGCTGGTGCTCGTCTGGGCGTGCGGGGACACGGCTGCCGCAGGGCGCGGGGTGGGCTCCGGGATCCTCCCCAGCAGGAAATGACCATGGCAGCCCGATATCCTGAGACAGCCCAGCGCGAGGGGACGTCAGATGCGGCTTCCAGCCCCCCAGCTTGGCGTGCACCTGAGGTCACGGTGTGCTGGGGAAGGGGAGGCCTCGGGAAGGTGCCGGCATCAGCACCAGAGGGGCTCCGTGGGCGATTCGGAGCCACCCCATCTGCTGCCTGCTCCACACAGGACCTGGCGGCCTCCAAGCCATCGGCCTGATCCTGCCCAGGGCTCGCTGGTGCTGTGGGCAGGGGGGGAAAATGAATCTGCTGGGAGCCCCAAGGGTTAAGGTGGGTTAGGGGGAAAGTGCCATGCCTGTCCCTGAGGCATTGCTTGGGGGCCCTCAGGCTTTCCTTTGGGGAAAGAGCCCCAAATGTGCACACTGGGGACACAGCACAATGCTGGGGGGGGGCAGGGCGGCCACATCCCCCAGGGCACTGCCTCTGAGCCAGGATTTTAGGCCTGGGGGCAGCTGGAGCTGTGAAGCCTCCTCAGCCATCGGAATTCACTGCAGATGGCTATCTCCACAGCAACACCTCTGGCCAGGCAGCAATTAATCAACCCAACGTGATTGCCTGGCAGTTTTGCAGGGGAAGGGAGGGGGCTTTAGCCTTGCCCCCACGCTGGGGAGGGGGCTGATAGGCAGAACGTTTTGCATCGAGCTGCAAGTCCTGCAAAACAATTGCAGGAAATCTCCTTTTCAAGTGCAGACAAGACATTGTGATCAACAATCGGCTCGGAAGGAAGGCACTGCTGGAACAGGGAAGCATACGGCACTGATAAGTCGGGCCTTGCACAACAACAGGCCAGTGGCCAGCGACCCCAGCGAGCAGGTACCCCGGCCCCGCAGGGTCCCAGCCGCTGTTTGCAAAGGGGAACGCGGGGTTTTGGTCTCACCCCAGCACCTCGGGGTGCGCTTTGCCCCACGGCTGGCACAGGGATGCCATGCTGTGCCGTGGGCCGGGGGGCTCGTCTTTCGCTCTGGCTGCACCTTCCCACCAGGGCGATTTCGTTTCCATGTAACAGATCATGAAACTGAGGCAGGAGGAGATGAGCTGAGGGGAGTTACTGCCCTCTACAAGCCCATGGGAAAGGCAGGAATCGGATCCAGGCCACGCACCACAGCCACGGCCAGCAGGGGCTGAGGAGCTGGTCCAGCCCCAACAGCCCCCGGCCTCCGTCCTGCCCAGCTGCAGCCACGGTGCTCTGCCCTGCAGGGCCAGGCACCAGCGTGAGGGCCTCGGGGTCATTTATTTGTTTTCATCTCCCTCACCTTCTAAGACTGGTGCGTGCGATCCAGCTTTGATGCCACAAACACTACGTGCTGTGGGCGGGCAAGCTCCTTGTCTTGGGATTTTATTTCCCAAGGGCTTAGGGAAGGACCAGACCTGTCTGTGGAGAGCAAAAGTGTTGGTAGACACAGCAGGAAGGACCAAGTGATGCAGGTGACCCTGTAGCGGTTGGATCAAGAGCAACCCGAGGGACCTAAGGCTTTCCTGGGGGCATTTTAGGGCTGCCTAATCCCAGCCAGGATCTCCAGCTGCAGGAGCTGGTGGCATTTTCAAGCCAGCCAGGAGGAGGACAGGAGCTGGGGCAGGTAGCTCGGCTCCTTCTCCCGATTTCTGCCGGGATGCTCCAAGGCCACCGGCACCCAAACGTGACTGTCTCCAGGGAGCCCAAGGGGCCCCCACCCTCTCCAGGGGCCACTTCTCCCATTTGTTTGGAGATAAATGGGATAAGAGGCTGCTTCCTCTCCGGAAAGGCACCGCTCCAGGGCTTGGGGCAGGGCGGGAGCGGCAGCTGGGGGAGCTCAGCTCGGGAGGGGGTGTCCCTGGGGCACCGGCACCCGAGAGACTTGAAGCCCCACTGGAGCTTTTACCCCATGGAGCTGCATCTGGGCCCAAAATTCCCGTGGGATTTGTACTTCATGGTTGCCGGCAGCAGGCAGGGCTGCTCTGGGACCAGCCGTTCTCCCAGTGCTGCCCAGCATCGTCACTGTGCTCTGCACTCCCCTGGGGACACGCAGGGATGTGGTGCCGTGCAGGCTGCTGGGTCTGCCGTACCTGCCTGCCATGACCAGCAATTTTTTTTTTTTTTTAAAGAAAATAAATAAAATTGCTGGCTGCTGCCATGGGGCTGTGGCACAGCATGCATGGGGGCCCCGAGTGCTCCCTGCCTGGGCTTCTCGCCCCAGCGCTGTCCCGCTCTTGCACCTGAGGGAGAAGCACCGTGGGACTCGGGTGGGTGGGAGCCATGCTGCTGTTAACGCTGCTTATTACCCCACAGGCAAGTGCACAACCTAAGGGGCTTGTCTCCCAGCTGATCATCGCTAATCAGCCCTTAATTAGGGTTATGAAGGATGTGAGTTGCCGCCTACGCAGCTGATGTGCCGAAACCCAGCAACATCCACCTGGTGCCAGGGGAGCCTGCAGGCAGTGGGGCTGCGCCGCTGGGGGCTTTGCACGGGGCCGGTCCCTGACTGCTCAGATGAAGCTGGGAGCTGGCGGCTGGGGATTTCTCCTCCTGTGCTAAGGGCACAGAGAGCTCTCAGCAGCTGAGGGAGGTAGTGAGCTAAGGATGAAGGCACCCAGAGCACTACAGAACCATGCGGCAGCTCCAGAGCCTGTGGATCTGGCATGCGGGTAAGTGTTTGGCCCTAAATACCCCCAAAAAAAACAAATAAAAGCCTGGAGAGAGGCTGCACTGGGGTTGTCCTCCCTGCAGGTACGGCTGGTTGCCTTGGGACCTGTGTCCGCACCCTGCACACCAAGCTGTGCGAGGTGTCCTTGAGGTCTGGTGTCTGCGGAGCTGGGAAGCGCTGAGGAAGGCTGCTGCTGCCTGAGGGGACACTGCGGGACCCCCGCAGGGCTGTTGGGGCAGAGCTGTCTCCACAGCCATGGCTCTGATGCTCGCAGCTGCTCTGGGCAAGGGCTTGGGTGCACCTCGAGCAGGGCGGGTGGCCCAGAACCATGTCCCCAGCTCTGAGGATGGAGCTCGCCACGGGAAGCCCCCTTCACAGCAGCTTTATTGAGCAGCGTAACAGGGACAGAGACACGCGTCTCAGGGGCGTGCAGGTGTCCCCCTGGCCGGGCTGGGCAGCAAAAAAGTGATGATGGTGTCAGAGAGCCAGGTTGGGCAGTAGCTGAGCGGCAGGAAGGCGAGCCGGGCGTCCCAGCCGGCCGCGTAGCGGCTGCGGGGGCTGCGGGCCAGCAGCGCGTGCTGCACGCAGCCGGTGACGATGGACAGGCGGGAGCTGCTCAGGCGGTGCAGCAGGGCCGTGCGCCGGGCATCTGGGGGGGACAAATGGGGGTCAGCAGCCCAGCCCCGGGGGTGTGAGGGCTGGGGAGGGGGGTACTCACAGGTCTCCAGGTAGCGGGGGCCGTAGGCTGCCTGGGTCTCCACTGGGAGCCTCTCCCAGAGGTGCTCCAAGGCCTTCACCAGCACCCCGGGGTCAGTCATCCCCGTCCGGAAGCCGCCGGGTTCGATGATGGAGATCTGCACCCCGAAGGGGCGCATCTCGCGCCTGGCCGGGGAGGGGGCCATCAGCACCCCAGGGACCAGGCATTGCGAGGCGATGGGGACCCCGACACCCTTCTGTCCCCAGGTGGCAGCCGGGGAGCCCCCGCCTCTCCCTGGGGCTCCTCAAAACCCTTCTCTGCTTGCACAACCTCTGGCTCCAGCCTTGCCTGAGTTTCCCAACGCGTGGGGACGTCTTTCACGAGCCGTCCCCATGGCTCGATGCTCATCCTAGCTGCAGGGATGGGAGGCAGCTGGGCACGACTCAAACCCTGTTTGGGGAAAGCCGGGCACAACTGCCTAGCACACAGGAGTCCCGAGTGGGATGAGGCTGGCCTCTGCCATACCTGAGGCTGTCGGAGAAGGCCTCCACGCCATACTTGGAGGGGCAGTACCCCCCGCCGAAGACGGCGATCCGGCCCATCACGCTCGCCACGTTGACGACCCGGCCCCGGGCTCTGCGCACCAGGGGCAGGAGGCTCAGCGTCACCTCGATGAGGCCGACCAGGTTGACGTCCAGCACCTTGACGAAGTCGTCCTTGCTCAGCCACTCGTTGGGGGCAGTGGGGACAGCGATCCCGGCGTTGTTCACCAGCCCCCAGAGCCCTGGGGAGGGGATGGGGTGACACAGGGTCTCTGCCCCCTTGCCATGCACCCAGCCCCAGCCGTGCCCCCCATCCTACCTCGGTCACCCACGCGCTCCCGCACCCAGGCGGTGGCGGCGGCGATGCTGCGGCTGGAGGTGACATCCAGGAGGACGGTCTGCAGGCGCTGCGAGGTGGCCGCCCGCAGCCTGGCGGCCCCCGGCTCCGTCAGGCAGCCCGCCAGCACCTGCAGCCCCCGTGCATCCAGCTGCCGTGCCAGCAGGCTGCCGAAGCCCGAGTCGCAGCCTGTGATCAGTACAAACTTCTCCGAGAGGCCGGGCACCGTCTGCCGCTCCCGGTGCCAGCGCCGCAGCCGCAACAGCCCCACCAGCACCACCACCAGCCACAGCCACATCCTCACTGGAGCTCGGCTCTGGGGGAAGGAGGAGGCAGAGTGTCCCATGTGCTGCCCTGGGGAGCGTGCCGGGACTGGTGGTGTCTGGGTCAGAGCAGCTGTGCCCCGGGAGCTGTTAGTCTCAGCCATCGGACGGCTCTCCTGAGCACGTAGCGTTAGAGGCTTTTCCCTGGTGCTGGGTGGTCTTCAGATCACAAGTGCGAGCCCCTGTGCTTCCCTGCTGGCTGCTGCCCATGCAAGCCCGTTGCAGCCAGTGCTCCTCGGGTGGGCACACTCGTGGCAGGCGCTGGTTCAAGGCTCTCTGTCCTGCCTGGCCCCTGAATCTCCCTCAGTTCCCAACCGCCCGTCCTGCTCAGCACTTGGTGGCTGTCTCCTTCTGGCCCTCTTACACATGAGCTTTTGTCCTCCGTGTGACTAAGAAGCACCAAGGCCGTGTTTTTGGTGGAGCCTTGCTGTGCTCCCCCCGAGCGTGACACCGCTCTGCCGCTGTCCCTGCAGCAGCGCAATGGGCTGGGGACCTTCAGAGCAGCGCTACCTCCTCCTCAGAGCAAGCTCCTTCCTTAGCAGTGTTTGGATGTCCTTGAGCCAGCTGTGTCTGACCTTTCCTATACCTCCCTCCAGATGTGCCTGACCCAGCCAGAGGAGCTGCACCCCTGTGAACGCTGTGGCCCCAACGCCAGGGTTACCTGGGCAGGTCCTGTGCTGCTCTGGTCCCGCTCAGTGAAGGTCTGTCGCAACCCAACCCGGTGTGGGGGCTGTATAAATAGAGGCTGGCATGCAATAGCCCCAGCCCAGGTGTTGAGCAGCAGCTGGGGGAAGAGCCAGAAACCCAGATTACTCTGGGTCATCCTGCAGGAGAGGCCGGATTGCACCAGCTCCCAGTATAAAATTCCATTTCTTAATTGTGATTCACTGCCTCATCTCGCACAGATCCATGTGCTGGGAGCTCTGCTTTGTCCTCTGGTAGCTGCCTGTGCTGGCAGAGCTGGCTCAGACCCTTCTGGACACAGTGCTGGGCTGAGTTTGCCTGGCTCAGAAGTCCTGCGGTGGCTGCTTTGTCCCCCTTACCCAGGGCAGGCAGCAGAGGAACTGGGGCAAGCTCAGAGCAGCGAAGCGGGGCTGGGGGCTCCCCTGGCCTCCTGCTGCAGCGCTCGCTCCCCTTCCCAGCCCCTCTGCCCGTGGGGCACGGAGCCGGCTGCTGCAGCTCAGAGCACCTGGGTGTCCCCAGCACCAGGGCACAGGGAAGCGGGCAGTGGCTGGTGCAGGCGGAGAGGCTCGGCATGGCCGTGCTGACACTTCTGTCCTGTCTCTCCTGGTGCAGGCAGGGGCATGGCCTCGGTGCGCTGTCTGAGGGAGGGGGCATAGCTAAAAAGAAAAGCCCTGCCGTGCAGGGAAGAGGACATTGTCTTTATTCAGCAGCAAACCTGTTTGCTAGCGGGTGACAGCGAGTTGCAGGTGGTAGCTGACCCAGGAATTTAGGAACTTCTCCACATGGCTTTAGCTGCGGTGCGATGCCAGATCTCAGCCCCTGGCTGCTGCTGCCTGCAGCGGCCTCAGGCTTTCTGGGCAGGTTTGGGGTAGGACCAGGTCAGGATCACGTCGGCGAGGGCAGAGGGCAGGTAGCTGAGGGGGATGTAGAGGAGCTTGGCGTCCCAGCCGGCCGAGTAGCGGGCACGCGGGTGGCGGCTGGTCAGCGCGTGCTCCATGCAGTCCGTGACCAGCGAGAGGTTGGAGCTGCACCTCTTCTGCATCTTCTTGGCTCCTGCCAGAACTGTGGAGGCAGAAGGGGCCGGGCGGGTGCTGAGCCTCGTGCCAAAAGCAACTGAACAGCTCCACTGGCTCCCAGGGCGGCTGGACACCCTGTGGCCCCGGGGTGGGCTTTGGCTTCAGGGAGGGAGGACCGTTGCTTTAGCTTCTAGGTGGTGTACTTACAGTCCTTCAAGTAATTCTCCCCGTAGCCTGCTTTCGTTTCATCTGAGACCTTCTCCCAGGTGCTAAGAAAACACTCCTCCAGGCTCTCGGCGCTGGTGATCGCTGTCTTGAAGTAGCCTGGCTCAATGATGCTGACCTTCACCCCGAAGTGGCGCATCTCAAGCCTGGAAGGGTCCGAGCCCCGTGGGACCAGATTCCGGCAGCCAGCACGGGGTCGTGCAGGATGCACGGCAGCCTTGTGACAGGGGACTGTGGGGGATCCTGAACAGGCCAGCACACCCTGTGCCAGCCCCAGCACGCGTCCGAGGCGGTTCGTGAACAAATGTTTACTGAGTCTCGATGGGATGGGGTCAGAACAGACCTCGGGGACGTTCCCCCGGGATCTGGAGCAGGGGCAAGGTCCAAGCGGGAGGTTCCCTGCCCGGGCAGGTGGTGTCAGCCTGGGGCCAGCAGCCTCCCCTGCAGCCAGGCACATCCAGCACGCAGGGGAATGAAATCAAAGCCATGCCACATCCTTCACCGTCCCCTCCCTTGGGCTGCGTGAGCTGGGCTGAAGCCAGAGCGGAGGCTGGTACCAGCGGTGCCCGTGGGTACGGCACGAGGCAGCGCACCGCGCGGGTGGGCACTGCGTCCCCAAAGGCCCTCCTCGTGCTTCTGGTAGCGGCAGCTAAAACAAGCCCATGTGTGCTCGCTGGGGGTGACAGAGGAAGAGGTCTGTGCAGATGAAGGCTCTGCCAGAGAAGTGAAGCAGCCTGAAGAACCAGCAGCAGGCTCCACACATGGACTTACCGGAGGCTGTCGGAGAAGGCCTCCACACCGTACTTGGAGGGGCAGTACCCCCCGCCGAAGACGGCGATCCGGCCCATCACGCTTGCCACGTTGACGACCCGGCCCCGGGCTCTGCGCACCAGGGGCAGGAGGCTCAGCGTCACCTCGATGAGGCCGACCAGGTTGACGTCCAGCACCTTGACGAAGTCGTCCTTGCTCAGCCACTCGTTGGGGGCAGTGGGGACAGCGATCCCGGCGTTGTTCACCAGCCCCCAGAGCCCTGGGGAGGGGATGGGGTGACACAGGGTCTCTGCCCCCTTGCCATGCACCCAGCCCCAGCCGTGCCCCCCGTCCTACCTCGGTCACCCACGCGCTCCTGCACCCAGGCGGTGGCGGCGGCGATGCTGCGGCTGGAGGTGACATCCAGGAGGACGGTCTGCAGGCGCTGCGAGGTGGCCGCCCGCAGCCTGGTGGCCCCCGGCTCCGTCAGGCAGCCCGCCAGCACCTGCAGCCCCCGTGCATCCAGCTGCCGTGCCAGCAGGCTGCCGAAGCCTGAGTCGCAGCCTGTGATCAGCACAAACTTCTCCGAGAGGCCGGGCACCGTCTGCCGCTCCCGGTGCCAGCGCCGCAGCCACAACAGCCCCGCCAGCACCACCACCAGCCACAGCCACAGCCCCATCCCGGGCAGGAGGCCGGGGCTCAGTGAGCGGATGGGGACACTCGGGGGGCGAGCAGGAGCAGGCACTGCTGCAGCCGCAAGCTCTGGATCAGGCCCACACCGACCTTGGACCTGCCCAACCTTGCTGGGTAAATCAGTGTTGGTGGTGGGGCCAGATCTGGGGCCAGTGGCGCTCTGCCAGTGGCTGAGGCTGCAGCCGAGCCTAGGGAGGCACGGGCAGGGGGCTGAGCCCCAAGGCGCGTCCCCGGCCTCTTCCAGGCCAGGTCCTGGTCAGGAGCGTGACAGTCGCCTGCCCCGTTCCGGTGTCGCCAGCTCTGTCGACAGCTGGGGCGCGCGGGAGGCGTCTCGCTGCTGGCAATGCCCTGGGCCGCGTCTTACAGCAGCGTTACGGAAGGAGCCTGAAGGAGCAGGCGTTGTGTTTCCTAATGCCGCTCACTTCTGCATTTATCACGGGCTTCTGGTGGCTCTGGGAACCAGAGCTGGAGAGCAGCAAGAAGCTGCTCTGAGCTTGTAGGCACACGCCTGCACAGGGAGTGCCCACAAAACACTCCTGTGCGCCCTGCGGCGGCGCTGAGCCTCTCCCCTGCCCCCTTGCAAACCAGCCCAGGGGCAGCCTGTTGTTGGCACGGGGCTGCAGCACGTCCTGCCACAGCCTTTGTGTTTGGTCCTTGGTGTTTTGGCTGGGTCTGAGCCCACATGGGCACCTCACGCCCCCCCCCCCCCCTCCCCCCCGCCTGCTGCAGCCCCCTGGCTGCTCCCCCTGCACACACAGGGCATCAGAGGGGGGGGGCGCGGGGCAGCCCCTGCAGAGCCTGGGGCCAGTGGGGTTGAGCTGTGCTGCCCCACGAGCAGGGCAAGCACCGCACTGGGGTCTTCCTGGGCCAGGAAGGAGCTTCGGTCCCTCACAATCCTCCCAGTCCCTGTGGTCGTTCTCCTCTGCCCAGGAATGTTGGATGCCTCACCTCATCCCTGGGAGGCCCCTGTTGTCCCCTTCCCTCCCAGAGAACTAGGACCCCCCCTGTTCCTTGCTGCTTTGTGCAGCGTGAAACCCCCGAGAGCGAAGAGCAGTGAGCGGAGGGGAGGCAGCGGCGGTGGCCACACGACACACGCAGGCACTCGGGGCATTGTTGCTTTCTATGAAATAGCCACGAACATCAACAACCGACTGGAGCGAGCGGGGCCAGGGCCGCACAGCTGATGCCGGGGGCTATGAGCAGCACCGTGCTGGGCACCGGCTGCACCCTGCGCACGCTCCTAGGTGCTGTTGGTGGCGAGCAGGCGGTCGGCCCAGGTGCTGGGCAGGTAGGACAGGGGGATGTAGAAGAGTCTGGCATCCAGACCGCATCCGTAGCGAGTGTGCGGGTACTCGGCCGTCAGCGCGTGCTCCATGGCGTTGGTGACAAGGGAGAGCTTGGGGTTGGCTGTGGTGATGAAACGCTGAAAATTGCTGTTGTCTGCGGAGGGGAAGCAAGAAGCAGGAGCTTGCTGGGTGCCCCGCTGAGATTTAACCCAGTGAGGGCAGCACGTTTTGTTTTCCTTCCCCGCCACAGGATCCCAGCCGCAGGCCCCTGGCACCCGCACTCACAGGCCTGGAAGTACTGCTGCCCGTACTCCTGCTTGACCTCGTTGGGCGCACGGTCCCACGCCCGCACGATGCTCTGCTTCGCCTCAGCAGAGTCCAGGATGCTGGTCAGGAAGCAGCCGGGCTCGATGATGGACACCTTCACCCCAAAATCCCGGAGCTCACGCCTGGAAGGCAGCATTAAGCATGGTGCAGCGGGGAACGGGGCTGGGAGAGGGACAGGGGGATGGGACAAGGGGTACCTGAGGCTGTCGGAGAAGGCCTCCACGCCGTACTTGGAGGGGCAGTACCCCCCTCCCACCAGGGCGATGCGGCCCACCATGCTGGCCACATTGACCACCCGGCCCCGGGCTCTGCGCACCAGGGGCAGGAGGCTCAGCGTCACCTCGATGAGGCCGACCAGGTTGACGTCCAGCACCTTGACGAAGTCGTCCTTGCTCAGCCACTCGTTGGGGCCGACCGGGTTGAAGATCCCGGCGTTGTTCACCAGCCCCCAGAGCCCTGGGGAGGGGATGGGGTGACACAGGGTCTCTGCCCCCTTGCCATGCACCCAGCCCCAGCCGTGCCCCCCATCCTACCTCGGTCACCCACGCGCTCCTGCACCCAGGCGGTGGCGGCGGCGATGCTGCGGCTGGAGGTGACATCCAGGAGGACGGTCTGCAGGCGCTGCGAGGTGGCCGCCCGCAGCCTGGTGGCCCCCGGCTCCGTCAGGCAGCCCGCCAGCACCTGCAGCCCCCGTGCATCCAGCTGCCGTGCCAGCAGGCTGCCGAAGCCCGAGTCGCAGCCTGTGATCAGCACAAACTTCTCCGAGAGGCCGGGCACCGTCTGCCGCTCCCGGTGCCAGCGCCGCAGCCACAACAGCCCCGCCAGCACCACCACCAGCCACAGCCACGGCCCCATCCCGGGCAGGAGGCCGGGGCTCAGTGAACGGATGGGGACACTCGGGGGGCGAGGGGTTAAGGCGCTGGTGGAGCTGCAAGCTCTGGATCAGGCCCACAGTGACCTTGGACCCCTGGGACCGGGCAATGACCGCGGGCGGGGCCAGGGGCTGAGCTCCCTGCGGCGCCCCGAGCCCCCCCCCGCACCTCCCCGGCCGCAGGGGCTCGCTGCAGCCCCGTGCCCTGCCCGTGCCCCTCTGGTAGGTGCCGAGCCGAGCCGTGCCGAGCCGTGCAGGCCGGGGGGGAGGCTTTGCAGTGCCCGGCCATACCGTGCAGTGCCACTCTGGGCCATGTCAGGCTCTGCAGTGACCGTTACCGAGCCGGGCCGTACCGGGCTGGACTGGCACGGAATTTGCAGCGCCCGGCCGAGCCGTGCCGAGCCGTTCTGGGCCACGTCAGGCTCTGCAGTGACCGTTCCCGAACCGAGCCGGGCCGTGCCGTGCCGTGCGGGACTGGCACGGAATTTGCAGTGCCCGGCCGAGCCGTGCCCTGCCGTTCCGGGCTATGTCAGGTGCTCAAGCGCCCGTTCCCGAGCCGAGCCATATCGGGATACAGCGCTCAGGCTGTGCCGGGTGCCGTGCCGCCCCGCGCCGCCCCGTTCCGAGCCGTGCCGGGCGGTGCCGCCCCCCAGCTCCCGGCGGCCCCCGGGCTCAGGCGGCGCCGCCGTTTCCCGCCGCCTGCCGCCATGGCGCAGTTCGAGCCGGCGGCGCTGCCCGAGCTGCTCCCGGTGTTTTACCGGCGGCTCTTCCCGCACGGCGCCTACGGCCGCTGGCTCGGTTACGGCGGCGGTGAGCGGCGGGGGGGGGCCCGGGCGGGGCTGGGCGCGAGGGGCGCGGCGGGAACGGGGCGGGGGTCGCGGGGGGGGGGGAGGGCCGTGCCGGTCCGTGCCGCTCCCCCCCCCCAGCCCCATCCGTGCCCCCCCAGCGGCGAAGAACTACTTCCAGCTGCGGGAGTTCTCCTTCACGCTGCGGGACGACGTCTACGTGCGCTTCCAGTCCTTCGGCAGCCCCCAGGAGCTGGAGCGGGAGCTGCAGAAGATGAACCCCTACAAGATAGACATCGGGGCCGTCTACTCCCACCGGGTGAGTCGCAGAACCCCAAAACCCTAAAACGCAATCATTAGGGTTGGAAAAGCCCTCCAGGATCATCCGGTCCATCCGTCCCTTGCCACCACTGTCACCCACTAAACCACGTCCCTGAGCGCCACGTCCAGCCTCTCCTTAAACACCCCAAATCCCGCTCCCTGCGGGCTCCCCGACCGGCCGGGGGCTGAGAGAGGACGCCAGCCCCCCCGTGCCCCCCACCGGGGCTGAAGCCGGTCATGCCCCGCAGCCCAGCCAGCACAACACGGTGCACTTGGGGGCCTTCCAGCCCATGGAGAAGGAGCTGGTCTTCGACATCGACATGACGGACTACGACGACGTCCGGACGTGCTGCAGGTTACCGGGGGCGTTGGCAGCATGGCCCTGGCCCCAACAAGGTGGAAATGTTGGGGGGCGGCACGGCACGGCCGCAGCGCCCACCTGACCCGCTGCGCTCTGCCCCCAGCTCAGCCGAGATCTGCTCCAAGTGCTGGACCCTGATGACCATCGCTGTTCACGTCATTGACTGCGCGCTCGTGGGTGAGGGATCCCGGGACCCGCGCGGCCCCTGTTGTGCACCGGGGACACATCCAGACCCTGCTGCCCCTTGCAGCGATGCCCCAAAGAGGGGCCTGGGGGAGCTGCTGCGGGGTTGGCGCAGGAACAGAGGACGTGCTGATGCCCCGAGGGTTCTCCTGGCGGGTCTGCGGCGCTGCCCATGCCAGCACGCTCCCGCAGCCCGGCTGTCCTTCCCGCAGAGGACCTGGGCATGAAGCACCGCCTGTGGGTGTACTCGGGCCGGAGGGGCGTCCACTGCTGGGTGTGCGACGATGCGGTGCGGAAATGGTCCCCAGCGCTGCGCGCGGCCGCCGTGGAGTACCTGACGCTGGTGAAGGTGGGTGCGTGGGGACCGGGCAGCCCTGCCTGCCTCGCCCGGGCTGAGCACCGCTGTCCCTCCAGGGTGGAGCAGAGACCGTGAAGAAAGTGAACCTCATGGAGCCCATCCACCCATTCATCAGGTCGGTGGGGACTCGCCTGCCCGGCCCCCGCAGCCGCCAGCCACGGGGCGCTGAGCCTCTCCCCGCTCCTCCTCTGCAGGCGGTCGGTGAACGTGGTGGAGAAGTACTTCGAGGAGTACGCGCTGGTGGGCCAGGACATCCTGGGCAGCCCAGAGCGCTGGGACAAGGTGCTGGCCCTTGTCCCAGAGGATATCCTTGCTGCAGTGGCTCGGGTCCAGGGGAGGGTTGGCACAGGGGAGCGGAGCTGGCGGTGGCCGTGATCAGCCTTAACCGCCGGGCACAGCACCGCGAGCCGCTGCAGAGCGACTTCCCCAGGAAGCGGGACTCGGTGCAGCGCTGGGAGCTGCTGAAGAGCAAGATGGAGCGAACGCGGGTGAGCTCCCACAGGGCTGCCTTGGGGCGAGGGGTGGGTGCTGCAGCCCCCGCGGCCGTCCCCTGACCCCCCCCCGGCCCCGCAGCGGGCACCAAACACTGGGAAGATCACACCGTGCTACGCGGACTGGGAGATCATGCTGCAGTACTGCTTCCCACGCCTCGATATCAACGTCAGCAAAGGCGTCGGACACCTGCTGAAGAGCCCCTTCAGCGTCCACCCCAAAACAGGTCAGTCAGGCCGCCTGCAGGGCCGCGATGCGGGGCCGGCCGCCTCCAGCAGCGACTCCCCTTTCTCGCAGGCCGCATCTCGGTGCCGCTGGATCTGCAGAGGCTGGACCAGTTCAACCCATTTGCCGTCCCCACCATCAGGTGGGCCAGCAGAGAGGGGTCCCCGGGGGGGGTCCTGGCTCTGCCAGCAGCCCCCTGCCACATCCCGCTGTCACCCGCAGCTCCCTGTGCCACGAGCTGGATGCGGCCGGCGATGACGGGGAGCAGGAGGACAGCGGAGAGACGGAGCCAAAGCGGCGTGTGCGGGGTGAGGGGGGCCGCAGCCAGGGCACGGGGGGGTCCCCACCCCAGCGGCGGGCTCCTGCTCCCGCTCAGCCCCCTGTGCTCCTGCAGACTACAAGAGGACGAGCCTGGCGCCGTACGTGCGGGTCTTCGAGCAGTTCCTGGAGGAGATGGAGCGCGCCCGGAGGGGGGAGCAGCTGCGGCGAAGTGGTAAGCGCCGGGAGGAGGAGCAGCTGGCCTGGGGACTGCGGAGGGGCCCCGTGGCTCTGGGGTGCCGCTGGTTCTCTGTAAAGCTCCTCGTTTCCTCCCCTTCCCAGACCTGCAAGGAGATTTCTGACACCGCGGGGGAGCGCGGCCGCAGCCCTGTCCTCGCCGTGGGGCCACTGAGGGACCTGCCTGCCGCATGGGGGGGCCGGTGCCGTGGGGCAGGGCCCCGACGCCCCCCCGCCCATCTCCCCGGCTCCGTTCCGACCACCGCTGTTTGTGCCTTTTGTATTTTTTGTACCTCTTTTATTTTTTTTACCCTATTTTTGCCTTTTGTATTTTTTGAACATTTTCTACCCTGTTTTCCATTAAAAATTTCTGGCCACCTGCGTGCCTGTGTCCCTGGGCCGCCCTACCACGGTGGGGCTGGGGTGGGACGGAGCCTGGGGCCGGGGTGGGGCCCCCCGGGATCCCCCAGGACCCCCCCGGGGCCCCGATCCCGTTCCCGTCCCCCCCCCCCCGGACCGTCCGTGCCCCGGAACCTTGGAGCGTAGCCCCGGGGGCGGGTGGGGGCGGGGGCCGCTGCCCCGTGCCCCGGAAGTGCTGTTCCCTTCCGGAAGTCGCGCCGCCAGCCGCTCGGTCTCTTTCCGCCGCCATCTTGGGCCCCGCTCCCCGTACGGTGAGCGCCGCCGCCGCCATCCGCCGCCATCCGCCGCCATCCGCAGCCGCGGGGCACCGGGGCCGGGGGGGAGGGCGCGGGAGGGCGAGGGCGGCGGGGCCGAGGCCGCCGGGGGCACCCGGAAGGCGGCGGGGACGGGGGCTGCGGGACCAGGGGGGACCGGGGGTGACCGGGGGGGGACCGGAGGGGCTCGAGGGGGACCGGAGGGGGCAGGAAGGGATCTGTGGGGGCGGCGGAGCGAAGCCGTCGGTACCGGGAGGTGCCCGGTGGCTCCCGGGGAGGGGCCGAGCGCCGGTGGTGCGGGCAGGGCGAGCTCCCGGCGGCCCCCCCCGGGCGGCTCCCGGGGCGGCCGCGAGCCCGGTCCTGTTTTGTTTTCCCCGGTGGGCGCAGCAATGCCTGGCGAAGCTACAGAAACCGTCCCGGCCACGGAGCAGGAGCTGCCGCAGCCGCAGGCTGAGACAGGTGAGCGCGGCGGGGGCGGCCGCTGACGGGGGGCGGGAGGGCCGGGGACAGACCGGGACGAACCGGCACGAACCGAGGCTCAGCCCCGTGGCGGGAGCGGGGAGCGCGGCCGGGCACCGGCACCGTGCTCGGGGCTGTCCCGGGGGAAGGGGCGAGGGGGCCGCGAGTCCCCGGGGCTGCCGCCGGCCATCGGGGCCCCGGCTCGGCAGGACGGCGGCGGGGACGTCTCTGGGGCACCGAGGGGCAGCGGGGCCCTGCCCGCGGCCCTGCGGGAGTTGGGGACTGGGGGAGAAGCCGCGCGGGGCCCTGCGGGGCCCGGAGGTGCGGGCATGAAGCCCCCCCCCGCCGCCTCCTGGCACCGGGAGCGGGCTCGAGGGGCGGGGACGGGGGCAGCGAGCGCCCCGCGGGCCGGGGCTGCCCAGGGGCTCGCGTCCCTCGGGGGTGCCCCGGTCCCGGCTGCTCCTCCCGGCTCCCAGCCCCACGGAGCGCAGCGGGGCTGGGGGAAGGCGGCCACCAGCATGGCTCGGGCGGCGACGCCGTGACCAGGCCCGTCCCCAGGCAGCGACACCGGACAGGGGCGGCCGTCCCCATCCCGCCGTGGGGGGCCAGGCGGTCACTGGGAGGCCCGAGGGGGCTCTGTGGGGACCGAGGGGGGTGCCCTTAATGGGGGGGGGGGAGCACCTCACGGGGAGGTGTCGGTGGGGACCGGGAAGGAGCGGAGCTGGGGTGAGGGCTGCGGCCTCTGGATGTGCCAAGAGGCAGCGCCGGCGGTGGGGGGGAATTTGGGGCTGTGGGAGCGGGGCTGGGATGGGAGCTCCCAACTCCTCAGCCCGGGGGGGGCCCGGCCGCCTGCGGGGCTGGTTCTGCTCCCCTGACCGGTGCTGCCGGTCTCACCAGCCCCACCAGCGCCACCACCCAGCTCTGTCCTGCCCTCAGGGCGTGGGGTGGAGGCCTGCGACGGGGCCTGTCTCAGCGAGCTGGGGGTGTGGGGGGGGCTGTCCCCCTGTCCCCATTAACGGGGGGGCCCTGTCACCGTTCCCTTGTCACCGTTCAGCTCCCGAGGCCGCCCCGTGCCACCCGTGTGGTGCCGGGGCCTCGCCCCTCCCACCGTGTCCCAGCCCCGAAGGAGCCCCACGCACGGGGCGGGGGGCGGCGGCGGGCCCCCCCCGGGAGCAGCTGGACGCGCTCGCTCGGACGTTTCTGGGCTGCCATTGCCCCGGCAGCGCCCCGGGGGCTGGGGCTGGGTTGTGGCCGCCCTGGGGCCGGGGCTGGCGGCGGGTCCCGGTCCCTGTCCCTGCCCTGCGGGGTCCCGCCGGGCCCGGCCCGCGGCCGCCCCCTTCTCACGGGCCCGCTTTGTTTCTCTCCCTCAGCTCTTCTCCACTCTGCTCCTTCCCCACCTCTGCCTCCGGCCCCCGGCCCCGCTGCCCCGGCTGCCCTGGGGGAGCCGGCCCCGGCCCCCCTGTCCCCCCCTGTGGTCCCCGCTGCGGCTTTTCCCGTCTCCTCCGTGCCCCCCCAGCTCCCTGCCCCGGCCTTGCCCCTTCCCCTTAATTCCCCCCCTCCGGCCCCGGGGTCCCCGGGACCTGCCGCCGCCGTCCCGCTCAGCCCCGTGTCCCCGAGGCTCCCCCCCCTGGTGTCCCCCCTTGGCGTCCCCGCCGCGGGGGCTTCCCCGCTGAGCCCCGTCCGTCCCCCGGTGGCTCTCACCCCCCCCAGCCCCCCAGGAGCCTCGGTGGCCTCAGCCCCTCGCCCCTCTGCTGTCCCCGCGCCTCCCCGCAGCCCCGGGGCAGCCCCGGCTGCTCTTCCTCCCACCCCTCCCGGTCCCGTGGGGCCCCCCCCGCTTTGTACCCAGAGCCCGGGCGCTCCCCCCGTCTGCCCCATCCCGGCCTCAGCGGTGCCGCTGCCTCCTGCCACCCCCCAGGGCCCCCTGGCCGCCCCCCCGCCCCCCCCCCGTCTTTCTGGCGGCCCCCATGGCTCTGGCCCCGCTACTGCCCCCCGGGGCGACCCCCGGGAGCCCCCCCGTGCCCCCCCAGGGCCCGCTGCCCGCGGCCCCCGTCCCTCCGCTGTCCCCGGCCGCTGCCGGGACCCAGCCTGGGGGCCCTGCCCTGGCAGCCCCCGCAGCCCCGGCACCTCCCGGGAGCCCCAACCCCGGGGCTGCTCCCGGTGCTGCTGCCCTGCCCCGACCCCCCCCGGCCGCCGCTGCGCCCCCCCCAGCACCGCCGGCAGCTCCGGGGGCCGCTGCTCCTGCCTCTCCTGCCGGCTTCCTGCCGGCCGTGCCCGTGCCGGCAGCGCCAGCTTCCCCCCCTGCGGCCCCCCCCCGCTCCTCTGAGCCCTCTCAGTGCCCCCCCAGCTCCTGCGCCCCCCCCAGCTCCTGCGAGCCCGCTCCCTGCCCCCCCACCCCCCGCTGCCCCCCAGTGTCCTCCCTCGAGCCCTCCGTCTGCCCCGCCGCCTCCCGCGGCCCCTCCAGCTCTGGCTGCCCCCGCTGCAGCCAGGGCGGCTCCCGAGGGCCCGGCCAATGTCCCCTGTGTCCCCCCCCCTCCTGTCACACCGCCGGGGGCTGCTCCGGCCGCCCCCTCTGCAGCCAAGAAGCCCCCGAAGGGTCCCGCTGCGGCCCCCCCTGCCCCTGCTGCGGCCCCCCCTGCCCCAGCTCCTGCAGCTCCCCTGGCCGCCCCCCCTGTGCCCGAAGCAGCCCCCAGGAGCCCTCCCGCTGCCCCTGCCCCCCCGGCGGCCGAACCCCCCCCCCGAGAGCACCACTCCTGCCCCCTCTGCCCCAGCTGCGGCCGCCCCCCCTGCGGCCAAGAAGCCCCCCAAGAGCCCGGCTGCTGCCCCACCTGCCCCCAGTGCCCCCCCGGCTCCTGCAGCTGCCCCAGCTCCGGCCGCCCCCCCTCCGGCCAAGAAGCCCCCCAAGAGCCCTGGGGCCGCCCCCGCTGCTCCCTCTGCCCCTGCTGTCCCAGCTCCTGCAGCCAAAGCGCTTCCCAAGAGCCCTGCG
>CM021762.1:288642-305406 GCA_011075105.1 Heteronetta atricapilla
CCGGCTGCTGCCCCACCTGCCCCCAGTGCCCCCCCGGCTCCTGCAGCGGCCCCAGCTCCGGCCGCCCCCCCCCCGGCCAAAGCTCCCCCCAAAGCCCCCGCGCCCACCGGCGCCGCCGTGGATGAGGAGGAGGACGACGACGACCTGCCCCCCCTGCTCCCCCCCGAGGCGCCCGCTGCTGAGCCGCCCCCGGCCCCGGCAGCCAAGCCGCCCGTGCTGAGGAACGACAAGGGTACCGCCCGCCCCCGTTTGCCGTGTGCATGGAGTGTCACTGGCTGCCCACCAGATACTAACCCCAAACCCCCCCAAAACCTCCCCCCCGCGGGACCCCGGCGGCAGAGGCAGGAGCGAGCCCGGCCCCGTCCCGCGGCACTAACGGCGTGGTGTGGGGCACGCGGCACCGTGCGGTGTGGGGCACGTGGCACCGTGTGGCCCATGCGGGCGTTGGCTTCACGCTGCACCCCCGGGTCGAGCCGCGGGCTTGTGTGTGCCGCGGGTCGCTCCCCGCCCACCCAGCGGAGCCGGGGCGGTGCTGGGGCAGGGCAGGGCCCGGCACCGCCAGCGGCCCACAGGCCGGCGCGCCACGGGTACGGAGACCCTGCCCCAAGAAGGAAACGGGACGGAATTCAGGTAAAGCTGCATGAGAGCAAGGTGCTGGAGGTGCCCGGTTCTGCAGGCCAAGAAATCCATGCTGCAGTTTGCGAGGGGACGGCGCGCGGCAGGAGCTGACGGCCCCCGGGGCTCCCCGGGCACCCAGCAGCTTTCAGGACATGCAGAGACCCCAAAATGCTTCTGGGGGGGCAATTCCAGCTCACCCCAAATCCTCCCCCATCTCAGAAAGGCGCAGCAGCCCCGAGCCCGTGGCTGGCTGGGTCTCGTTTCCTCGCTGCGTTGTCAGCTCCTGCACTGCCGGCAGCCTCGGCAGGCCCAAGGAGGCCACTCGCCCCGGAGCCCGGTGTGGCTGTGAGCCTCCAGCCACCCGCGCTGCTCTGGGAGCCCTGTGAAGCGCAGCCTGGCCGCGCATGGCCCCGGTGCGGGGTTTTTTGGCCGCTCCTGGGGAGTTTCTGTGTGGTGAGTGCCGGGAGGAGGCAGCTCCTGCCCGCTGCCGTCCTGCCGCGGGTTGCGGGGCGGGCGCCTCCCGCCAGGTACCGACCGCTCCACCCCGTGGGCCAAAATGCGATGGGGGTGGAAGATGTAGCTGTGCCAGCCCCTGGCAGTGCCAGCAGTGGTGTTCACACCGAGGCAGCGCGGTTCCTGGTGTCCCCAGGCCCCCCCGCTGCCCCGTGCACGGTTCTGAGCTGAGAAGCTGACAGGTTTCTTTTGGTAGGGTCCGGAACAGAGTCTGACAGCGATGAATCCGTCCCAGAGCTCGAAGAGCAAGACTCCACGCAGGCCACAACACAGCAGGCGCAGGTAGGGAGCAGGAGGGACGCGTGCCCAGCCGGGGCAGGGTCCCCAGCACCGCCACCGGGTTGTCACCGCTCCCTCTCATTTGTTCTCCTCGCAGCTTGCAGCAGCAGCTGAAATAGACGAAGAACCCGTCAGCAAAGCAAAACAGAGCCGGAGTGAAAAGAAAGCACGGAAGGTGAGCTGGGAGGTGGACGGGCCGGAGCTGCCCACAGCAAACAGCCCAGGCTCGGCTCAGGGTCGGCTGCGGCGTCCCTGGGTGTTGGGGTGCTCACCTTGAGGGGCAGCTGGGGACAGCAGCCCATCTCCTCCCGCCCTGGCACCGTGGCAGGAGAGGCCTGTGTGATTTTCCACCCTCGTTAGGCCCCGAGGTCAGGGGACGTCGCTGATCACAGCCGCAGTCCTTGCGGCTGGGGTCTCTCCAGGTCATGGCGTGGAGCTGCGCCAGTCCTGGGGGGAGAGTCCTGGCCTCCCCCCCCCCCGGCTTCCAGCGCCGCGTCAGTCGGAAAGGAGCGCTCATGGGCGGCGCTGAGACGCACCCTGCCCTGCGCGGGACAGCTGCGATGGCTGCACGCGGCCCCTGGGCTGCCTCGGGAACCCCTCCCCTCACTCCCTTCCTCGCTTGGTTTCCAGGCAATGTCGAAGCTGGGCCTTCGCCAGGTCACGGGAGTCACCAGGGTAACCATCCGGAAATCCAAGAACATCCTCTTTGTCATCACAAAGCCAGACGTGTACAAGAGCCCGGCGTCAGACACCTACATAGTCTTCGGCGAAGCCAAGGTGCGCTGGCCGCGTGGCCGGCCACTGAGCTGCCCGCTGCTGGGGCTCGCCCCCACCGCCGCGCCCCGCGGTGCTGCCGGCAGGCCTGCGGCGCTCAGCGAGGGCCGGCTCCCCCCCGCCACGCGGGGCTGGCCTCGCTCACGCTCCTTCCCCTCCTGCAGATCGAAGACCTGTCCCAGCAGGCCCAGCTGGCGGCCGCCGAGAAGTTCAAAGTGCAGGGAGAAGCCGTCTCAAACATCCAAGAGAACACACAGACCCCCACTGTGCAGGAGGAGAGCGAGGAAGAAGAGGTGTGAGCCTTCCCCGCTGTAGTCCCACAGGGCCAGGCGCTTCCCCGGCCATGACCTGCCCGTGGCTGTTTCTCTGCGGGGTCTGAGCAGCGTGTGGTGGCCTGGAGGCGCCCCCGGGAGCTCCGGAGGCAGGGGCTGGGTTTGCAGGCTCATTGCCGTGCCTGCCACTCCTGCCTCACCCTCCTCCCCAGCCGCCTCCAGAGCTGGTGTTAGGACACGCGGTTTTCTTTCCTTTCCCTTGTCCTGGGGGCAAAAGGAGGTCGGGGGCTGACCCCGGAGGGTCTGGTCCCAGTCCCTGCCGGCGGAGCGGCCGCAGGGCCGGGGCCTGCCCCAGAGCTTCCTGGGGCCTGAGCGGGAGCTGCCCCGATCCACACGATCCCATTTGCCTCCGCCGGGCACAGAGCAAAGTCTGCGTGGGGCTGCAGTCAGCCCTGGGCTCTGTCTCCTCAGGTTGACGAAACCGGTGTGGAGGTGAAAGACATTGAGCTGGTCATGTCTCAGGCGAACGTGTCCCGAGCAAAGGCAGTCCGTGCCCTGAAGAACAACAGCAACGATATTGTAAATGCGATAATGGTGAGTGCCGGGGGGCTGCAGAGGGAGCAGGGCTGGAAGTGGGGCTCCCTGGCTGGGAGGGCGAGAGCCTGGGGTCGTGCGGGGCAGGGCAGGGGGTGCGGGGCTGGCTGGGAGCAGGTCCCTGCGCGTGGCTGGGGGCCGTGGGGCGGCTGGAAGCTGGCTCCTGACTCCTCTTTCTGTCTGCAGGAGTTGACGATGTAGCCGTCAGGAGGGAGGAGCCTTTTTTGGTGTTTCAGAGAAAAGTAAAATGAAACTAAATTTAAAATTTGTACTATTTCTATCCCTTAATAAAAGTTGTGGCTTATTGTTGGTGAACCGCTTTCCCCCCTCTGTTTCGGCCTTGTCGCTGACCCTTCCCTGCCAGCGGAGGCCCCAGGGTGGAGCCTTCCTCGCGGGGAGATCCCGGCCCCGATACCCCGGCATGTCCTGCCGGGGCGGAAGAGCACCTGCCTGCTCCCTGCTTCCTTCCTCGCGCCTGGCCCAGAGCCTCAGGGGGAGGCCGTGAGGGGAGCGGGGCCGGGGCAGGCCCCGGGGGTCCTGGCTTGGCTTCCCCCGGGCAGCACTCGGTGGGGACCTCGTGAGGGGAAGGGGGCAGGAGGCGCAGGGCCGTGGTTCCGCAGGGAGCTGGGGACCTTCCGCGGCCCTCCTGCCTGCTTTGCCTCAGCAGGAGGCACGGGGCCGGGCCGGGGAGCGGCGGGGGCAGAACCGGCACCGGGGGGAGGCTGCGGGGCCCCGCCGGGCCTCGGCGCGGGTCTAGGATCTAGGCCTAGGCCTAGGCCTAGGCCCGGGCCTCCCTCGTCGCCATGGCAACCGCCGGGCTCCCCGTCTCCACGGCGACCGCGCCCCTACCCCCTCCCGTCACCCTGGCAACCGCCGGCCCCGCCCCCTGCGCGCAACGCGCCTGCGCCTCGAGAAGCTGCTAGAAGGGAGGAGGGAGCGGGAGCCCGCGCGCGCGGGGAGGGGCGGGGCGCGGGCGGCGCCTGCGCGGAGAGGGGGGGAGGCCGGCGGCGGGCGGCTCGCGCGCATGCGCAGCGGCGGGAGGCGGCGCGGCGGGGTTTTTGCTGCGTCACCAGCGCTGGGCGCCGCCGCCGCCGGAGCGCGCGGGGCATTGTGGGAGCGAGGCCGCGCCGAGCCCCGAGCCCGCAGCGGAGCCCCCGAGCCTCGACCGGCCCCGACCCGACCCCGTTCTCGTCTCGTCGCTGCCGCCGCCAGGCCCGGAGCCGCCCCGGAGTCCGCCGCCGGGCACCCCCCAACTCCGAGGAGCGCCAGCCGGAGCCGCCGCCGCCGTTCGCCATGTGAGGCCCGCGGGAGGGCGCCGGGGGGAGGCCGCGGCCCCGCCGGTATCGGTGGGAGGGTGGGGGGGGGAGGCGGCTCCGCGCCGCGATCTCGGCCGGGCCCCGCCGCGTCGCCCCAGGCCGGCCACGCCGCGCTGCCGCCCGCCGGAGGCGCCCTGGGGCGGCCGGGAGCCGCTCGCGGCGCTCCTCGGGGCCCGGGCACCGGCGGCGGGCAATGAATGGGGCCGGGGCGGAGCCGTCCGGGGGGGGCCGCGGGGCAGGGTGGAGCCGGGGCCGGCACCGGGGGGGCCGAGCGGGGCCGGCGGGTGGCGGAGGGGCCGGCGGAGGGGAGCCCCCCGCGCGCTTTTCCTCTCCGCCGTTAAACCGAGCAGCCCCGGAGGTAGCGGGGCGCCGGCCCCGGGCGGGATCCGCCGCTCCGGAGCGCCTCGGCCGGCCCCGCTCCGGTGGCCTCGCAGTGCCGCCGAGGCCGCCTCCGTGCCCCGGCACCGCCTCTCACGCGGGAGCCCCAGGCAGCGCCGGGGGCCGGTGGCGGAGCCCGAGCGGCGTGGCCGTGGCGGGGCCTCGGAGAGCGAAACGAAAGCGGCGAGGCGGGGGCGCGCCGCCCGGCCGGCTCCCGGCAGCTTTCCCCGCCGGGGGCCCGAATTTCCCTCAAACTCCGCCCGGATTTCCCGAGAACTCCGCGGTGGCGCAAGGAGAACGGTGGCGCTCTCCTGCGCGGTTCTTCCCCGGCTTAAAAGCACCGGGGGAAGCGTTTGCAGCCCCGGGGAGGAGCCCACGGGAGCTTTTTGCCGGCTCGGTGAGGCGTCCGCGGCCCTTCCGAACCTCCGGGGCTGGGGCTAAAAGCGAGGAGAACGTAATGGAGCCGGAGTTCTTCGTGTAACGTTTTCTGAAGGCATCGTGCTGAAAACGTTGCCTTTTTTTTTTAAAAAAAAAAAGCACCACTTTTGCTGGGGTAGAAAAATGAAAGCAAAAGTAGTTACGTAAACCCAAATTCTTGCTGCCGCCTGGAGAGCTGAATGGCTTTCCTCCTAATCCCGGCCGGGGGGTGAAAATCTCGTTGAGCAGCCGCCTTCTGCGGCACCCTCGGCTGCAGGAGCTGTCCGGACGCTTCCCCGGGAAGCCGGCTGAGCTGCAGCGCGTCGCGGCCTGCGGAAGGGACAAGGAAAAGCACGTGGGCAGCTCCGGAAAGTTCTTGCAGGGCGTCGAGCAGCGAGCGGCGGGACTTGGGGTTCGGCCCCTGGGGGCAGGACGTGAGGGCCTCTGCTTCCGCGCCCACCGTCGGGCTGGGGAAGGGAACGGGGCAGCCGGGGGCTCGGGGCGGCTGCCGGGGCCCCGGGGAAGAGAGCACCGGTGCACGGTGTCACCGTGGTGTCACTGCGGTGTCATCGTGGTGTTCTCTGGAAGCGGCAGCCACCGGAGACAGCAGGTGCAGGTGCACGGCGGCTGCTGAGGAAGCACCCAGCAACCCGCGGGCGGCAGCAGGCATTGGAACACGTCTGCGGGGTGCAGGGGCTCGTTCTCGGGCCCGGCGCTGCGCCCTTGAGCTGCCGCCGTTGGCACCGCTCGGAGGGAATGGGAAATGAATTGATTCCGGTCCCATGTGATCGGTGCAGCCGAGCGGGAAGGAGGAAGCGTGGGGCTCCCCGCCTGACAAGCGGCCCGGGTGGGGTTTCTCTGTGAGAAAACAGAGCAGGGTTTGGTGTGGGCACGGGGGAAGCACCTCTGCGAAGGGCTCTGAGCACGCGTGCTCCTCGCTGTCGGCCTCGGCGCGTGCGGTTCCCTCGCGGGAATCTCGGTGTAGGCAGCGAGGCAAATCAGGCGGGTGAGCCTCGTCCCCGCCACCCCTTCTGGCGGCAGCTCTCACGTGGCCTGAACGCGAGGTCGTGATAAAAGCACCTCGCCGGGCGGCCGCAGGAAGCTTCCGTCCCCCATTGAAGAGGAGGAGGAGGAGGAGGAGAGCTGTGCTGGGCAGCCGAGCCCCACCACGGCCGTGCTCTCGCTCCCCCTCCTCCAAGAGAAAGGGGGAACAAACGGGACACGAAGGGCTCGGGGGCTGAGGTAAGGACGGGGAGAGCGCTCAACAATTGTGAGGGGCAAAACAGCCTCAGCCTAGGGAGATTGAAGGTTTATTGCCCATCGCTAACGAGCGGGAGATGAGAAGCCAAGGAAGGAACCACAGAACGCTTTCCCCCCATCCTCCCTCTTGCACCTCCTCCCCTGAGCAGTGCGGGGGAGTGGTGCCTGCGGTCAGTCTGTAGCACTCGGTCTCGGCCGCTCCTTCACGGTCGCTGTTCCCCTGCTCCCCATGGGGTCCCTCCCACGGATGCCTCCTTCCCAAACTGGTCCTGCCCCCAGGCAGCCGCTCCTCAGGTGTTGCTCCCCCACGGCTCCTCCAGGGGCTGTGGCGTGGAGCCCTGCTCCCCGGGGTGCTGCGTGGGCTGCAGGGGGACAGCCCCACCGGGGGACTTCTGCTCCGGCGCCTGGAGCCCCTCTGCCCCTCCTTCCCTGACCTTGGTGCCTGTGGGGCTGCTTCTCGCTCCTTCCTCTCCCAGCCGCTGTTCCCCAGCAGCTTTTTTCCCTGTCTCAGACGTGCCCTCGCAGAGGCCCAACATCGCCTGCTGGCTCGGTTCTGTCCGGGGCCCTTCTCCAGCATGGGGCAGCTTCTGGATTCTTCTCGCCGAAGCCGCCCCTGGGTCCCCCGTACCAGAACCTTGCCGCGCGAACTCACTGCAGGAGGGCAGAAGGGGAAGGCATGAAGGGACTCGGCCGCCTGGTTCCATACGCGGCGCAGTGATCGCCCTCAGGGTGGGAGGTGCGGAGCGTCGGGGAGGCAGCCGGAGCTGGTAGGAGCACGGCTCCTGTTCCAGCGACCCCCTGCTTTCATCCCTCGCTGCGTGGCGTCGATGCCCGCGAGCTTCCTTCAGCTCACGAAGAGTTTGGAAGTCGTGCGAGCGCTGCCGGTGCCTCGGCACGCCTGGTCCTGGCAAGGCACCAAGGGCACGGCCCCACCGGAGCGACACGGCCAAGGAATGCGTGCAGCTCCCCGGGGCAGGCCGGGGATGTCTCCGCTGGTGCTGGGAAACACTTGGGAGGTTTTGAGGCCCTGCACAAAAGCCCCCGGCACCGTCGTTAGCAGGGACACTGCGACTTCTGTTCTAGCAGCGCGTCTCAGCCACGTCCAGGTTCCAGCAGCAGGATTCGTCCCCTGCTGCTGCCCGGGCGCAGCCGTTTGGGTCTGGGGGCATGGGGGGGCACGGAGCAGCCGCGGGAGCTGAGCCACGGCTTCGCCCTTCCTGGAAGAGCCCCGTGTTCCCCAGAGGAAGAGGAAACTTGTCTCCAGTAGGGAATTAATACCGTAGGAAACTGCTGCTGCTGTTGACCTTTATTTGAGTAAATCGATGCCTCCCGCAGTATTTCTTAAAAGTGCTGCTAAAGGGGAAGGAGGTTTGTGTGCCCCAAGGGGCAGCAGCCGCACTCAGAACTGCCCGGAGAGCTCGGTCGCGGGCTGGGAGCGGGCTGGGAGCAGGCGATGGCTGCCCGTGGCCGCAGGCAGGACGTGCCCTGGGAGGCAACTGGAGCTGTGAGGACGAAACCCGCTGGGGCTGAACGGGAGGGTCCCGGCTGGGCGGTTTCCTCTGCTGCCGTGGTTTGATGGCCGAGGGGACCTCAGCACCTGCTTTTCTTGCTGAAAGCCCCTCTCCTGGTGTTCCTTCTGCCTGTGCCCCTTCTGCGGCGAAGTCGCAGCAGCCGTGACCCCGTCGTGGTGGTGCTGCGCTCAGGCCGGCTTTCGGCTCAGAGCCGTGTGGGTGAGGGCAGCGTGCTGTGAGCCGCGGAGCTGCCGCTGGTCCCGCGCGTCCCCGGGGAGGCGCGAGCTTAACCCGACCCGTCACAGCGTGGGTGAGCCCGGTATCTCAGGGCTGAATCTGCTGACAACGGGCGCGTCCAAATCTGTTCTGGAGGCTTAGCGCTGTCACCTGGAACCTTCTGGAAAGGCGATTCTGCTCTTGGGCTGCAGCGCTCACAGCCCCAACATCCCCGCCCTGCAGCAGGCAGGGGACGACGCGCAGGGCCAGGAGCGCTCCCGGCGTCCCGGTGCTCGGCTCCTTGCGCCCCCGCGGCTGTGCGAAGCGCCGAGGTGAGCGAGCGGCGCCCCTGGCTTGGCAGCGCCTTGGCTGTGAAATTCCAGCTCTGGAACGCGGCCGGGGCCCGAGAGCGTCCGCGATCGCCCGTGGCTTAGCAACAGCAGCTCCCGCTGGGCGCCGCTCACTCGGCGCTGGAATGCAGACGTTGAGCTTGGGGCTGGGCTCCAGCGGCCGGGGACGGAGGGGAGGCGGCGGGAGCCTGCGGCCGAGCCTGGGATGGCCGCGCTCGAGTGTCGCCTCTTGCCTGGCAGGTGAGTTCTCGCTGCCCCATGGCAAATTGCAGTGGCTTAGGAGTGTGGACGGGCTGTGGACGGGCTGCGGCTCGTTTTGGTGTCTGGGGGAAGGCGGCAGCGGGACCCTCGTGGGATGCCAGCCGGCTCCGCGGTGCAGTCTGCCTTGGTAGGGCGCTGTTGTGGGGCTCAGGACCCCGATTCGTCCTGGTTTCAGCTGGGTTTTGTTCCTGGTAAATTCCTGAATGTTCCGTCGTCTCTCCAGCCTCTGTGCCTTAAACGACTTTTAGAGGCTTGTTAGTTGTGAGCTTGTAGCGCTTCTAACAGGAGGAAGGCCTTTAGTTCAGTTCTCTGCATGCACCAAAGCTCCCACTGCTCGATCGCTGAGTCCCAGGAGAAACGTCAGGTGAGGTGAGGTTCGGCTCACCCGGCAGCCGAGGCTGAGGCTTCAACCTTTTAAAGGCTGCCCAAAGATACAGACCCTAACGTGAACCTCTTCTGACCGGTCTGTTTGCAGGCAGCCTGCTTCTGCGAAGTGGTACGACCGAAGGGACTACGTCTTTATTGAGTTTTGCGTTGAAGACAGTAAAGATGTTAATGTAAATTTTGAAAAATCCAAACTCACGTTCAGGTAAGCGTAACTCCTGCCTCCGCAAAGCTGGAAGGCGTGAGGACGCCCAAAAGCTGTGCTGGTGCCGGTGGGGTTTGCTTCTTACAGTAGCAAGTTCTGCTCTGGGGGTGTATTTGTGCCGTCAGACGTCTCCTGCTGAAGCCGTGTTTGTTTTCTCTCCGCAGTTGTCTTGGAGGAAGTGATAACTTTAAACATTTAAACGAAATCGACCTTTTTAATAATATTGATCCCAATGTAAGTATCCTCGGGGTTCTTTTCCTGCTGCTGTGCCCACAATGCTCAGCTCCTGATGTGCACCACCTGCCCTTCCAAGCACGTTGCGTGCTGCTCAGGGGGTGTTTGTTACTTGTTGCTTGCCGGGCGGTGCCTTCAGGGCTTCCCGTCCTGACAGTGCTCGGTCACCCCCTGTCCCGTGCGTGCAGGCAGTGAGGGGCGCGATAAAACTGCCCCAGTTTGGTTCAGGCAGCCCCAAACAGACCCGGCACCGCTCCGCTGCCTCCATTCCGTGACAGGTCGATGTGCAGCGGTGTTCTGGTAGTGCTGGTTTGGGGTTAGTGGAGATCTGCTCATAATGGGAGTGGCTGACAACTGCCGCAGCCTCCAGCCGTTACAGACACTTGTATCGGAGTTGAAGCGCATTCTTACAGTCTGAGGAACAACTTGTTGGCAATGCTGGATGAAGAGCAGACTGGTTTTGAGTCAGAGAATAAGCTGATGGCTCGAGAGAAACGAATCTAAGATGAGTGTGTGGTGATGTGATTGCTAATACTGACAGATGCGTGCTTCCCCCCTCTTCTTCCAGGAATCAAAGCATAAAAGAACAGACAGATCTATCCTGTGCTGTTTACGAAAAGGAGAATCTGGTCAGGCGTGGCCAAGGCTAACAAAAGAGAGGGCAAAGGTGGGTTTGGGCTCTTTGATGGCCGGAGCAGTAGCTGATGTCTCCCCGGTTTTATTTTTATTTTGGGTCATGTTGAAATTACGCAGCCGTTAACGGCTCGCTTGCCGCGCTGCTGATCAGAGTGGCAGTTGTACGAGACTTGCTGAGTACAGCAGGTCACTTCTTGCCTGTCCTTCACTAACTCCTTGTGTTGATGTGCAGCTCAACTGGCTCAGCGTGGATTTCAACAACTGGAAAGACTGGGAAGATGATTCAGATGAAGACATGTCCAACTTCGACCGCTTTTCCGAGGTACAGGAAGATTGATTGATACCCGGAGGATTGGGTTCCTTTTGGGTGGCACGTGGGCAGTGACTGACAGCTGCAGGGAGTCACACTCCTTGGCCGGTTCTTCCTCCTGCTTTCTTGGCCGTGGCTCTCAGGGCAAGCTCTGCCAGTTAGCTGAGGCACAGCTCTTGGTTTCCCACCTGGACGATGTTGCTTGGAGCAAAATGAACTTTACAATAATTGATGGTGTGGAGGGTTGCCGGCTGTGTGTGAGCAGCAGCCGTGCTGCATGGGCGTGCTGCAGTTTGTCTAATAAGCCCAGTGAGAAAGCCGACTGTACAGCTGTAGAGAGCGCAGTGCTCACAGAGTGCCCAGGACAGGAAAAAACCCCTCAGGTCTGGAGCCGGGCTCCAGCTGCCTGAACCTGTGCTGTGTGAGCTGCTGGCAGCGCAGTGCCATGGCCAGGTTGTGCTCGTTACCAAATACGAAACAAATGAGTGTCCCATTGCACCTGTCGGCACTCAGCCACTTCCAAGCTTTTTGCTTCGCCTCGTAAGTTCTGCTCAGGTGCAGCGAGAGTTGTCAAAGCAGCAGGTGGCTGCTCAGCAATTCCACGCTACTCATAGATCGTTAGTGTTCCCCTAACGATTGGAGCTGGCTTCCCTCCGCAACGTGGCTGTTATCTTTCTTGAGCAGATGATGAACAACATGGGTGGAGATGACGACGTAGACCTACCAGAAGTAGATGGGGCAGATGATGTAAGTACTCCGCAGTCATCGTGCGCGGGGCTGGCTGGGGGTGCTGCACGTTCGCTGCTTCTTGCTGACGTTAAAAGTTGCATTCCCCACTTCAGCACTGGTAACAGCACAGGCTGCCAGACTTTGGGTAAGCGACAGGCTGGCAAAATCCCCTCGAGGAGCTGGACTGAAGCTTGCGGTGTCCTGGGCAGCTTGGCGTCACGCATTTCTGCAGAGATTATTGGTTATTATGGGTGGTTTTTACGAGTAAAGCTTAACTAAAGCTGTGCTGTAGTTCCTTGAAACGCGCTCGCTGACAGCGTGCTTGCTACACCGAGCTCTGACAGTGCCTCCAAGCACAGCCTGCTCCAGTTAATGTTGTTTTTTCTTTCCAGGACTCACCGGACAGTGATGATGAAAGTAAGTTGGCGTTTGGTTTTCTGCACCTGTGCAACAGTTCTGGGGGCTTGCTGGGGGCTGCAGGCCGCGGGGGTGTGCGGAGAGCCAGCAGATGTGCTGTCCTCTCAGTCCTGCTAAATCCGGGCTGGCAGCTAATGCCGGTGCCTTGCTCCAGCAGCATGAGACGCTATAATCTAGTGAAAGCCTTAGCACACGAGCATGAAATACTAGTTTGACCTTCCCAGACGGCTGCAGTCCTGATGAGGCTGTGGCTGTGAAAGCAGCCGTCACCAACACGGAGCTTCAGCGCTCGCGGTGCTGGCCTGGTTTGTGCAGTTCTGCACTTAGGGCAGGGGCTGTGCGGAGGTGGATGGAGCAAAGAACCAGCTCCACGCTGCTGAGTGCCAGCAGCGGTGAGGTCAGAGACACGAACTGCCCTGTGCCTGCCTTGTTCAAGGGCTGTATCTCCTCATGTGGGTTCCTTGGGGTATAAAGGGGCTCCTGGGAGCTTTTTTTTTTTAAAAAAAAAAAAAAAACAGCTGATCTCTACTTTCTTTTTCCCTCTAGAAATGCCAGATCTGGAGTAAGAAAAACTGTTGTCTTCAGGGTTTGGGGAAAGAACTTCATCACATTTCATAATTGAGATAAGAATTCCTGAGTTGATAGCCCTAAAGGGAGATATTGCATCCTTTAACCCATTTTCAGTCCATTTTAAATGGCTTCACTGATGGTAGGTGTGTACCATTGTGCGGGGCAGTCTTAAGCCACGAGAGGCAATAATGTTATGCATGAACCGTTTTCCAGACTTCCAAAACCAATTGAGGTGTAGGCAATCGATACAGAACAGTTGCAATAAAGTTTACAGAGCCTCCTTGCCTCGTAGCAGATGTAATTACAACGGGAGAATTCTGAATTTACGTGAAGTGGTAAATTGGCATTTTCCCCCCTCTGTGGCCTGCAGGTAGATCCGAAATTAAGCTTGTACCTGGAACAAAAACTGGCTGAACCAATGTTAGCTAATTGGGTCACAAAATTTAACAGGCGATGCGCAATACCTCTGTGGTGTCTTCAGGTGTGTTCCACTAATGTTTTTATTAAAAAGGAAACAAAATTCTCTTTGTTTGGTATTTAATCACTAGTTGCGTGTTCAGATGTATCCCAGCTGAAAGCAGTGCCCCAGCTCCAGCTTTCCACCCGGCGCGGGGCCGCGTGTTGTTGGTTGTAGATCTGTACGTTCAGACCAAATCCTGTTTGCACTGGTAGGGGAAGGAGCGGCGGCACCGGGGGGAGCGGGGGCGGGCGGTGGTTTGAGCAGCTCGTGACAAGGCTGGAAAAGGAAAAAACAACAAAAAAAACCACCTCAGTTTGTGTTCAGAGCAGCGGGGATTTTTTTAATGTCTGCATTCTTTCTAATAAACTGTTGAAGACTCCACGCCTGCCTCCTGCCTCCCTGCCTCACGGGGCGCTCCAAGATGGCGCCGGGGGGGGGCGGTTGGGGGCGCGAGGCCGCGGTCACCGCGCCCGCCCAAGGACACGGGCGGGGCACGTGCGCTGTGCGCCCGCCCCTTCCGGCCTGCTAGCAGCGCCCAATCAGCGCCGCACCTTTCCAGAGGGATAGACGCGCGGCCCAATGGCGAGGAAGCGGGGGGCGGGAGCGATGGCGGGCCCTGCCAATGGGAGGGCGTTCGCGGCGGGCGCGGGTCGGCCTATGCCCAATGAGCGCGCGCGGAGGGCGGTGACGCGTGGCAGACACCCCGCCCCTCCGGAGGCCTGCGCCGTGCGGGCGGGCGAAGGGGCTCAGTCGGCGCCGCCATGTTGGGGCTCGCGGGTCGCTGCGCCGCCGCCGCCGCCGCCGCCGCGCGGCCGGTGCTGAGCCGCGGGGCTGGGCCGGCCAACGGCCTCCTACCGCTGCTCCTCAGCCGCGGGGCCGGCCCGGCCGCCGCTACCGGCAACCGTGAGTGCGGAGCCTCCGCGGGGTCACCTTGCGGCCTGCGGGGGCCGTTACCGGGGCCGTTACCGGGGCGGGTGGGGAGCGCGGGGCGGGGGCGCACCGGACCGGGGGGCGCTGAGCTGGGGCACGGCTCCGGCTCCTCGCCCCCCCGGTGCTCCCCGCCCTGACCCGCGCCTCTCCCCGCAGGCCGCCGCTATGCCGCCCAGCCGGCCCCCGCCGCCAAGGCCGGCGCCAGCACCGGGCGCATCGTGGCCGTCATCGGCGCCGTGGTGGACGTGCAGTTCGACGAGGGGCTGCCGCCCATCCTCAACGCCCTGGAGGTGCAGGGCAGGGAGACCCGGCTGGTGCTGGAGGTGGCGCAGCACCTGGGTGAGTGGCCGCCCGCCTGCCCCGGGGGGGTGCCGCGGGGGGGGGGGGGGGGACACGACCCTCCCGTGACGGTGAATTTCGGTGACTTTCGTTCTTCTGAGCTCGCTGAAGCCACGCGCTGCAGTCTGAGGAGGAGGAAAATGGCTGCTGGAGGGCTGCGGCCCGCCACAGCTCTGGGGTGGGTCTGTCCTGGGCTTTTTTTCTGTGTTTCTTTACCTCATTTTGTTCCTCGGCCCTGCTCTTTGCAGTCCTTCCCCCCGCTGAGCGCTCCCTTGGCAGGGACGGGGGGAGACGGCGGCAGCTGTCCCGCAGGGTCAGCTCGAGGGCACTGCGGTAACGCCGTCCTTGGGCCTTGGCAGGGGAGAACACCGTGCGCACGATTGCCATGGACGGGACAGAAGGGCTGGTGAGGGGACAGAAGGTGCTGGACTCCGGCGCGCCCATCAGGATCCCCGTTGGCCCCGAGACCTTGGGCAGGATCATGAATGTCATCGGGGAGCCCATCGACGAGAGGGGTCCCATCACAACCAAACAGTGAGTGATGCTGCGGGCCGGGAGACGAGTGCCACGCGGGGCTTGGAGCTGGGGGGCTTTGGTCCCGGCAGCAGCCAGGCTCATGCAGATTCTTCAGGTGCTCGGAGACGCCCAGGATCATGCAGGTCCCTGCTGCGTTTGTGTTTCTGGGCTGCGAGCAGGGACCACGCTCCTGCAGTCTCCTGCCCCCATGGCAGAGAGGCTGGGTTTGGCCGCTCAGCCTCTGTCCCCTCTCGCTGCAGGTTTGCTGCTATCCACGCCGAAGCCCCCGAGTTCGTGGAGATGAGCGTTGAGCAGGAGATCCTGGTGACAGGGATCAAGGTGGTGGATCTGCTGGCCCCCTACGCCAAGGGCGGCAAGATCGGTACGTGGCACCTGGTGGAAAGGGAGCGCCCAGAGAGGGGGGGCCCCGTGCCCACCCTGGTCCCTGTGCAGTAGCTTCCTTCGCTGATGAGTAACCCTTTGACTTTCGTTCTACTGAGCTTGCTGAAGCAACGCTTAACGATCTGAGGAGGAAAGGGGTGAAGGGAGACCCCCGGGGTGGCCGGGTGGGCTGTGGGTTGAGGAGGACGCCCTTTTCCCCCCAGGTTTATTCGGAGGCGCTGGCGTCGGCAAGACGGTGCTGATCATGGAGCTGATAAACAACGTGGCCAAAGCTCACGGTGGTTACTCGGTGTTCGCTGGTGTTGGGGAGCGAACCCGGGAGGGCAACGACTTGTACCACGAGATGATCGAGTCCGGGGTCATCAACCTGAAAGACGCCACTTCCAAGGTGCGTGGAGTCTGCAGGGGGGCGAGGGGGGGTCCCAACGGCGTGGCGGCCGTGCTGACGCTGGGTTCTGTCACCTCCCCCCCCAGGTCGCCCTGGTCTACGGGCAGATGAACGAGCCCCCGGGTGCCCGCGCCAGAGTGGCTCTGACTGGATTGACGGTGGCCGAATATTTCAGGGACCAGGAGGGTCAGGACGTGCTGCTCTTCATCGACAACATCTTCCGCTTCACCCAGGCTGGCTCAGAGGTCGGTGCCGGAGCCCGGGCAGCCGGGGGGGTGCAGCCCCGGCCCTGCAGCGGGGCCAGACTCCTCGTTGCGGGCACCTCCGGGCCTCTCACCGGCTCCTTTCCCCCCAGGTGTCAGCCCTGCTGGGCAGAATCCCCTCTGCTGTGGGCTACCAGCCCACGCTGGCCACCGACATGGGCACCATGCAGGAGCGGATCACCACCACGCGCAAGGGCTCCATCACCTCGGTGCAGGTAGCGCCGGAGCCGCGCGCGCCAGGCGGGGGTCACCGCAGCGCCCGCCTCTGTCCCACTGCCCCCCCCCTTTCCCCCCCAGGCCATCTACGTGCCCGCTGACGACTTGACCGACCCCGCCCCCGCCACCACCTTCGCCCACTTGGACGCCACCACCGTGCTGTCCCGTGCCATCGCCGAGCTGGGCATCTACCCAGCCGTGGACCCGCTGGACTCCACCTCGCGCATCATGGACCCCAACATCGTGGGGCCCGAGCACTATGACGTGGCACGGGGCGTGCAGAAGATTCTGCAGGTGAGGGGGACGGGGCAGCCCCCCACGGGGTGGGCTGGGGGGGGTGGAAGCCCTCCCCTGGCCGCTAACCACCCCGCTTTGTCTCTCCCCACAGGACTACAAGTCCCTGCAGGACATCATTGCCATCCTGGGCATGGACGAGCTGTCGGAGGAGGACAAGCTGACGGTGGCGCGGGCGCGTAAGATCCAGCGCTTCTTGTCGCAGCCCTTCCAGGTGGCCGAGGTCTTCACCGGCCACATGGGCAAGCTGGTGCCGCTGAAGGAGACCATCAAGGGCTTCAAGCAGATCCTGGCAGGTGAGGTGGCCCCCCCAGGAAGCCCCCCGGGGGGGGGGAGTTGGGCTCCCTGCCCGCTCCGCCCCCTGCTGATGGCCGTGTCCCCCCCAGGTGAATACGACCACCTCCCCGAGCAGGCCTTCTACATGGTGGGGCCCATCGAGGAGGCGGTGGCCAAGGCGGAGAAGCTGGCCGAAGAGCACGCGTGAGCAGGGCCGCCCCCCCCTCCGCTCCCTTCCCCGGCTCCGTGTGGGGCCGGACCCCCCCCCCCCCCAAAAAAAAAGTATTTAAAATTTCCAATAAAATGTTGGTGAAAACAGCCCCGGGGGCCCTGCATGCCAGGGGGCAGGGGCAGGAGCCCTACGAGCCCCCTGCTCCGGTCCGGGCTGCCCTTCCCCCTCCTCCAACACCCCGGGGGAGGGCTTTGTGCCCCCCCC
>CM021762.1:321889-337111 GCA_011075105.1 Heteronetta atricapilla
CCCCCCCCCCCCCCCAGAAGCACCCACCCGCGGCCTGCCCGGCCCCACTCACGGCTGGCACAGCTTCACCAGGTCCTGGTCGGTGGTGCCGGGGTGCAGCCCGCGGATGTACAGGTTCGTCTTGCTCAGCTGCTCGCCCGCCCCCCCGGAGGGGCTGGGGCTGGGGGGGCCCATGGCTGGAGGCGGCGGCACATAGGGCTGCTGGGAACCGGGGGCGGGGGGGTGGGAAACGGAGCCGGTTTAACCCCCCCCCCCCGTTTCCTTCCACGGGCCCCGGGGGGGGGGGGGGGCGCGGCCCGGGGGGGCGGGCCCCGGGGGGGGGGGGGGGGGGGTTTTGCCCCCCCCCCCCCCCGTTTCCTCTTTTACCTTTTTGCCCCCTTTGCTGCAGGCGAACGCGGCCAGGCCGGGGCGCGGCGGCACCGAGAGCAGCATCCCCGAGCGCGCGGCGGGGCGGGCGGCTCCGCCTGGCGTCACGCGGGATCCGGGGCGGGCCCCGGCGGCCGGGTCCTAGCGCCCACCGTGGGGCCTTGTCCCCCTCCGCCCCCCGCACCGTGACCGGGATTCACAACGGGGCCCGGTTACCCCCCCCGGGGCTCGTACGGGGCTCTCCCGGTGCTGAGGGTTTGGGGTGAGCCCGTTTAGGGCGCGCGGCCCCTTTAAGGCGGCCGAGCCCCGCCCGCTGGCCGCCGCCATTACGCCTCGGCGGGGCGGTCGCACCGCACCATGGGCGCGGCCATTTTGGAGGCGTCGGTCACGTGCCCCCCCTGCCTTCACGCCCGCCATCTTGGCACCGCCCTCCCCCGGCACGTGACGGCGGACAGCCCCGCCCCGCGCCTGAAGGCGAGCAGGGGGCCGCCATTTTGACGCCTCACTTTACCCTCCCCCCCCCAAAGGGCGATGGGGGCCGGGGGCTCCTGGGGGCAGGACGGGGAGGGCACGGAGCCTGAGGGGGGTCTAGGGGGCTTTTGGGGGGTCGTGGGGGGGCAGGGCAGGACGCGAGGCCCTTCCCTGCAGGGCCTGTGCCCCATGGAGGGGCCAGGAGGGTGCCATGGGGGCCCTGGGGGCAATGGGGCTGGGGCTGCCCCCCCAACCCCCAGGCCCCACATCTCCCAGGGGCCGTGCACGGTGCCCACCGCACGTCCGTGCCTGTGTCCGTGCCTGTGTCCGTGTCCGTGTCCGCCCCTTTGTGCAGGGATTGTTCTGGCTCTTTCAGGCCGGCCGCGGGCTGTGCTGAGCCAGGGCCTGGGGCACCGACCCCGCTGACTCACGCCACGTGCGGGGCTGGGCTGCTGAGCTGGCAGGGACGTGGGGCCCGCCCCCCCCCAGCCACCAGCACCGATCCTTCCCTGCTGCCCCCCAGCGTGGGGCACAGCTGTGGGGTCCCCAGCACCCTCCTGTTGCTGCTGCGTGAGCAGGGCCGGCCTCGTTTGCATAAGCACTTCCCCCCCCCTCCCTGGTCTCCTTTCATCCCTGCCTTTCATCTCTCCCTTGGGGATGGAGCTCTGGTCGTCGTGGTAACCCCCCAAAGTGCCCTGGCCTGTTGCCATGGCACCCAGAGCACCTTGGGGTGCCCGAGCCCCATTCCAGGACCCCTGCAGCCCCCCCCCATGGCTGTACCCCTCGGGCAGTCCCCTGCTGTGCTCCGGCGATGCCCAGTGCTGAGCGTGGGGCCTTCCCCCCCCCGAAATCCGGGGGGTTGGTGGGAAGAGGGGAGTGGGAGGTGCCCCTGCCTTGGGCATCCTCTGTGCTCACCTCGGCCCCGCAGCTGCGCCATGGCCATCAGGGAGGTAAGGCCCCAGTGCCCCTCAGCCCCCCACCTGCCCCCACGCCCTAACTGCGGGGTCCTGGGGTGGGGGTGGGCAGCCCCTGCCAGCCCCACAACCCCCAGGCTGAGGTCTCGGCCCCCGATCCCACCCTGGGGGTCCCCGTGTGCCCCCAGCCATGACCCGGACCCCACCTTAGCACCCCCAGAGTTGCCATGACCCCCGGTTGCCATGGCAACCCCGATACCAACGTGCCTTATTGCCAAGGACCCCCGTCACCACGGCTCCCGGGTGCTGAGGTGTCCCGTTGCCACGGCACCCCATCACTTCGGTACCACGTTGCTAAGGCGCCCCGTCACCAAGGTCCCCCATCGCCATGGCACCCCGTCACCAAGGTCCCCGTCACCATGGCACACCATTGCCATGGCACCCAGTCACCAAGGTCTCTGGTCACCATGGACCCCGTCACCATGGCGACCCGTCACCAATGTCCCCTGTCACCATGGCACCCTGTCACCAACGTCCCCCATCACCAACGTCCCCCGTCACCATGGCACCCTGTCACCAACATGCCCCATCACCAATGTCCCCTGTTACCATGGCTCCCAGTCACCATGGTGCCCCGTCACCAACATCCCCGTCACCAATGTCCCCTGTCACCATGGCACCCTGTCACCAACGTCCCCAGTCACCAATGTCCCCGTCACCATGGCACCCTGTCACCATGGCGCCCCGTCACCTCACACCCCTGTCCATGGCACCCCGTCACCCTGCACCCCCAGGAGCTGCGCAGTGGCTGCTTCTGGCGGGCTGTGCTGGCGGAGGCGACGGCGACGCTCATCTTCGTGGGGGTGGTGCTGGGCGCCTCGGCGGCCCCCGGCCCCCTGGCACCGGCGCTGGCGGGGGGCTTGGTGGCCGCGGCGCTGGCCTGCACCCTCGGGACGCCCCAGGCCAACCCGGCGCTGACACTGGCGCTGCTTTGCACCCGCAAGCTGAGCGCCCTGCGCGGGGCCGCCGGGCTCCTGGCCCAGTGCACCGGGGCCGTGCTGGCCTCTGCCGCTGTGCGCTCGGCGCTGCCGGATGATGCCAGCCTGGTCACCAGGGTGAGAGCAGCCCCCGTCCCCGTGCCCATCCCCGTCCCGGTGCCGGCAGGTGCTGAGGCCGGGCTGTGGCCGCAGGTGAGCGCGGCAGGGACGGCGGGGCAGGCGTGGGGCTGGGAGACCTTTGCCACCTTCCAGCTGGCGCTTGCCGCCTTCGCCACCGCTGACTGGGCATCCGGCCCCACCGGGCTGGCCCTGGGCAGCGCTGTGGCTGCCGGCGCCCTGGCTGCGGTAAGGACCCCCCCTCACCCCCCTGTGCCCCTGACCCTGGCTGTGGGGCTCCCGGCCCCCTGCCCAGCACTGACCCCCTGCCCCCAGGGGCCGTTCTCAGGGGGCAGCATGAACCCAGCCCGCTCGCTGGGGCCCGCCATCGTCACCGGCATCTGGGATGACCACTGGGTGAGTCAGTGGCACCCCCAGGTGTGGTGTCCCCTTCCCCCCTTCCTCAAGTCACTGCTGTGGGGATGGGTGCCCCTGGCTGCGGCGTGGAACCCCCCCATCCCATCGCTCCCCCAGGACAGAGAGCTCCTCTCTCACCCTCAGCTGCACCCCCAGATTGGGTCCTCCTGGTGCCCCCAGCACAGGACCGGGTCCCCCCATCCCCAGCCTTGCGGTAGGGCCCTCCTGGTGTCCCCATCCCAAACGTGGGACCCCCCTTCAGACCCTCACCCCTAGAGCAGGTCCCTCCAGTCAGCCTTCGTCACCGGTGTGGCCACCCCCCACCCCAATGCCCCCATCCCTAGGGCTGTGCCCCAGCATCCCCTTGGCACCTTTAGGGTACCTCTGCTCCCACACTCCCCCTTCCTGGGACACCCCCAGACCCCCACATCCCCCCTGAGCACGTCCCCCACCCTTGGGTGCCCTGACCTGGCCTCCCCAGGTGTACTGGCTGGGGCCGGTGCTGGGTGCGGTGCTGGCTGGCTTCTCCTACGAGTTCGTCTTCGCCCCCGGTGCCTCGCGGGAGAAGCTGGGCGCCTGCCTCGCCTGCCGGGACGTGGCGCTGGTGGAGGCCACCAGCCCGTCCCCCTCCTCACCCCCCACTGCGCCCCCCAGGGCTGCCCCCCCAGCCGAGCAGGGCCAGGACACAGCCTGAGCCCCTGCAGCACGGGGACGAGGTGCCCAGTGCCCCCAACAGAAGGGGGGGCTGGGGGGGCTCCCCCTCCTTGCACCCCCCCCCGACCTCCCAACTTCCTCCTTCCCCATGGGGATTAAAGGCGCCTTGGGCCTGAGCTGGGTGCAGAGTGGTGCTGGGGGTCTAGGGGGGTGCTGGGGGGGGGTCGCCGGGGGGGGCCTCCCTTCATCCCCCCAGCTGTGCCCACCCCCAGCGGCCCCACGGCGGGGGCCAGGGGCTGCTCCTGTCCCGTGCCGGGCGCTGAGCGCAGCAAAGCTTTTTGTCACAGCCTCTGCAGCCCCGGCAGATTCCTGCGGGCGCCAATGGCCGGGCCCGGCCCTAATCCCCCTGCCCGGGGGCTTAGTGCCCGCTAAGCCAGGCTGAATAACCAGCACCGGGGCGGGGGGGCCACCACAGCCCCCGGGGGGGGCCACCCGCAGCCCCCGGGATGTGGGGCTCAACCGGGGGCACCCCCAGCCCCCAGGATGTGGGGCTGGGGTGGGCCGGCTCCCAGCACTGCCCCCCTCCAGGGTCGCCCAAAACCTGTCTGGGGGGGGGTCCCGGTGCTGCCCCCCACCCCTCAAGCCTGTTGTTGACCCCAGGACCTACAGAGGGCACCTGTGGGGCAGAGCCAGCCCCCCAGGACAGCAACCCAGGGATGGAGGGCGTGCGGCTCCGGGGGGTCCCCGCTCTCCTGGGGGTGTGGGGCTGCCCCAGGGGGGCACCGGGGTCCCGCACGGCCCCTCACCCACCCCCTATCTCAGGCAGCGAACTGGTTAAGGGGGGATGGCAGCGGTAGGGTCCCACCCCCCGGGGCCGGCTGGGGGGGGCGTATAAAGGTGGGTGCGGGTGGCCCCCGGGAGGGGAGCGGGGCCACGGCGGGCAGCGGGGCCAGGCCATGCGGGAGCTGCGCTCGTCCTCCTTCTGGAGGGCCGTCCTGGCTGAGTTCCTGGGCAGCCTCCTCTACGCCCTGCTGGGGCTGGGGGCCTCGCTGCGCTGGGCCCCGGGCCCCCACGGCATCCTGGGGGCTGCCCTGGCCTTCGGGCTGGCCCAGGCCACCCTGGTGCAGGCGCTGGGGCACGTCAGCGGGGGGCACCTCAACCCTGCCATCACACTGGCCTTCCTGCTGGCCTCGCAGCTCTCCCTGCCCCGTGCCCTGGGCTACCTCCTGGCCCAGCTGCTGGGTGCCCTGGCCGGGGCCGGCGTCCTCTACGGGGTGACACCGGCCCCCGTGCGCGGCACCCTCGGCCTCAGCGCGGTGAGCGGGGCAGGGACTGGGTGGGGGGGTCCGTGGGAGCTGGGGGTTTGGGGCTGGGGGGCAGGGAACGGGGGCCCTGGGGGTGTTTGGGGTAGTGTGGGGCTTCGGGTAATGGGAGACCGGGGAGCTTTGGCGTGCTGGGAGGGATGGGATGGTGTGGGGGGGGCATCGGGCACTGGGCACCGGGAGGGGATCGGGAGTGAGCAGCAGGTTGGGGGACGCCGGGAGGGATGCGGGGCTGCGGGAGCAGCTCTGGGTGCAGGCGGGTGCTGAGCCCCTCTCCCCCACAGCTGCACCCCAGCGTGGGCCCGGGCCAGGGCACGGTGGTGGAGCTGCTCCTGACCGCGCAGTTCATCCTCTGCGTCTTCGCCAGCTTTGACGACCGCCACGACGGGCGCCCGGGCTCGGCCGCGCTGCCCGTCGGCTTCTCCCTTGCCCTCGGCCACCTCTTCGGGGTAAGGACAGGGACGTCCCCGTTACCCTCACCTTACACCCGGGGACCCCGGTGGCGTCACCGCGGGGCAGGGGGGGAGCAACCGGCCCCCACCGCCCCCTCCTTCCCCCCCCAGATCCACTACACGGGTGCCGGCATGAACCCCGCGCGGTCCTTTGCCCCCGCCGTCATCACCCGCAACTTCACCAACCACTGGGTAAGTGCAGAGGGGGCCCTGCCCCGGCCCAGCCCCGTGACCCCCGCAGCACCCCCCTCCGAGTGGAGGGGGCTGCCGGAGACCCCCCGGCGGGCAGGTCCTGGACCCCCCTGTACTTAGGACACGGGGACAGGGCACGGGGAGCCCCCAGCCCCACCACCCCCGGGGCTGCGGCCGCCCCTTGGCCACCCCGCTCCAACGCTGGGCGTCCCGGGGCCGGCACCGGAGCCCGCGGGGGGGGATCTCGGGGACGGGGGGGTGACACTTGGGTGACCGGGCCCGCTCCCACGCCGCCCCCCCGCAGGTGTACTGGGCCGGGCCGCTGCTGGGCGCCGCGCTGGCCGCGCTGCTCTATGAGTTCGCGCTGTGCCCGCGGCCGCGCAGCCTGGCCGAGCGCCTGGCCGTCCTCAAGGGAGAGCCGCCCGCCGCCGAGCCGCCGCCGGAGCCGCCCGCCGAGCCGCTGGAGCTGAAGACGCAGGGGCTGTAGGCCGGGCCCCGGGGGGGCGCCGCTACCGGGCCCCCGCGCCCGCCCGCGCCTTTGCAGTGACGGGGCCGCCGCGGTGCGTGTGGTGCGTGCGTGTGTGTGCGGCGCAGCGGGCGGGCGGCGGCGGCCACCGGGACCGGGACCGGCACCGGGACCGGGACCGGCACCGAGCCGCCCGCTACGGCCGGGGTCGCTGGGACCGGGCCGGGGCCGCCCCGCCCCGCCCCGCCCCGCCGCGGCGGGAGTTCTGTGTTCGGTGAATTAAACCTGCGCTTTATTTTGGTAACCGCTCTCGGCCGGCGCGGGGCGGGCGGGGGGAAAGGGGAGAGAACGGGGAACCGCGTGGCGCCGGGGGGCACGGGGAGCACGGGGGTACCGAGGGGAACCAAGGCGCAGGGGACTGGGGCACGGGGGGAGCGCGGGACCGGGCCGGGCCCACGTCGCCACGGCAACCGCGCGGGGGCTGGCGGGAGCCGGCCGTTCCCGCGCCTCCGTGAATGCCCCGCCCCGGGGGTGGGGTCACATCGGGGGGCGGGGCCTCTGTTAAAACGGCAACGCCACTCCCGTGCTGGTGCCCGTAGGGCGCTGATGGATCGGGGTGCCAGTAGGGTGCTGGGCCCCGCACCGCTCCGCTCCGCATCTCATCGCACCGCACCGTACCGCCCGGGTGCTGCCACCGAGGGAGGGGCTGCCGTGGCCCCCACTCGTGGCGGGCTAGGCCGGGACCCACCGGCCGTCTATGGGAGACGTTTCCCTTTGAAGCCCGCGGGCGGGGCGGGGCTCGCACCTCGGGAACTGGGGCGGTTGTGTAACGGAGCCGCGGGGGTGGCGGGGCCGGGCGCGGGGGGCGACTCGAGGATCGGCACCGGGACCGAGACCGAGATCGAGATCGGTACCGGCACCGGGTTCAGTATCTGGATCGGGACCGGCATCGGGACCGGGACCGGGATCGGGATCGGGATCAGCACCGGCATCGGGATTGGGATCGGTATCGGCGCCGGGACTAGCAGCCGGATCGGGATCGGGACCGGGAGCAGCACCGGATTCGGCCCCGGAATCGGAACCGGCACCAGAACGGGGACCCGGACTGCCACTAGGATCAGGACCGGGATCGGCACCGGCACCGGGGGAGACCCGTGCCCACCCAGAGCCCCGGGACCGGGGACGGCCGAGCCGGGGGTGGCCCCCGGGGCTCTCTGACAGGGTCTCGCCGAAGGCTCCCAGTGCCCGTTGCCGCGCCGCGCTGCATGGACTGGTACATGATGAACTGCGAGCTGCTGGCCACCTGCAGCGCCCTGGGCTACCTGGAGGGCGACGTCTACCACCGGGAGCCCGACTGCCTGGGTACGGGGGGCGGCGGGGGGCAGCGGGGCCAGGGGTGGCGGGGGTCTCACGGCCCCGTCCCCCACAGAGAGCGTCAAGGACCTGATCCGGTACCTGCGGCACGAGGATGAGACCCGGGACGTCCGGCAGCAGCTGGGGGCAGCCCAGATCCTGCAGAACGACCTCCTGCCCCTCCTGGTGCAGTACCCGCAGGACAAGGTGCTCTTCGACGCCGTCGTCAGGTACCGGCAGCCCCCCGGGGCTGCTCCGGGCCGCGGTGCCCCCTCCCCTGAGAGCAGTGGTCCCACACACCCCCCCGGCCTGCTCACAGGCTGATGGTGAACCTGACGCAGCCGGCTCTGCTCTGCTTCGGCAAGGTGCCGGCGGACGCCACTGCCCGGCACCACTTCCTGCAGGTGCTGTCCTACCTCCAGGCCTACAAGGAGGTGAGCACGCTGGGCACGGGGCCCCCGGGGCAGGGGGGCTCTGCCCAGACCCCCCCTCCCAGCCCCGCACTCATGCAGGGTTTTCTGCAGGCGTTTGCCAGTGAGAAAGTTTTTGGGGTGCTCAGTGAAAAGCTCTACGACATGCTGCAGCTGGTGAGTCCCGGGCACGGCGGGGTTGGTGCTGGGGCTGGGGGGGTCTCGGGGGGACCCTGGGAGCCCTCACGGCTGCGCCGCCGCAGGACTGGGAGCAGCGGCAGGAGGAGGACACACTGCTGATCGAGCGGATCCTGCTGCTGGTGCGCAACGTGCTGCACGTGCCCCCGGACCCCACGGAGGAGCAGGTACTGGGTTGGGGGCTGCGGTGGCTCCCCCCCAGGGCCTGGAGTTCCACATGCTGAGCCCCCCCCGCTTCGGCCACCCCCCAGGATGTGGACGGCGATGCCAGCGTGCACGACCGGGTGCTGTGGGCGCTGCACATCAGCGGGATGGACGACCTGCTCAAGTTCCTGGCCAGCACCCAGTCCGAGCAGCAATGGGCCCTGCACGTCCTCGAGATCATTTCCCTCATGTTCCGCGACCAGGTGAGCTGGGCTGAACCCGGGACCCTCCCCCCAGAGCCCCCGGGCAGCGCTGACGGCTCTGCCGCAGAGCCCAGAGCAGCTGGCAGCGCTGGGGCAGGGGCAGGCGGCTGCTGAGCGCGGGGAGGACACGCGGGAGCTGGAGACCCTGCGGCAGCGGGAGCTGGCGGAGAAGAGGGCCCGAGCGCTGCAGCGGCCATCCAGGTGAGGAGGGGGCCGGGGGGGCTGGGACCCCATCGCAGGGGTGGCAGCGCTCATCCCGTGCCCACCAGGCACTCCCGGTTCCGCGGCTCCTACGTCATCCAGGGCCTGAAGGCCATCGGGGACAACGACGTCGTCTTCCATAAGGGGCTGCACAACGTGAGCATGGGGCGGGGGACGCAGCGGGAGGTGCAGGGGGGGGAACACGAGTCAGGCTGTCCCCTCTTGTCCCTGCAGCTCCAGAGCTACAGCCACGACCTGGGCAAGGAGCCGCGCCGGGTGCCACGGCGGCGCTGGGCGCCCCCCGATCCCGGACCCTCGCGGCGTTCCGCCCGCAACGTCCGGCTCTTCCTCTGCCACTTCTGCCAGGACTTTCTGGAGGGCTGCTACAACCGCCTGATGCTGCTGGTCAAGGTGAGGGCACGGGGGGTGCGGCCCCTGCCCGGGGCAGCCTCGCGCTGAGCCCCCCTGTGCCCCCAGGACCAGCTGCTGCGGGAGAAGGCTCAGCAGCACGACGAGACCTACTACCTGTGGGCCACCGCCTTCTTCATGGCCTTCAACCGCAACCGGGGCTTTCGGCCCGAGCTGGTGTCGGAGACGGTGGGCGTCCGCGCCTTCCACTTCATCGAGCAGAACCTCACCACCTACTACGAGATGGCGCTGATGGACAAGAAGGAGGCGGTGACCTGGGCCCGCAGGTGGGGCCGCGTCCCCTCCCCCCTGCCGGGGCCTCCCCAAGGGCCGTGCCCTGACGCTGCCCGTCCTCAGGATGCACCAGGCCCTGAAGGCCTACCAGGAGCTGCTGCGGACGGTGCAGGAGATGGACCGCTCCCCCGAGCCGGCGGTGCGGGACAGCAGCCAGGTCATCAAGAGTGAGTCCGTCTGTCTGGCCGGCCCCGGAGCGGCTGCACCCCCTCCCCAGCCCCTGCTGATCCCCTCCTCCCCAATTCTCCAGACAACATCTTCTACCTGACGGAGTACCGCGAGCTCCTCCTCGCGCTTTTCCGCAAGTTCGACGAGACCAAGCAGCCGCGCGCCTTCTTGCGGGACCTGGTGGAGACGGCGCACCTCTTCCTGCGCATGCTGGAGCGCTTCTGCCGTGGCCACACGGGGCTCGTGGTGCAGGTGGGCTGAGGCTGTACCTGGGGGGGTCAGGGGAGAGGGGGGTCACCCCTCCTGACTTCTCTTTCTGCCCCCCCCCAGAGCAAACGCGTGTGGAGGAAGAAGAAGCCGCGGGCGTCCGCAGCCCTCGCCCCGCAGCCACCCAGCACAGCCGAGCTGGAGGAGCTGTGGGCAGGGTTGGTCCCGCAGCTCCAGGCCTGCCTGCAGGTAAGGGAAGGATCCGGCCCCTCCACCACCCCTGGGGTGTCCGCGGGGGCGCAGGGTGATGCCATGTCCCGTCCCCAGGGCGAGGTGCCCCTCCCCGAGGACGTGGTGCCCTTCGACGCTGCCTCAGAGACGCCGGTGGAGGAACAGCGCGCGGAGGCTCTGCTGCGGATCCAGGGCTGCCTGCGGGGCGCCCAGGCCCCCGAGGCCCTTCGGCTGCTCCGCTGCGCCAGGTAGCGGCCCCCACCACCCCCCCAGCCTGGGCAGGGCACAGGGCCCCGGTGCCAGCCTGTGCCCCTCTCCCCCAGGGAAGTGTGGCCCGAAGGGGACGTGTTCGGCCCCTCCGGCGCGGGGCCGCCCGAGGAGACCCAGCTGCTGCGGGAGATCTTCTTCGCTGCCCTGCCCCGTGAGTCCCATGGCCAGATCCTGACCCCGTGGCAGCGGAGTCCTGGGCTGGAGGCGCTCTGGGCCCTTACTGCCCCCCTTCACAGGGCACGCGCCCCCTGAGGCCGAGGAGCCGGAGGAGCTCGAGGAAGAGGAGGTGGAGGAGGACGAGGAGGAGCAAACCGTGCAGGTGGCGGAGAAGGAATTCAACTTCATGGACTACCTCAAGCGGTGAGGGGGACCCGGCCCCGGTGGGGTGCTGGGGGGCAGAGGGGGAGCTGGCATGGCCCCGCTCACCAGCGCTGGGGGGGGGTCAGGTTCGCCTGCGCCCCCGTGGTCCGCGCCTGCGCGCTGCTGCTGCGGGGCTATGCCCAGAACAGCGCCCACACCAACCACTGCGCCGCCCGCCTGCTGCACCGCCTGGCCCGTGACCTGCGCATGGAGGCACTGCTCTTCCAGCTCTCTCTCTTCACCCTCTTCCACCGCCTCCTCAGCGACCCCGGCGCTGCTGCCCACCAGGTCAGGGCCCTGCCCTCCCGGCCCCGCTCCCCCCAGCCCTCTGCAGCCCCCCGGCAGCCCCCAGCCCTTCTCTTTCTCCTGCTTTCCCCCCCCCCAGGAGCTGGTGGCCCTGGCCAAGTTCATCCTGGGCAAGTTCTTCGCGCTGGCGGCCACCAACAAGAAGGCCTTCGTGGAGCTGCTCTTCTGGAAGAACCCCACGGCCGTCCGCGAGATGACCGAGGGCTACAGCTCCCTGCAGGACGGAGAGGGGTGAGCGGGACCGGCGTGGAGGGGGCTGGGGAGGGGCTCGCAGCCCTCCCTCACTTCCCCTCACCTCCCCTCCGCCTCTGCCCAGGGCTGCCACGCACAGGGCCCCTGCCTGGACCCCACAGGAGGAGCAGGCGCTGCGGGAGCTGTACTGGAAGTACAAGGAGGTGGAAGGTATGCGGGTGTCGGGGAGAGGGGCAGCGGGACCCCCCCCGGGGGGCTCCGTCCCTGCAGCCTCTCCCCTGCTGCAGGCCAGGACGTCATCGCCGCCATCCTAACTGAGCTGCCGGCGCCCGGGCGGACTCGGAGGCAGGTGGTGAAGCATTTGATGAGGCTGGGGCTGGCCGGCAGCGCCAAGGACTTTCCGCAGCAGAGGTGAGCCGGGCCCCCCAGGGATGGGGGCAGCACCCCGCCGGGGCGAGCGCCCATGGCTGTGCCCCCACCCCAGGAAGGGCACCCGCATCGTGCTATGGACGGAGGAGCAGGAGCAGGAGCTGGAGCGGCTCTTTGAGGAGTTCAGGGGCTCGGATGGTGAGCGAGGACAGGGACACTGGGGTGGGAGCAGGGGGTCCGGTCCCCCGCTGACCCCTCCCCGCAGACGTCCTGGGGAACATCATGAAGAACCTGACGGCGCGGCGGTCGCGGGCCCGCGTGGTGGAGAAGCTGCTGGGGCTGGGGCTGGTGTCGGAGCGCAAGGAGCTGCACAAGAAGCGCCGGAGGAAGGGCCGCAGCCCCGAGCTGGTACAGGGGGGGCTGGGGAAGGGCTGGGGGGGGGCATCCCAGGGGTGCTGCCCCGCTGCGGGCACCCAACCTTCCCCTGGTCCCCGCAGGGTGAGGCAGACGCCCTGGCGGTGTCAGCCCAGGACAGCTCAGCAGAGGAGGGGGACAGCGAGGAGGAAGAGGAGGAAGAAGAGGAGGAAGCCGAGAGCGACCCCATAGAGGAACACTGGGTGCCTGAGGAAGGGGCCGGGCAGGGCCTGGTGCATCTTCTGCATCACGAAGGTGGGTGGGGGTGAGGGGCTTTGCCCCCCCCCCAGGATTGTGTCCCCAGTTGGGCTTGGCTGCAGGGGCCGCATCCTGTCTGAGCCCTCCCTATCCCCAGGCCTGGCCGGGCCCCTGCGGTGGCTGGAGAACTGCCTGAGGAGGACGGCCGGGGACCGCGAGCAGGAGGGTGAGCAGGGTCGGGGCTCGGGGCCGGGGGCTGGGGCATGGGGCCGGGCTGACAGCGCTCCCCCCCCGCCCAGACCTGTCCTTCCCCGTGCCCCTGGTGCCTCTCTCAGAGGAGAACGAGGATGCCATGGAGGACCGGCGCTTCCGAGCCCTGCTACGGGAGCTGGGGCTCCGTCCCCCTGCCAGCGAGCAGGTGAGGTCCCTCGCCTGGGCCCCGGCTGCCCAGGCCTGGCCCAGCTCTGCAGCGTCTCCCTTCTACCCCCAGGAGTCTTTCTGGCGCATCCCCACCACCCTCACCCCGCAGCAGCTGCGCCACGCCGCCGCCTCCCTTGCCCACCGTAGCCCAGACCCCGAGGGGCTCCCCCAGCACCCTGAGGGGCTCCCCCAGCATCCCGAGGGGCTGCCGACGCCACCAGGGCACCCCCGGGCTCCTGCTCCAGGTGAGGATTTGGGTCGGGGGCGCAGGGATCAGGCTGGGGGTGCAGGAGCTGCCTCTGAGCCCCTCTTCATGTGCCCAGCAGCGGAGCAGCCGCTGGCCCCGCTCAGATCGGACTCGGAGAGGTGAGGCTGGGGTCTCGCGTGCTGGGCTGGGGGCACCAGGCACCTTGGTTCTCCCAGTGCCCCCCCAGGGCTGAGGGCTATCGGGCTCCCCTGACCCGTGTCCCCACTGCTGCAGTGAGGAGCCTGTCCCCGTCCCCCTGCAGTCGGGCAGCAAGAGGCGGCGTCAGCTCGACAGTGAGGATGAGGATGGCGGGAGCCCAGGTGGGTTCGGCCCCTCTGTCCCCATCTTCTCTGGCCTCCCCTCGCAGGGTTTCTTCCCCAATCGCACCACCCCTGGAGCTGGATCTGTGTCCCTGCCCCTGTCCTGGGGCTCAGCCCCGTCCCTGAACCCTTCCCCCCCCGCAGAGGCAGAGCCAGCCCCCCCCGCACCCCCCTCAGAGGACGACGACGACCCCCAGCCTGCAGGGAGGCGGAAGCGTGCCCGCCGCCTGGAGGAGGAGGAGGAGGAGGACTGAGCCCCCCCCCGGCCTCCCCCTGGTGCAGCTGGGCTCAGGGCAGAGCTCCGGCACTTCGCTGCGGGTTTTTAAGCTGTTCTGAAGGGTGCTGTGAAAGCGGGCTGCAGCTCCCACCCGTCTCCATGCCGCACAGCTGTCCCCATCTCCCTTTCTCTCCCCAGTTCCTTTTTTTCCCATTTTGTTCTCTTTCCTTCCCCCCATCCCTTTTATATCTGCCAAGTGACCCAATAAACATCTGCAGCTCTGGGCTGTGCCTGGTGCAGGGCTGCGGGGCCGGGCGCTGGGTGTGCGAGCGGCCCCGTCCCCGCGGCGGTGACCTGTGCCCCACTCCTGGCCCTGCGTGTTGCAACCGGCTCCTGATAACGGCGCCTATAAACGGGCCCCGGGGGGGCTTGGCCGCAGCAGCAGCGGCAGCAGAGGGCCGAGGGGACAGCAGCGGCTGCAAGGGGGTGAGCTGGGGTGCTGGGGGGGTGCGGGGGTGTGCGGGGGGGCCGCAGCTGCAGGGGGCTGACAGCTCTGCCCCCATCCTGCCTCCACAGGCTGTCCTGGAGCTGCCGCCATGCCCCAGGCTCTGCTCTTCCTCCTCCTCCTCCTCCTCCTGGGCCTGGGGGGTGGCAGCACCCACGCCCCCACCCCGCTGGAGGTGGATGCGCGGGGGCTGCTGGCAGAGCTCGTCCCCCCCCGGGCGCTGCAGGGACACGGGGTCTCCTGCCGGGACCTGCACCCCGAGGCCCTGCCCGGCTTCTCCCGGCTCCCCCTGCTGCCCCGCGCCCTGGCCCATGCCGCCCTGGCCCTGGCACTGAGTGGAGCTGCGTGCAGCCCCGAGGCCGAGGCAATGGCACTGGGGCTGCACCGGGAGCTGGGGACGCCCGCAGCCACCACCCTGCTGCGGGGGCTGGCGGGGCTCCGCAACACCCCCAGCCCCCGCGCCCTGCCCCTGCTCTTCAGCCTGGTGCATTTGGGGCACCCTGCCCCAGCCGGGCCCTGCGGCCCCAGGGCTGGCACCCTGCCGCCGCTGCCGCATGGGGTGCCGGCCCCGGGGCGCCGTGCCTGGCGCCTTCGGTGCCGCCGCGCAGCCCGGGTCCGGCGGGACGGCGAGGACGATGCCTGCAGCCCGCCGGGGGAGGAGGAGGCCCATGGGGTGCTGGAGTGGGTGCCGGGCGTCAGCCTCTTCTACAACCTGGGCACCAGCATCTACTTCGCCTTCCAGGGCTGCGAGGTCCTGGCCTCCGAGCGGGCCCTGGAGGTGGCCCAGGACCTGGGCTATGCCGGCCTGGCCGCCCTCACCGCCGGTGCCAGCGGCCCCGTGGCCATGGGCCTGCAGCTGGGGCTGCAGCCAGGGCTCAAGGCCGGGGTGCGGGCGCTCTTTGGATACTTCATGGCGGAAGGGGAGCCCCCAACGGCCCCCGCTACCTACAGTGGCCCCGTCCTCATCGTCTGAATAAAGGCCCCGTGGGGTGCCTGGCTCTGTGTCCCTGTCCCCATCCGTATCCCCATCCCCATCTCCTGTCCCCATCCCCACCCATGTCCATGTCCCCGTCCCTACCCCTGCCCCTATCCTGGTTCTCATCCTTGTCCTCATCCCTATCCCCATCCCTGTCCTGTCCCTGTCCCCATTGCCATCTCCTGTCCCCATCCCCACCCGTG
>CM021762.1:337121-372002 GCA_011075105.1 Heteronetta atricapilla
CTATCCCTGTCGAAGCCCCTGTCCCCGTCCCCTGTCCCTGTCCCCATCCCAGCTCCTGTCCCCAGCCCCTGTCCCGTGTCCCCTGTCCCCAGCCCTGGGTCACGGCGGGGCCGCCCTGCCCTGCGGCACGGGGACTTTGGCCCCGCGGGACAGCCCGGCCCGGGTCACCCCGGCCCGGCCCCGAGGGAAGCGGGAACCCGGCAGCGGGACCCCGGCCCCGCACCGGCGGCCCCCGGGCGCTGTCCCCCCCCCAGCCCCCCTCCCGTGCCCCCCGGCACCGCCATCTCCCTAGCCCCCCAATGGCCACGCCCACGTTTTTGGCCACGCCCCCCCACCCATTCAGGCTGACCCGACTGAGCCCGCCCCCTTGTGGCCCCGCCCTCTGACGTCATTTCGGGGAAGCCGGACGCCCCGCGTTCAGCCGACAGGGCGGGGGGCGTGGCCACTCCGCACCGCTCCGCCAATCGCGGCGCGGAGCGAGGAAGAGGCGTGGCCTCGCCGCCTTCCTGCCCCGGGAGCGGCGGAGAGCGCCCAGGTGGGCACGGGGGGCCGCGGGGTGGGGGGGCGGATCGGGGAGGGGTCCCCTGCAGGGGGGGGAGGGTCCCGATCGGGGGTTGACTTCATGGGCGGGGGGTGTCCCCTTCCGGGGGGGTCCCGAAGGGGTGGGGGAGTCCGATCGGGGCTGTCCCCTGTGGTTGGTGGTCCCGGTCGGGGGTGACCCCGTGGGGGGGGTGTTCCCTGCGGGGGGGGTCCCGGTCGGGAGGGTGTATCTTGCGGGGGGCGTACCGAAGGGGCGGGGGCGTCCGATCGGGGGTTGTTTCCATGGGGGGGGGTGTCCCCTGTGAGGGAGGAGTCCCGATCGGGCGGTGTCCCCTGCGGGGGGGCGGTTGGTCCCGATCGGGGGGTGACCCCAAGGGGGGGTCCCCTGCAGGGGGGTCCCTATCGGGGGTGTTCCCTGCGGGCTGTCTCCTGCAGAGGGCTCCGGGTGTGCTTGGGGGGCTCCTTTGCAAAGGAGGGGGTCTGGGGTGGGGTTTCACTGGTGGGTGCCCCATTTTAGGGAGTAGGTTCCCGAGGGGCTGCTGCTGGGGGTCGACAAGGAGCCGCCTGGGGAAGGGCCTTGGGGGGTTCTGCTGGGGGGGGGGATTGTCCCAGGAGGAGGTGCACCAGGAGGGGGATGCGGGGGGAGTGGGCGATTACTTTATCAATTCATCCCCCGTCCAGCCCTGCTGCCGTCGGGCAGGTCCGTGGAGCTGCCCTGACACCCTCTTGTGTGTCCCCCCTCGACACCCCGGTGCCCCCCACCCCCTGCCGCCCCCTCCCCGCAGCATGGCGCAGTGGCAGGAGGTGCAGAACCTGGCCAACACCCACCTGGAGCAGGTGCACCAGCTGTACGCCGCCGCCGCGCTGCCCATGGCGGTGCGGCAGTGCCTGGCCGCCTGGATCGAGGACCAGGACTGGTACGGGCAGGGAGGGGGGAGCGAGGGGGGAATTGGGGCTGGGGGCGCGCGGCCGGGCAGGCGCTGAGCTGAAGCACCTGCAGGCTGCAGGCGACGGAGCCGCTCTCATCCCACGCGCGGATGCTCTTCCACTCCTTGCTGGCGCTGCTGGACGAGCGCCTGGGCAGCCTGGGGCTGGGCGACGAGGACTTCATGCTGAAGCACAACCTGCGCAAGGCGCGCCGGGACCTCCAGGTGGACAGCGAGGCCCGGGGGGGCAGCGGGGGGCGGCCGGGGTTGGGGGTCCGTGCCTGCTGACCCCCCATCCCCTTCCCCGCAGGCTGCTTTTGAGGAGTGCCCGGAGAGCTTCGCCAACCTGGTGGCCAACCTGCTGCAGGAGGAGCGGCGGATCCTGCGCTTGGGGCAGGCGGGGGGGCAGGTAGGCCGGGCCCCCCCCGAGCAGCAGGCCCCCCCCCCAGGCAGCAGGGCTGAGCCAAACGGTGCCCAATGCCCCCCGTACCTCCGCAGGGGGAGGCCGCCCCGGCGCCCAGCACGCCCCCAAAGAGCGACCGGGAGCAGGAGATCCAGCGGCGCCTGGCTGAGTTCCACACAGCCCTGCAGGTAACGCCCCCCACCCCCGGCCCCCCAGCCCCATGGGGGCTGCCCGGACCCTCACTCCCTCTGTCCCCAGGAGGCCGAGCGCGCCTTCCGGCACCTGGAGGACCTGCAGGATGCCTTTGACTTCTGCTACAAGGTGCACTACCTGCCAGGTAAGGCCCGATGCTGCCCGTCCTGGGGCCAGGGGGGACGTTGCCGGCACCGCCCTGCGCCCCCCCCAACCCTCCCACCCCACTGCCCGCAGGCCAGAACCAGACTAACGACCCCGAGTACACCCGGCAGGTCCAATCCCTCCAGGCCAAGCTGCAGAACCTGGACCGGCAGCGGCGGGTGAGAGGGGGCTGGGGCTGGACCCCGGGCCTGGGGAGGCGGGGAGGGGGCGCAGCCACCTCGTGCCCCCACTCAGGATGCGTGTCCCTGCAGGAGGTGGTGGCACAGATGCAGCAGCTCCTGGGGCGCAGCGAGACCCTGCGGGACTTCCTGCAGCAGGAGCTGAAGGCCTGGCAGGAGCGGCAGCAGCGCGGCTGCCTGGGGGCCCCTGTGGACACCCGCCTGCACCAGCTGGAGGCCTGGTAGTGACGGGCCCGGGGGGTGGGGGGCTGAGGGAGGGGGCAGCCGGACCCCCGCTGACTCCCGGGGGGCACCCGCAGGTTCACGGCGCTGGGTGAGGGGCTCTTCCAGCTGCTGCAGCTGCTGCGGGCGCTGGGGGAGCTGCAGCAGAAGGTGACCTACGAGCGGGACCCGCTGCAGGCAGAGACCCCCCTCCTGGAGACGCGGCTGCGGGAGCAGCTCACCTGCCTGCTGCAGAGGTGGGGGCGGCGGGCTGGGGGGGGAGGCCTGGGACTGGGGCTGGGGTCTGCTCTGAACGCCTCCTTCCCGTGCCCCCCAGCGCCTTCGTGGTGGAGCAGCAGCCCAGCATGCCCAACACGCCCAAGCGGCCGCTGGTGCTGCGCACGGCCAGCAAGTTCTGCACCCGTGCCCGCCTGCTGGTCCGCCTGTACGACCGCAACCACCGCATGGAGGCCTCCATCCACATCGACAGGTCGGTGCCCACCGCGCTGGGGTCTCCTGTGAGGCCCGGGGGAGGCCCCAGTCCCCCTGGCCCTCTGGATGTGCCTGGGCCCCAACCCCGCTGACTCTGCGTTGTCTCTTGCAGGGACCCTCCGAAGACACGAGGGTGAGAGCCGAGCACCAGCTGCGGTGGGCAGGGCTGGTGCCCACCCAGGGGTCGCAGCTTCCCCAGGGGTCCTGACAGCCCCCCCCGCCCCATGGCCTCTCTCCATCCCCCAGGTTTCGCAAGTTCAACATCTTGACTTCGAGCAGCAAAACCCTCCTGGCCGGCGACAGCCCCCGGGAGGGGCTGATCTGCGACTTCCAGTACCTTGTACGGGCCCCGGCACCTGGGTCCCCATGGGGCTGGGCAGTGGGAGAGGACCCCTGCCCGATCCCCTGCCCCAGGCCCCGCGCTGACCCTCTCCTGCCCCGCAGACACTGAAGGAGCAGAAGATCAGCGGGTCGGGCAAGGGCAGCAAAGGCTCCAATGAGGTGGGTATGGGGTTACGGGGCAGCGGGGGCGCGGGGTGGCCGGCGGCTCACGGTGCCCCATCTGTGCAGGGTCCCCTGGCCGTGACGGAGGAGCTGCATCTCATCACCTTCACGCTGGCGTACGCGTACTGCGGGCTGGAGATGCAGCTGGAGGTGAGGGCAGGGGGTTGGGGGGGGCTGGGGGTGCAGGTACCGCCCAGCCTGACCTCCTGCTCCCCCCACAGACCTCCACCCTGCCCTTTGTCATCATCTCCAACAGCAACAACCAGCTCTCCAGCGCCTGGGCCTCCATCCTTTGGTTCAACATGCTCAGCCCCAACCCCAAGGCAAGCGGGACCCGTGAGGCCCCACGCTGTCTCCCCACTGCCTCCAGACCCGTGTCTCCCCCCCACCCCCATGTCCCTATACCCTGGTGTCCCGGTGTCCTGTCTCTGCTCCAGGCCTGCCCTGTCCCTGTGTCCTGTCCTGGGCTCGTGTTCCCAGTCCCTGTCTGCCCCATCCCTGTCCCTGGTTCTGGTCCTGGTCCCACTCCGTGCCCTATTCCTGTGTCTGTCCCCTGTCCCTGCCCCGTTGTCCTCAGCCTGGTCCCTGCCCCGTGCCCCTCATCCCCCATCCCTGCAGGACCAGCAGTTCTTCGCCACGCCGCCCCCAGCACCCTGGCCCCGGCTGGCCGAGGTGCTGAGCTGGCAGTTCGAGAGCGTGGCCGAGCGGGGCCTGAGCCGGGAGCATCTCCACATGCTGGCCGAGAAGCTGCTCGGTAAGGTCGGGCGTCAGCCCCCCCAGCCCTGCTGAGCACCCAGGCTGGAGCTGTGCCCCCCACCTCATCCCATTCTCACCTCCCCAAGGCTCAAAGCCGTCTCCGGAGAGCGTCCTGTCCTGGTCCAAGTTCTCCAAGGTGAGCAGCACCTGGTCCTGCATGCCCCTGATGCTGTGCCCCCTGGTGCTGTGCCCCCCGGTCCCGTGCCCCCCGGTGCTGTGCACCCCAGTCCTGTGCCCCCCAGTGCTGTGCCCCCCGGTCCTGCGTGCCCCCACTCATGCTCCCACTCCCACAGGACGGCGCCGCCGGCTTCTCCTTCTGGGCCTGGCTGGACGGGATCCTGGGCCTGCTCCAGGAGCACCTCAAGAAGCTCTGGAAGGACGGGTAGGGCTGGGGTCGGGGGGGTGGGGGGCTGGGGGCCTCAGGGGCTGACGGCACCTCCCCCAGCCTCATCCTGGGCTTCGTGAGCCGCAAGCAAGAGAAGAAGCTGCTGAAGGGGAAGCGGACGGGGACGTTCCTGATTCGGTTCAGCGAGAGCGTCCTGGGGGGGGTCACCTTCACCTGGGTGGAGCATCCCGAGAGCGGTGAGCGGGCCCCCCCCCCCGCTCAAGCCCCTCACCCCGGCCTCAGGCCTCCCCTCCGCTGACCCCCGGCGCCCCGTCCCGCAGGGCGCCCTGCCTTCCGGGCCGTGGTTCCCTACACCACGGTCGAGCTGGCTTCCCTGGCGCTGCCCGACATCATCCGCGACTACCAGCTGCTGGCCGAGGAGAACATCCCCGAGAACCCGCTCCTGTTCCTGTACCCTGACACCCGCCGTGACGACGCCTTCGGTCCCTACTACAGCCAGCGGCAGGAGGGTGCGGCACCAAGTGGCGTGGCTCAGCGCGGTGCGGACGGAGCCCCCGCTGCCCCCTCCAAACGCTTCTCTGCCCCCAGGGAGCCTGACGGAGAAGAAGGAATACCTGAACCAGCGCCTCATCCGCGTGTCTTCCAGGTGAGGCAGGGGGACGGCTCAGCCCTGGGGGGAGGAAACCCCTCTCGTCCCTGGACCCCAACCCTGACCTTGACCCGGACCTGCCTTTTCTCCCTGCAGGCGGGCCAATGAGTCATGGCAGACAGAAGAGGAGTTGGTAGTTGCCACAGAAAACCTGGAGACGCTGCAGCTGCAGCCCAGCGGGCTGGGACCGCTGCAGCCCACAAGCCCAGGGACGGTGCCGGTGGTGGCCGGGAGCCCAGGAACACTGCAGCCCGTGAGCCCAGGGGTGCTGCAGGTGGTGGCCAATAGCCCAGGGACCCAGCACCCCAGGGGACCAGGAACACTGCAGCCCATGAGCCCCGGGGTGCTGCAGGTGGTGGCCGGGAGCCTGGGGACGCAGCACCCCAGGGGATCAGGGATGCTGCAGCCAGGATCCCGGGGCCCAGAGACACCACCGCTGGTGCAAGTGGGCCCAGGGGGCTTGGAGATGCTGCAGGCAGGGAGTGGGGTGCAGGAGCAGCAGTTGGTGCTGCAGCTCATCCCCGAGGGCCAGGGGACGCTGCAGGTGGGGCCAGGGGGCTTGGGGACGCTGCTGGTGCCGCCTGGGGGTACAGGGATGCTGCAGCAAGGGGGTGCTGGGGACCGAGGGACGCAGCAAGTGGCAGCCGGGGCCGTGGAGCCGCAGATGCTGTTGCAGCTCATCCCTGAGGGCCAGGGGATGCTGCAGGTGGGAGCAGGGGACTTGGGGACACTGCAGGTGCTGCCCGGGGTGGTGGGGACGCTGCAGTCAGCGCCTGGGGCCACAGGGGTGCTGCAACAAGTGGGAGCTGGGGACCAGGGGCTGCTGCAGCCAGGCCCTGGCACTGCAGAGCCACCGCCGGTCGCAGACGATCAGGGGCTGCTGCCAGCGGGGCTGGAGGACCTGGGGCCGGTGCTTCAGGGCCAGGACATGCAGGAGCTGCTGCAGTTACTGGAGAAAGACCTGGAGCCGGGCACGGGGACGCTGGAGATGCTGGAGGCAGCGGAGCTGATGCCCAACATGGACAGCAGGCTGGGGCAGATGGACGCCGGGTTGGGGGGTGAGTGCCTGGGGCTGGGGGAGCTGGGGGTCACAGGGGTCCCGCAGCATTGAGCCCCCTGCGTCCCGCAGGCAATGCCGCGCTCCTGGACCCCCGCGACCCCTTCCTGCCACAGCCCGAGGACACAGCCCTACCTGCCACCAGCTCCCTCTTTGCTGTGGACTCTGACTTTCCCCCGCTCCACATCGATGCCAGTGATTTCCAGTGACTTCTCCCCCCCTCCAACTCCCCCTGTAAATAAACCCTTTTCCCCCCCCAACTGCCCCTGGTGCTTTATGGGGCAGCCCTGGGTTCAGCCCCGCAGCAGACAGCAGCTCCTCATCGTTCAGCCCTTTATTAGAAACCCATAAATACCCCAGATAAATAGGGAGCATGGCACATAAATAGCCCCTCAGGGAGGAGGGGGAATAAATAACGGGGAGCCCACGGCGGGCGGCGTCAGTGGGGTCTGGCGCTGTAGGTGAAGACGCGGCTCATGACGGCGGTGAAGGACTGGAGCCGCTCGAGTGCTTGGTGCCGCAGCTGCGGCAGCAGCGGCTCGGCCCAGGTTGGGGTGGTGGGGCCGGGGGGAGCCTGGCACGGGCGGCCGGGTGCCTGCTAGGGGGAGAAGGGGGTCAGCGGGCCCAGAGCCTGGGGTTGCCGCTGTCCCAGGCGCAGGGCAGGGGCAGTGCTGCATCGCTCACCTGCACGACCCCCAGCAGCCGGTCCAGCGTGGCTTCCAGCTGCGGCAGGCGGTGGGCGCTGAAGATCTCGGAGCCCAGCAGGTCCCGGTAGTGCTGCAGCCCCTGCAGGATCCGTCGCAGGCAGCGCTGTGGGAGCAGGAGTGGGGGTGAGGCCAGAGGTCTGGGACCCCCGGGGACCATCCTGAGCATCCCTGGGCACCCTGAAAGCTCCCAACATGTCCCCTGGGAACCCTCAAGATCCCAAACAACCCCAAGACACCCAGGCACATTCCTTCCCCACAAGACCCCCAGGCACACTGGTGACCCCTGGGCACATCTCTGGCACCCTTGACATCCCCAGGCACATCCCCAGCACCCCTGGGTCCCCTGGGCACATCCCCTGGCCACCTTGGAGACCCTCAGCATCCCTGAGTCCTCCAGGCATCTCCTCACCACTGCTAGGACCCCCAGACACCCCTCCACCACCCCAGGATCCCCAGGCACCTCCACATCACCCCTAGGACCCCCAGACACCTCCCCACCATCCTAGGACCCCCAAACACCTCCCCACCATCCTAGCACCCCCAGACACCCCAGGCACCTCCCCACCACCCCAGGACCCCCAGGCACCTCTGCAACACGCAGAACCCCCAGGCATCCTGGGGCACATCCTCAGAGCATCCCCGTGTCCCATTGGGGACGAGCCATTGGCCCGGCCACCCCCCAGGGACGCCCCACGAGCCCCCTCAGGGTCCCCCGCTGCCCTCCCAGCCCACCCCCGAGCCCCCTGTGTCCCCCCCCCCGGTACCGTGTTGTTCGTGTCCAGCGTGGAGGGGTCGCAGGCGTCGCTGCAGCGGATGCGGGTGGCACAATCCCCCTCGGGGTCCTCCACAGCAATCTGCACCCGGTTCTGGCAGAGGGGCGTTAGGAGGGGCTCCGTGTCCCCGACCCCTCCCGGGGCAGCCTGCTCCCCGCCTTCCCCCGGTGTCCTCCAGGCCCCCCCCCCGTTCCTCGAGCATCCCCCGGGACCCCCCGGTTCCTCCGGTCCCCCCGCCCTGGCCGATCCCCGCCGCTCACCAGCTCCCAGTGCGGCTCCTTCAGCGTCCCCAGCAGCCGCGACAGCTCCCGGGAGAGGTCCTTGCAGGCGGCCCAGTCGGTGCCCGGGGCCGGGGCCGGGGCCGCGGCGACCGGCGGCGCCGGCAGCAGCAGCAGCAGCGCCGGGAGGCAGAGGCAGAGGCGGCGGAGCGGGGCCATGGCGAGGCGGTGCCGCCACCGGAGCCACCACCGGGCTCTTATGGGGCGGCGGCGGCAGGTGGGGAATCCCCGGGGCAGGTGGCACCCGCCCCCCGTTACTGCGAAATCGCCGCCTCCCCCGAAAGCAGAACCGATACCGGGCCGGGGTCCCCGAGCTGCGCCCCGCCGCGCCCGGCCCCGGCCCCGCGCTGGGACGGGACGGGCAGGAAAACCCGGGGCAGTTCCTGGTGGCTCCGCGCCCGGCGGCACCGGGCACCCCGGGGCCCCGCTCCCGCCTCGGGCTCACCTGCGGCCCCCGCCTGGGACGGGACGGGCGCGGTGCAGTGCGGAGCGGGGCCCCGGTGTCCCCACGTTGTCCCCACGGTGTCCCCACGGTGTTCCCACGGTGTTCACCCGCTGTCCCTATGGTGTCCCCTGATGTCCCCACGGTGTTCACCCGGTGGCTCCCGACGGCCCACGGTGTCTCCCCACTGTTCACCCGGTGTCCCCCGATATCCCCACGGTGCCCCCCGGTGACACCCAGGTCCCCCCTTCCCGTTCCCCAGCACCACCGGCCCCGCCCGACCGCCCGGGGAATCTGCAGGGACGGTCCCGGCGCTGCCGTGCCCCGGCGGGGCTGCCCCGGCCCCCAGTGGCCCCCGGTGGCCCCCGGTGACCCCCGTCCGGCCCCCCCCCCCCCCCCGTACCCCCGGTAGCCCCGGCTCCGACGGGCGGGGCCGTGCTGCCCGCGGCTCCGCAATCGCCGCGGCCCCGACGGGGCCGCTCCGGCGCTTCCCGGTCCCTGCCCGGCGGGGCTGCCCCCGGCCTTCCCCGGGAGCGGCGCCCCCGGCCCTCGCCCCCGCCGCGGACCGGACCCTCCGCGCTCCCCCCCCCCGCACCGGAGCCCCGAGTCCGGCCGCGGGGCTCCGGGACGGGATGGGACGGGGGGACGGACGGACACGGGAGGACAGCGGCTGTGGCACGGGCTGGGGGCACCGGGGGGATGCAGGGCTGGGACGGGGGAGGGGGGGGGGCGTGGGACCCCCGTGGGCTGGCAGCGATCGATGTGTGACACCAGGGGACCCCGTGGGACACTGCGGGACACGGCGTGGGACACTGCGTGGCCCTGTGGGACACTGCGGGACCCTGTGTGTGACAGTGTGACACTGTGGGACATTCCGTGGCTCCGTGTGGCCCCGTGGGACACTGCGGGACCTTGTGTGGGACCCCGTGGGACCCCGTGGGATGGCAGGGATTGATGTGTGACACCAGGGGACACCGTGGGACACTGAGGAGCCCCATGGGACCCTGTGGGACACTGCAGGACGCTGCAGAATGCTGCGTGGGACCCCATGGAGGACCCTGTGTGTGACAGTGTGACACCGTGGGGCATTGCGTGGCTCCTTGTGGCCCCATGGAACACTGCGGGACCCTGTGTGGGATCCCGTGGAATCCCATGGGACAGACACTGCGTGGCCCGTGGGACACTGCGGGAACTGTGGGACAGAGTGGTCCCGTGGGACACTGCACGATATGGCGGGACGCTGTGTGACACCGTGGGACACTGCATGGCCCCCTGTGGCCTCGTGGGACACTGTATGGGACCCCGTGGGAGCCCGTGAGACACAGCATGGCTCTGTGTGTCCCCGTGGGACCCCGTTGGACACCGCAGGACCGTGTGTGACACTGCGGAACACTGCATAGGACCCCGTGGGACAGTTTGGGGGCCACACGAGACCCCGTGGAACCTCGTGGGACACAGTGGGACATGGCGGGACACCACGGGACACTGCGGGAGGCTGTCGGACGGGCCAGGGCTGCGGCTCCTGCAGTACCCAGGAGTCCGTGGGGATCCGTGGGGGTCCGCAGGGCTCCGTGGGGACCCCGAGCCTCCCGCCGAGACCCGGCCTGGCCCGGGTGCGGGGCGGGTCGGGTGAGGTCCCTGCGCCGTCGGGGCCGCGTCCGCCCGCAGCTTTCTGTCCCCTCCGCCGCGCCGTCCGGCGGGCCGCCCGCCTCGTCCCGCCTCCCCCTGGAGCTGATTGGTCATCGTCCACAGCTCCGCGCTGCCATTGGCTCGCCGGCCGCACGGGGACGGGGCGGCTTCCGGGCGGGAGAGCGGGGGGCGCTGTTGCCATAGCGACGGCGGGAGGGGCGGTGGCGGCCCGGCGGGGCTCCGCCAGGGGCTGCTCGGTAACGGCGGGAGGCGCCCCGCGGAACGGCCGCTGCGTCCCCGGGGCTCGGGGGGTTGCGGGGAGCGGCTCCCGGTGTGGAGCGCCCGGGGAGGCCGGGCCTGGGCCCGCCGCGCCGCACCGGAGCCGCCCGGGGCGGGGGGGGGGGGCGCAGCCGGAGCCGCCCGGGGCCGGGACCGGGACCGGGACCGGGACCGGGACCGGGACCCAGCTCCCCGCGGGCTGCCGGGGGCACCGGGGCTGATGTCAGTTGCCGGCCGTGACGGGGCGCTGAGCGTGTCCCGGGAGGGGACTTCACGGGGGCGGCTGCGTGCGTGGGCTCGGTGCCGCGCGTGTCCCCGGCCGGCAGAGGTGCACCTTGCGCTCACCGGGGATTCCGGCCACCTTTTCCATCGGCCGGAGTCACCGTGCCTGCGCGGCCGTTTCTAGGAACCGGGCCTTCGGTGTTTCTGGCTGACCCGCTCAGTTCCTTTTCTGTTTCGCAGGGAGCCGCCGGTTTTCACCATGAATTTTGAAGGTCTCGACCCCTCCCTCGCCGAGTATGCTCCCGCTCTCCACCCCGCGCTCGACCCTGTCCTGGACCCCCACCTAAACCCCAGCTTGCTGCAGAACGTGGAGCTGGATGCCGAGGGGGTGCCCTTAGAGGGCATCGCGGTGCCGGACTCCGTGCACATCGTGGAGGGCATGTACAGCGAGCTGCACACCGCCGTCTCCGAAGTGGGCGTCCCCGTGTCCGTCTCCCATTTTGACCTGCACGAAGAAATGCTGTGGGTTGGGAACCACGGGGTAGGTGCCTCGGGGCCGCTGCGGGGAGCGAGGCGTGGAAGGGGGCTGCCAGCAGCACAGGTATCTCTGCTGGTGTCGCAGCCTGAGACCCGAACGCTCCAACAAGCTGGTCGCAAGCGGAGAGCGGTTTGGTGCTGGGTTGAGTCATAGCTGGAAAGGTCGGCTTGGAAACTGGGAGGTGTGCTGCGCAGATGCAGAGGGTTTGTGGCTGGAAGTGGCTGATGCGTCCTGGAACACGGGAAACACTCAGGCTGATTTGTCTACCAAATTGCCTGCAGGTGTTTCCCAAGCAGCTTTACTGCCCTGACCTCTTGGGACGGTGGAGCTTTTTGGTTCTTTACTCATGTCTGCCTACGAAGGAAAAGTCTGAGCAACTTTCCGTAGTTCTGGGGACACAGAGGGGCAGGGAATCCCTCAGGCTTCAGCCTGCCTCGACCTGACTCGTGCAGAGGGGCGTTTGCCTGTGTCACATCCAGGCAAAGCTGAGGCGGGTCTTGATGAGCCTGTCCCGGGCTGCTTTTAGGGCCATGCCACCTCGTTCTTCGGCCCGACACTGGAGCGCTACTCCTCCTTCCAAGTGAACAGCAGTGACGACATCCGGCAGATCCAGAGCCTGGAGAACGGCGTCCTTTTCCTGACCAAAACCAACCTGAAGTACATGTCACGGGGGGGGCTCATCATTTTTGACTACCTGTGAGTGCTTTGCCGTGGCAGCTGGGAATGAGGGGACAGTCCTGGCTTGGTAGAGCAGTTCCCAGCCTCTGTCCTCTCTCCTCTGCAGCATGGATGACTCCGAGGACATGCACAGCCTCCTGCTCACGGACAGCAGCACTCTGCTCGTTGGCGGGCTGCAGAACCACGTGGTAGAGATAGACCTCAACACCGTCCAGGAGACGCAGAAGGTGCGGCACGGGGCACCGCGTCCTGCGGGTGCTCTGTCCCGGTGCTCAGCCCCACTCACCCCCCTGTTCTGTCTCCCTCCCAGTACACCGTGGAGGTTCCTGGCATCACCATCATGAGGCAATCAAACCGCTTCTTTTTCTGCGGGCACACCTCGGGGAAGGTAACACCATCCCCATCCTGCCTGGCAGCCCCGCTGACGCTTGGGTTCCCCCTGGGGTGCCCTGGATTCAGTCTCTGGCTTTTCCCAGAGCTCAGAGGGCTCCCAGGTGGCCGGCAGCTGTACGCCCAGCACCTCTCTTACCCTCCCAGGTCTCCTTGCGGGATCTGCGCACGTTTGTGGTGGAACACGAATTTGATGCCTACTCAGGCAGCTTGTCCGATTTCGACGTCCACGGGAACCTGTTGGTGACCTGTGGCTTCTCCAGCCGAATGAACGGCCTGGCCTGCGACCGCTTCCTGAAGGTGTACGACCTGCGCATGATGCGGGCCACCACCCCGCTGCAGGTCCACATCGACCCCTTCTTCCTCCGCTTCATCCCCACCTACACCTCCCGCCTGGCCATCATCTCCCAGACAGGTGGGCGAAGCCGCGTCCCTTGCCCGCTCTCTGCCCCTTCTCAGTGTCAACCCCCCCCAGGATGGGGCTGGCGGAGCCATCAGAGCCCAGCCAGGCGCTCCTGTAAGTGAGAGGTGTGCTGGGATCGCGGCGTCCTGTTCCCTGATGCCGTTTTGCTCCGCGCTTCCCTCTTGTGCAGGTCAGTGCCAGTTCTGCGAGCCCACCGGCCTCGCCAACCCGGCCGACATCTTCCACGTGAACACCGTGGGGCCTCTCATCATGACCTTCGACGTCTCGGCCAGCAAGCAGGCCCTGGCGTTCGGCGACTCGGAGGGATGCGTCCACCTCTGGGCCGACTCCCCGGAGGTCACCTTCAATGCCTACTCTCGGGAGACCGACTTCGCCCTGCCCTGCATGGTGGACACGCTGCCCCACCTGGACTGGAACCAGGACCTCGTGCCGCTCTCGCTCATCCCCGTGCCGCTGACCAGCGAGACGCTGCTCTCGGACTGGCCCGCTGCCAACTCGGCCCCGGCACCCCGGTAATCTGCCGGTCTCTCCCAGTAAAAAACTGGGATCCATTTTTTTTTTCTGTTTTTTTCTGATCCATTTTTTTTTTTTTTTCTGATCCAGTTTTTTTCTGTTTTTTTCTGATCCAGTTTTTTTTCTTTTCTGGGATCCAGAAAAAAAGTGGGAAAGCTGGTCCCAGCGGGGATCCTCTCCTGCCTGGGGCTGTGGGCACCCTGCGGGGGCAGGAGGTGGGCTCTGCTTCCCGTCTCGTGGCTGGCAGAACACGAGCTGAGTTCCCCCTCGCACAGCAAAACCGATGGGCAGGTCTGAAGAGAGCAGGGAATGGTCAAACCTTCACGGCCCGGGGGGTGCCTGGTTCGGCCCTGGCTTCCTTCTGCGTGTGTGGAAGCACTTTTCTTTTCTCTCTGCCTGAGCCCTGTCCTAAACGCTTGTGCTCAGCGCTTTGGTGATGGAGCCCGAGTATTTTGTAGTGGCAGAAAATGAACCCTGAGGTTCCAGGGCAATGACTGAGGGGGAGGAACCCTCGTGTCCCACCCGTGGGTCCCTGAGGGTGTCCAGCAAGGTTCCTGTGAAGCTGCCAAACGGAGCAGCCACTGAGTGCCGGCGTGTTTTGTAGGCGAGCCCCTCCGGTAGATCCTGAGATTCTGCGTACCATGAAGAAAGTGGGATTCATTGGCTACGCCCCAAACCCGAGGACCAAGCTCCGCAACCAGGTACCTGCTCTCAGGAGGGTGCTGTGCGTCCCAGGGCCAGCTGCGCAGGACTTGGGGGGGTTCTGCCCTGAGGTTTGCTGCCTCTGGGACTTGTGCCCTCATGGTGCAGTCTGGGCAGGGATGGGGCTCCTGCTCACCATAAATGGCCTCAGAGCTTTCTGCAGGGCTCGGGACAGGGCTGGGAGGTGCAGTTCTCTGCCTTGGGATGTCACGGGAGGCAGACGTGTGGTCTGGGCTCAGCAGCTCTCCTTCCGCAGTGTCGGAGGGTGAACCGGTCCTCGGAAGGACTGGAGTCCCCCTGTCGGGCCAGAAGCCCAGCTCCATCGCTAACTCGCCCTGCGGTAGGAAGGGTTTGAGCTGTCCGGTCCGGAGGTTTAGGGCACGTCCCTCGTCCTTGGGAAAACACTGCTGTGTTTTGCCCTTGCCCGCAGCGCTGCTGTAGTTTCCCACAGTGATAAGTCCCTAGTAACAAGGAAGGTGTGGAGGCCTCGTGCAGGTTAAGGGAGGGCCCCACTCCCTTCTGGTTTATTCCTTTGCTCATTCGGGGAGGCAGGAAAGCCCAGGAGTCGCTCGTGTCAGTACGTGGTGCTTCACCTCAGGATTCAGCTGCTCTTCCTTCTCTTCCCCCTCGCAGATCCCCTACCGGTTAAAAGAGGCAGACAATGAGTTCGACAGCTTCAGCCAAGTGCCCGAATCCCCGATTGGGCGGGAAGAGGAGCCGCACCTCTACATGGTGGCCAAGAAGTACAGGAAGGTAGCCTCCCAGGTCTCCGCGTAGCCTCCCAGGGCTCCGGGTAGCCTCCCAGGGCCACGGGGGAGAGGGGGCTGGCAAAGAACCCCCGTGGGCCCAAGCACCAACAGTGTGGGGAGACACAGACGTTTGGCAGGTGTCCTGTGCCGCGGGAGGGCGTTTGTTTGGCACGCTGCGTCTCTCCTCAGGTCACAATCAAATACTCCAAGCTGGGTCTGGAAGATTTTGATTTCAAACATTACAACAAGACGCTGTTTGCGGGCTTGGAGCCCCATATCCCCAATGCCTACTGCAACTGCATGATCCAGGTGGGAGATGCCCAGCCCTGCCCAGGCTGCCGCAGCCCAGGGACCGCTCCTGACAGCCCCGTCTCTGCCAGGTGCTGTATTTCTTGGAGCCGGTCCGCTGCCTGGTCCAGAACCATCTGTGCCAGAAGGAGTTCTGCCTGGGCTGCGAGCTGGGCTTGCTCTTCCACATGCTGGACCTGTCCCGAGGAGACCCCTGCCAGGTCAGTGGCTGGCCCAGGCGTGCTGTGAAGCAGCAGGGGGATAGAGCACGGAGGAGCAGGGTGGTGCTGTGTTCTCAGGAGATGGCATCAGACAGCGTGGAAACTCCTGTCATTTGACCTCCGTGACATGCCGCTCTTGCCCCATCCCCAGGGAAGCAACTTTCTGCGGGCTTTCCGCACAATCCCAGAGGCTTCAGCGCTGGGGCTGATCCTGGCTGACTCGGATGAAGCCACAGGGAAGGTGAACCTGGGGCGGCTGATTCAGAGCTGGAACCGTTTCATCCTCACTCAGCTGCACCAGGAAACCCAGGAGCAGGAGGGACCGCAGGCGTATCGGGGGGCTGGCGGCAGGTAACTCCCTGGCCTGGGGGCAGGGAGGGGGTCTGGCTCTCAGCAGCTCCATCTGTCCCTTGGGAAAGAGCTTTTTTGCCACCTGCATCTGCTCCGGGTGCCGCAAGGGAGCACAGAGATCTGAGGGCTACAGCAGGATCTGACCCCTGTCCCTCCTAGGCCCCGTGCAGTCAGGGCTGTGTGGATCCCCAGTGGTCAGCCCCCCGCACCACCCAGCCCTGCTCTGCAGGGATCGCGAGGATCCTGCTAACCCAGATTTTTTTTTTGTTATTTTTTTCCAGCAGCTTTGGGTCCTCGGGGGACTCTGTTATTGGGCAGCTGTTCAGCTGCGAGATGGAGAACTGCAGCATGTGTCGCTGCGGAAAGGAAACCGTCCGCGTGTCCTCCACGCTGCTCTTCACCCTCTCCTACCCTGAGAGCACCGGTAACGGGCAGGGCAGGGCAGGGCCTGGCAGCTGGCACGCTGCTGCCTTTCCCCTGGGGCAGGGCAGCCGAGCAGGGCTCGTTATCTGCGTGGGTGAGGTGTGATTTTTCCAGGTGAGGGACACCTGCCGTGATGACCTCCTGCAGTTGTCTGGCCTGTGGGAGGCCCGGCAGCCGAGGCCGAGCGGCGGGTCTCCAACTGGCTGAGCTTTTGGCTACAGAAAGGCAGATTTGGGGGTTGACCTTCTCCTTGGTGGTTATGAGGAAAACCCCAGAGGTTTGGCTGAGCTGTATTGGTAAAGATTTGTGTGTTGGAAGGTGACGTTATTCTCCTTTCTCCCTTCAGAAAAGCCAGTCAAAGATTACGAGTTTGCCCAGATTTTAAAGCGAAGCATCTGCTTGGAGCAGAACACGCAGGCCTGGTGTGAGAACTGTGAGAAGTACCAGCCCACGGTGAGCCTGGGAGCGGAGCACGAGCGCGTGGTGTTGTGTGAGCTGCGAGGGGGTGTGAGAGAGGGGTGTGAGTGCCCCATGCCACGGGCGGAGCGGGGGCAGTTTCTCCATTAGTCAGTGGGGAACCTCCTGAGCGGATGCAGGAGATTCCGTTCCTAGCCTGGCCCGCAAGCCGGCGTGGTGCGGGGTATTCCCTGGGCTGCTGGGGCTGTGTAGCACTGGAACATGGCTTGTGGGTCATGCGGATCCCAGCTGAAACCCCCGGGGCAGGGGGAAGCCCCCCAGAGCCAAGCACACCTGTTCTGATGAAGCCTCTGGGGATGCAGGAGCCTGCTCCCTGCCTCAGTTTCCCTTACTTGACCAGGAGCCCTGCTGGGCAGGGCGGGGGCGGCGCTGTAGGCAAAGGCGAGGAGGGAAGAGGATTAGGCTGTCCCAAATCCCGCCGTGAGCCTCTCCAGGGCTCTCAGTGCTGCCCTGCTTCCATCTCCCGCTCTCTCTGCAGGTTCAGACCCGGAATATCCGCTGCCTGCCAGACGTCCTGGTCATTAACTGTGAGGTGAACAGCTCCAAGGAAGCAGATTTCTGGAAGACGCAGGCTGAGGTGGGGGAGACACTTTGGGGCAGAAGCAGGCTTGTTCTCCCTGGCGCACAGGGTTGGCTGCGTGTCCAGTTCTGCGGAGGTGGTTTCCCTGTGATCTCGCTGTCTCTAACAGTCTCTTGCTCTCCACCCAAGCAGCACCGTACTTTATCTGCAGAGGACATGCTGGTATTTGGTCATGCTCGTAGCACGAGCTGTGCGTTTGGAGTTGGAAAAGACAAGACCTCCTGCCATGGCAAAGCTGACAGGACTACAGTAGAATCACACTTTCATTCCCCCAGCCCTCTAGGACCTAGGAGCAACGAGGCGGTGCCTGCTTCCCAGAGCACGGGCCCAGCTGAGCTGGTGGACAGTTGGGTTTCCCTTGCTCTCCTTTTCCCTGTCACTGACTTCACAGCCCCTGTCTTTTCCCTGCTGCTGGTCTGGCTGTCACCCACGTGTTCCCGAGCCCAGCCTGTCACTCCATGCTGACACTTCCCTGTGTTTCGTTGCCAGTATGCGTTTCAGAGAGCCATGATGAGGAGAGGAGGCTTTGAGATCACCAAAGGCAAAGAAATCTCTCTTGGAGAGTGGTAGGTGGCTGTTCTGGGGTGGCAGCTCTAGCTGAGCATTGCTCTTCCCGGCCTTGGAGAATTCAAGGCCGTTTCTCATTTCATAATGAGAATTTGATAATCTACCTAGCTGTAGTTCTTGTGGGCCCTAAACTGGAGCAGTCTCACTGCTGCTCTGAGACTGATCCTGCACGGTGCTCTGCACAGCACGGCATTCAGATACCCTCGTGAGCCCCCTGCCGTCATTCCCCATCCCTTTTGGACTGACCAAAGCCCCAGCATCATGCGTTGGCCCCTCTCGGCTGACGTAACCGGCTGCCTTTCCCAAGGCCCTGCTCTAGGCAGCTGGGAGCTGTGGTGCAGCTCTGGCTGTCCCTGTCTGTCCCGTGAAGGTTTAGGAGCAGGCTGGCTGAGATGGGTGCGTTGGGTGGTGCGGATCCTGCCCCAGAGAATCTGGCCTAGACAGCATCTCGTGACTCCCTCCCGCTCTGCCTTCCGTGATTCTCCTTGCAGGAAGGAACTGGGGAACCCCAACACGGGGCATTCGTATCCTTCTGTGGAGGAACTGAAGAACATTTGGATCCCCCACGCCATCAAGATGAGCCTGACCAAGAACAAGGAGCTAGACGTCTGCAACTGGAGTGAAAGCGATGAGGTAAAGGCTGACAAGATCCTTCTGGGGTTGCGTGGTCATGTGCACGTGGGTCTGCGGGAGCAGAACTGCTTCAGAACCGCTTTCTGCTGAGGGTGTGTGGGCGAGAGATAAAGGGTCTGTCTTGGAGACACCTCGGGTGAGCCGTTGGTGGCTCACACATGGCCAGCCTGGAAAATTCTGCACGTCTGAGCGCGGGGGTTTGGGCTGGAGGTCTGGGAGCTGCCTGGAGGACAGATCGGGCATTTCCCTTGGGGCTGGTTCCTCCTGCAGCTCGGCCCGTCCGATGACCCCGAGTCAGTGTACGTCTACGACCTCATGGCCACCGTTGTCCACATCCTGGACTCCCGCACAGGGGGCAGCCTGGTGGGGCACATCAAGGTGGGGGAGACCTACCACCAGCGGAAGGAGGTGAGGAGCCCTGCGGGACCAGAGCCCTCCAGCCCACGGCTGCTGTGGGAGCAGCCCTGCTCCCCGGGCACCCTGCCTTGCCCAGGAGCTCTTGCCCAGAGCTTGCTTAGGGAGCGGGTAGTTTAACTGACCCGTTCCTAGGTCTCGTAGTAAAGTGTTGGGTGCGATTTATTGAGACTGTCAGGCAGCCTTCAACAGGCAAGTGCTTCTCAGGCACCTTATGGGGCTGAGAGGGCTGAAGAAGTGCTCTTCCCACCCCTGCTTGGGCTAGTTCCTCCTCCATCACAGGCACGTTGCCAGCCTGCCCTTGTGGTTCCAGGTAAAAGGGCTGTGACCTCATTTTCCAGAGGAAAGGGGGCTGGTCAGGGCAGTTCTTTAATTTGGTGGAGATGCTCAAACCAGGAGTTCCCAGAGTATGTCAAGACTTCATCCCTCTCTGTTATCTGTTGCATCTCCATGGAGTGCCCGTCCAAGCCCGAGAGCTTCGTGTGCTCGTCACCACCCAGGCCAGCAGGGGTTTCCCCACAGTGTCTCAGGAAGGGCGGGAGTTCCCACATGGCATTGTCACACCCCTCTTTCCCCAGTAAAGAGGTAGAGGAGTCATTGCCTTCGCCTGCGGGGGGAGGGGGGTCCCTGATGCACTGGCTGTGCCTCTCTTGCCAGGGAGTCACACACCAGCAGTGGTACCTCTTCAACGACTTCCTCATCGAGCCCGTGGATAAGGTGAGTGCCTGGGGCGCAGCGGGGTCCGCCCCGGCCTCGCGTCGAGCTGCGGTGCTGGGGCTTTCCTGCTGGATGTGGGAGCAGGTCCCTGCACTGCCCCACCCCCACAGTGCGAGGCGGTGCAGTTCGACATGAGCTGGAAGGTGCCGGCCATCCTGTACTACGCCCGGAGGAACCTCAATGCCAAGTACAACCTCGTCAGTGAGTGTCGGGGTGGAAGTGGTCGTGTGGCTCGTGACACGGGCTCCCAGCTGATCGCCCTTCCCCTTTTCCTGCAGTCAAGAACCCCATCGAAGCCAGCGTGCTGCTGGCGGAGGCCTCGCTGGCTCGCAAGCAGCGCAAGTGTCACGCCACGTTCATCCCCCTGATGCTGAGTGAGATGCCGCAGGCGGGTGACCTGGTGGGGCTGGATGCCGAGTTCGTCACGCTGAACGAGGTCGGGCCTCCCTGCGGCACGGAACGGGGCTGGGGCAGCTCCTTGGGGTGCTCCTGGTCCCACGGGCACTGCAGGAGCCGTCGGCCTCTGAGCTTTCCTCCCGTCCGTTGCAGGAGGAGGCTGAGCTGCGCAGTGATGGGACCAAGTCCACCATCAAGCCCAGCCAGATGTCAGTGGCCAGGATCACGTGCGTGCGTGGCCAGGGCCCTAACGAGGGGGTCCCCTTCATCGATGACTATATCTCCACGCAAGAGCAGGTAAGGGGCCGCTGCCTGGCTTTGCACAGCTCCCCAGCCCTACAGGGCTATCGCTGCCTGGCTGCTTTGCCGCTCGGTGGAGGGGCACCTGGAATAATGACAGCGTCCTCCCTGGGATACTGTCAGGGGACACGGGGAGGGGGCGAAGCCCTCAGCCCCCCAGCACGGGCCCTGTCTCTGCAGGTGGTGGATTATCTGACTCAGTACTCCGGGATCAAGCCCGGAGACCTGGATGCCAAGATCTCCTCTAAGCATCTCACCACGCTCAAGTCCACCTACCTGAAGCTGCGCTTCCTCATCGATGTGGGCGTCAAGTTTGTGGGCCACGGGCTGCAGAAGGATTTCCGTGTCATCAACCTCATGGTGACAGCGCTGAGGCCCCCTCCCCGAATGTGGGCTCGGGGAGCCCGCAGTAGCCCTAGGGCTCGCCCCCCGCGGCAGCCCCCATGGGTGAAGCTGTTAACAGCCCCCTCTGTGCCCTGCAGGTGCCCAAGGACCAGGTGATCGACACCGTCTACCTGTTCCACATCCCGAGGAAGAGGATGATTTCCCTGCGCTTCCTCGCCTGGTACTTCCTGGGTGAGTGGCGGCATCCTCAGCTCGAGGAGGGGGGTGGGGGTGGGGGTGGCTCCGTTCCCCCTGACCCCGGGGTTTGGGGCTCTGTTCCCCCAGACCTGAAGATCCAGGGCGAGACCCACGACAGCATCGAGGACGCGCGCACGGCGCTGCAGCTCTACCGCAAGTACCTGGAGCTGAGCCAGGGCGGCAGCGAGCCCGACGACTTCCGCAAGGTGCTCAAGGCCCTGTACGAGAAGGGCCGCAAGCTGGACTGGAAGGTGCCCGAGCCCGACAGCCAGAGCAGCCCCAAGCGTAAGGAGCCACGGGAGCCCCCGTCGCCCCCCGGCCCCTGCCTCGCGCCCCCTCACCCCGCTTTGTCTCTGGCAGACGGCGCCGTGTACCCGCCCGTGCTGCCACTGTGACCGGGACCCCCCAGCGCCACCGCCTTGGGACTGGAACCAGCAGCGGGGCTGCCCCGGGGGCCCGGCAGATCCGGGAGGGGGCAGCACCAGCCCCGGGCAGTGGCCCTGCTCCGCTCGCCCGCTGGCCCGGGCGCCCCCATAAAACAGCCTCGGCCCCTGCTGCGCCGCCTCCTCCTTGCTGCGGGGCTGGGACCGGGACCGGGACCGGGAGGGGGCGGGGCCTCCGCCGTGAAGGGGCGGGGCCAGCAACGGCGTGGTGGGGCCGACACAGGGGGAGTGCAGGACCGGTAACGGGAGGGGGCGTGGCTTACAAAGAGAGGCGTGGTCAGCAGCGGGAGAGGCGGGGCCAAGTATAGATGGGGCGTGGTCAGACAACGGGAGGGTGTGGCTGGAAGTGGGGGGTGTGGTCAACAGCGCGAAAAGGGGCGCGACTAGCCCCGGGATGGGCGTGACTAGCAGGTGGACGGACGGGCAGCGCGAAGTGGCGGGGCCTACGGCAGCGGGGGGGAGTGTTTTCCCAAGATGTGGGCGTGTCCTCACCAAGCCCCGCCCCCCGGGGCCGATCGCCACGCGGGCCGGGCCCTGGCACAGCCGGGGCCCTCGGAACTCTCTGCGGGCTGCCCCGGGCACTGCCTGCGCGCCGAGCGGCCCCGCCGCGGCCCCACGAAGCGGCCCCGCGCCTCCAACCGGCCCCGCCGCCCCGCCCGGCCCCGCCGCTCCCCTCCCCGAGCATCCACCCCCGCAGCGGGCCGGGCCGAGGGGGCGCGCCGGGACAGGCACCGCCGCGGGCAGCCCTTGGGGGGACGGGGGGGCAGCGCCGAACGGGCTCGGCCGGGTCCCGGCGGTGAGGGGCGGCGGAGGGGGGACCGGGGCGGCGGAGCCGCGAGGATGAGCGGCCGGGGCCCAGCCGCGCTCTGCCTGGCCGCGGCCTTGGCTGCGCTGCTGCCGGCGGTGTGTGCCCGGCGGGGCCAGGACCTGCACTGCGGAGGTGCGGCGGGACCGGGAGGGGAATGGGAGAGAAGGGACGGGACCGGAGGAGGAGGAACGAGAAGGACCGGGAGGGATGGGACAGAAGAGGAAGGAACGGGAGAGGAGGGATGGGACGGGAGAGTGGGGGCAGAGCAGGACCGGAGGAGAACGAACGGGAAGGACCGGGGGGAACGGGACCGGAGGGGAAGGGACGGGAGAGATGGGACGGGAGGGAACAGAACAGGATGGGAGAGATGGGACAGGAGGGGTGGGACGGGACCGGAGAGAATGGAACGGGACGGGAGGAAACGGAACAGGAGGAAGCGGGACGGGATGGGATCGGTGGGACTGGAGGGAACAGGATGGGAGATAGGGGACAGGAGGGGACGGGACGGGACCGGATGGGAGATAGGGGACAGGATGAGAAGCATGGGGCAGGAGGGAGTGGGACGGGACGGAAGATGCAGGACAGGGTGGGATGGGATGAGAGGTATGGGGCAAGAGGGGACGGGACGGGATGAGACAGGAGGGGACAGAACAGGGGCCGGGGCTCAGCCGATGCTGCCGGTTCTGGGCCGTTGATGTCCGCGTCCCCGCAGCGTGCCGGGCGCTGGTGGATGAGCTGGAGTGGGAGATTGCTCAGGTCGACCCCCGGAAAACCATCCAGATGGGCTCGTTCCGGATCAACCCCGATGGCAGCCAGTCGGTTGTGGAGGTGGGAAGCGTCCTGGCGGGCAGCTGCCTCGCTGCCGGGGGGCTCTGGGTCGGGGCCGCGGGGGGAGCGGGGCTGGCTGGGGCAGCAGCCACGCAGCGGGGGAGACAAGGAAAGGTTTGGGTCCGTGCTGAGGGCTCTGCGTGCCTTTGAGCCGGACAGCCGAGCCTTTCCCAGAGCTCCGTGAGTCCCAGGGGAGGTGCGGGCCCAGCGCTCCGGCTCTGCCGTCGTGCTCAAAGGCCTGACCCTGCCGATCTCGTGCTCGTCCCGCAGGTGCCCTACGCCCGCTCGGAGGCGCATCTGACTGAGCTGCTGGAGCGGGTGTGCGAGAAGATGAAGGAATATGGAGAAAAGGTGGATCCGTCTACGCACCGGAAAAGTTACGTCCGCGTCATCTCTCACGATGGGACCAAGATGGACCTCTCTGGGGTGAAAATTGATGGAGATGTGGCTTCGAGTCTGAAGTTTGCGGTGCGTGTGGGTTCTGGGTCCTCGTGGTGGCTGTCGCAGCTCCGTGGATGGCTTAGGTCATGGGTCCCCGTGCTCAGCAGCCGCAGCCCTTCTAGGGATGGAGCTGGTCCCACCAGCTGCTCCCGGCTGCTTCCTTTGGCTCCTCCTGGGGCTGGGGGAGAGGAGGCTGCCCCCGGGTGGGCCGGGTGGGCGCAGTCGGTGTCGTCTGACCCCCACGGTTACCATTGCAGTGCGAGAGCATTGCCGAGGAGTACGAGGACGAGCTCATCGAGTTCCTCTCCCACGAGGCTGACAACGTCAAGGACCGGCTCTGCAGCAAGCGGACGGGTGAGCTGGGCTGGGCCGTCCTGGGGCGGGGGCTCTCCAGCTGTCTGAGCGCACTTCGGGGTGCTCAGAGCCCTCTCCAAGCTCCCCTCTCCCTGGGGAGGTTTCAGGACTGTCCCTCTCCAAGCTCCATGCTTGGCGCCTTCTGCTGCAGCCAGGCTTCTCCAGGCCTCTCCTGGAGCAAAGCTCTGGAGGCCGAGGATTTCCCCCATGGCCCCGATGGCCCAAGCAGCCGCAGCTGCCCCGTGAGCTCTGGGAGCATGCGGAGGAGCTGTGGGCGCGCAGATTCTCCCTGAAATCCCTGAAATCCTGCCGTCCCCCAGCCCTGTGGAGCAGCATGCCCGTCTGTCCCCGTGCTGCCGGCCCCACGCCTCGGGGAGCTGCCTGCAGCTTTTTTTGGGAGCCGTGCCTGGGCCAGCGCGCTGCCTGGGGCAGAGCCAGGGCAGTTTCACCGCCAGCTCCATTGGCTGCCCCGGCTCTGGGCTGCCCCCGCAGCCAATGGCCGGGCGCCCGTCCCGCGGCGTCTCCCTTCCCGCAGTGCTATTTCTGGCCTGCAAACACCGGGGTCAGGGCACGCTGCGACCTTTGTGCTTCCTTTATTAATGAACGTGGCGCGGTACCTGCACCGTGGCACCAGGGTGGGTCCCTGCTGCGCCCCAAACACGTGTCGGTGGCAGGATTCGGTCCCATGGGGCCACACGGCGCTGCCGGCTGCTCCCGGGGTGGCCAGGTCCCAGGGGAAGCGTCGGTGCAGTGCCTCCGTTTCTCATTAACCACAGAGCCGAGGGGGAAGCGCAGGTGTCCCTGGCGCGTGGGTCACGGCCCAGGCGTTCGGCGCATGCCTGCCCCAGGCTAACGGCAGCAACCGGTGCCGGTGGGGGCTGTGCCGGTGGGGGCTCCGCCGTGTCCTGAGCATGCTGGCCTTTGTCCCTGCAGACCTGTGTGACCACGCGCTGCACATCCCGCACGACGAGCTGTGACGTGGATGGCCCCAGGCTGTGCCGACCCTCCCCAACGGTGCCGGGCTCCCTCCGGACGCCCCCGACCTCTCCATTTGCCTCATCCCCGCTGCCCCGGGGGCCGGGCAGCCCTGCTCCGGGTGCAGCCGTCGCCTCTCCCGGTCTGGTGCTCTCTCATCCTATTTATTTGCTGTCCGTCCGCTGCGGCACAGTGGGATGGGACACAGCCTCGTTCACCTGGGAACGTTTCGGCGGCTGAAGCGTGGCTCTGGGCAGGCCGCAAGCAGAGGCTCCTCCGCTGCTGCTGGGGGACACGGGGCGCCATGGGGGATCCTGGGGGTCTTGGGCATCCAGGGCCGGATCCTGGGAGCCCCCCCTCCCAGTCGCAGGGCAATAAACGGGGCCGTGCGGCGGCCGAGCCACGGGGCCCACCACGGGCAAGTCTCGCTCCCTGTGCGCCTTCGGGGGGTGGGCATGCGGCCTTGGGGGGCGAGGGGGTGTCCCCAGGGTGCCCCCAGTCACCGAGGGTGGCACGAGGGGGGGCTGGCAGTGTCCCTGCAGCACCTCCCGATACTCGGGCTCCTCTTCCTCATGGCTACCGTCAGCTTGCCCTTGGTGCCCGGCAGCCCCTGACCCTGTGTCACCCGGCCTGTTGTGGCCACGGGGCCCCAGCACCCTTGGGTGCTGCCCAGCAGCTCGGCCCACGTGGCGCGGCCGCGCTGCGTCACCTCGGCCCAGGGCTGTGTCCCGTGGTGCCACCACCTGGGGCAATGCCCTGGGGTCACCCGCGGCCGGACCCAGCCCCGCCCCCTCCCCCCTGATCTATGACGTCATCATAGAGCCCGGTTCACATTGCCTGCTGGGTGCCTTCCCGCGCGATGACATCACGGCCGGGCGCCTGCTGACGTCAGAGGACGGCCTCTGACCGCGGCTGAGTGCTGCCGGATGACCCGAACGGCTGCGGGGGGTGTGACGTCACGAGGCGCTAGGTGACGTCACGAGGTGGGACGCCCGCCTCGCCACCCCCCCCACCCAGATCAGGCGAACGCAGCAGCCACCTATAGCCCGGCCCCCCACCACCTCATTTGCATAGCCCCTCCCCCGCGGCCGAATGCGGCCAATGGCGAGCGGCTCGGCCCCGCGAGGGGGCGGCCGGGGGCGGGGCTATGCTAATAACCTGCGGCGCGCCGCGCCCCGCCCCGCCCGCGGCTCTGAGGACCCCCGGCCGCCGCTGCTGCTGCCGCCGCCGCTCGTTCCCGTCCCCGCTCCCGGCTCCGTCCCCGCTCCCGGCCCCGCCATGACGCTCCTCGCCGCCGGCAGCCGGGCGGCCGCGCGCCTCCGCGGGCCCAAGGTGAGGGCGCCCGCCCCGGCCCCGCCGCGCCTTAAAGGGGCGACAGCCCCGGGGGGGGGTGGGGGAAGGAAGGCCGGGGGGGTGCTTCTTAGGGGGGGGGGGGGGGGGGGGGGGGGGGGCGCCTTAAAGGGGCCGCGGGGGCGGCGGCACGTGGCGCTGCGCGGCACCGGCACCGGTGGGGGGAGGGGGGGCACGGACCGGGCGGCACCGGGGAGGGGGGGGCGGCGGCGGTTCCGTGCTCCCCGGGGGGGGCTCCGCCGGTAGCGGCGGGGGGGCTCTGCCCGGTGCCCCCCCGGCCTTGGCCTTGGCCGCGGCCTCGCCGTTTCGTAACGGGCGCCGTTATCGACCGGGCGTTATTTTGGGCCCTCCGCCGCCGTGTTGTGGTGCCCGACTTGGCCCCGGCCCCGCCCGGGGAGGGGGGGAGGGGGAGGCTCAGCGCCCCGGCCTTTCCTCAGCGCTCCCCAATTATTGTTCCCTAGTTAGCGTTGCCCAACGGGGGAGGCCTCCCCGGGCCAAGCCGCCGGTGACCGCGGTGAAGCCGTTGGCTTTGCACAATAATCCCGGCCCGGCCGCCCTCCGGCCTCCTCCTCACGGCCTGAGCGGGGGCATCGCGGCCTTCATTCTCCTCCTCCTCCTCCTCCTCAGCCGCCCCCATCCTGGGGTGCTCCAGCACCCCCAGACCCTGATGGGGGCCCAACGCAGCCTCCCCAGGACACCCCACGGGGCCCCGCTGCTGCTGGAGGAGCCCCCGGGTGCCCTCACCCTGGGGGTGGTGTTGGGGTCCCCACGGCCGCCCCCTCCCCAAACGGGGGGCGCGATGCCGGGGGCCGTGGGCACGTCGCCCTCAGCTCGGCTCGGCCGCCAGCACATGTGACCTTGAGCTTGCGGCGCCTCCGTGACAGCTCGGCCCCGGGCGGGGACGGGGCCGCGGCCGCACGGGTGCCCCCGGCCTGGTGGCGGGAGGGCGGTGGGAGCAGCAGGGACCCCCCAGAGGCACAGAGGTGACGGGCACCACGGCCCCATAACGGTGCTGGTGCTGGCACCCTTATAGGGGGGTGCAGAGAGTGGGTCTATGGGGGGCAAGCAGAGTTTTGGGGGGCCCTGCCCCCCCGCTGCTGCGGGACATGGTCCTGCAGATTCAGCCCTAAAAGCCTCCGGGGGGGCTTCGTGTCCTGTGGAGGTGCCCGGGGCTGTCCCGTGGGTCCCCCAGGCCGGGGGGGCTGGGGACCGGGTGTGTTCCCCGCAGGGGGGCCGAGAGAGAGCCCGACAGTGGCGGCCCTGACCTTGGGCTTCGTTCTGCCTCTATTGTTCCCGTCGGCATTTTCCCTTCTCGGGTGCCGCCTGTTCCTGCAGCTGCCTCGCGCAGCCGTGCGGGGCGACTTGAGCTATGCTGGGGGGGCTGGGCCCCCCCTGGCTGGGCTGGGGGGTTCTTCTGAGGGGCTTGGGGCTGTGGGACGTGGGGTTCGGTGTGGCACCGAGCCCCACCGGGTCCCCCCGGGAGCCAGTGGAAAAAACGAGTCATGATTGGCCTCCACTGCAGCGGCCCTGCACCGGGGGGGGGCCTGGCCCTGTGCCGTGGGGGGCCTGGCCCAGGCCCAGAGCTGCAAACCTGCCTGGCCCCGTGCTGCTGGGGCTGGGCCCTGGGGTGTCTGCAGGGTGCAGAGCCCCCCTGGGCCCCCGCACCTGGCCCCCTCTGCACAGGGGTCCCAGTCCCGGAGCCTTGGTGCTGCCCTGGGCACCACGGTGGGCCCAAACGTCCCGTCCTGTTGGGAGACCCGGGGGGGGTCACTGGGGCCTCCCCAGGGCAGGGGCACCCCTGCTTGGAGGGGTGCTGCAGGCAGGCAGCTCCGGGGCCTGGAGGCTGCCATGGGCCGGGCACGGTGTCCCCAGCGTCCCCGCTGCGGGCAGGGTGCGGCGAGGGCAGCCCGGGGCCGAGGCGCTGCGTCAGGGCGTTCCTGCCGGGCCGCAGTCCCCGCGGTTGGGAGCGCACGGGCAAGGAACAAAGCTTGGCTTTCCCTGGATGCCGGCCGAGCTGGCGGGGGGGGGGGGGAAGGTGGGGATACACCACGCCGAGCCCCCGCACAGGAAACCTGCGGTCATGTCGGCCTGGCTCGGCTCGGCCGGCAGCACCGGCTCCCACGTGCCGCCGCTTCCGCTGTGCCGGGAGAAGGAAGCGAGAGGCGGCCGCCTCGGACGGCGGCGGGGCGCGGAGCCCGCTCTGCGGCGGGGCCGTACGTGATGTGCATGAGCGAGGCGCAGCGGGGAGGCCCCGGTGCCTGGCTGAACCTGCTGGGTCTGATCTCGGCGCGGGTGGGCGGGGAAGCCGCCGGCTGCAGGGCGCAGCGTCCTTGCGAGGCAGGAGATCTCCATCTCCCGGAGTCACGGGGCTCCTCCTGCCGCAGGAGCTGTGCTCCGCCACCGAGAGCCGGGGCCGGGGTGCGTTCCGGGACTGGGGCTGCTCGCATGGCTGAAACCCAGCCCAGAATGGGGCAGGCCGGGCGCTCAGCACCCAGGGTCACTCAGCCCCTGTGTCTGCTCTCCCGCAGAATGCACCGTGCGTCCTCTTGGCCGCCCGTCACGCCAGCGCTGCCACGGTAAGAGCAGCCCCCGCGGCTGTCACCCCTTCCTGGCGCTGGATGGGGGGCGTGTGGTCGGCCCCCCAAAGGCGCCGGGGCTCACGGTTCCCTCCCCTTTCCCAGAATCTGAAAGACGTCCTTGCAAACATGATCCCCAAGGAGCAAGCGAAAATCAAGAACTTCAGGCAGCAGCATGGCAGCACGGCCATCGGGCAGATCACGGTGGACATGGTGAGCAGGGGCGGCCGCGTGCCCACCGCACCAGGGCTGCCGGGCTGTGCCACCGCGGGTAACCTCCTCCCTGCACCCTTCCCCAGGTGTACGGCGGGATGAGGGGCATGAAGGGGCTGATATACGAGACCTCCGTGCTGGATCCTGACGAGGTAGGGTTCTGCCCTGCTCAGGTGTCTGCCTCGCATGGGTGTCGCTGCAGCGGCCGACGCTTGCTCTGGGCTCTTTCAGGGCATCCGCTTCCGCGGGTACAGCATCCCCGAGTGCCAGAAGCTGCTGCCCAAAGCGGCGGGGGGCGAGGAGCCGCTGCCCGAGGGGCTCTTCTGGCTGCTGGTGACAGGAGAGGTGCCCACCCAGGAGCAGGTAATGTGCTGGGTCCCCGGGGGGGAGCTGGCAGCCCCCCAGCCCACAGGCTCAGCACCCTTTCCCCGCAGGTGAGCTGGGTGTCCCGCGAGTGGGCCAAGCGTGCCGCGCTGCCCTCCCACGTGGTGACGATGCTGGACAACTTCCCCACCAACCTGCACCCCATGTCCCAGCTCAGCGCCGCCATCACTGCCCTCAACAGCGAGAGCAAGTTTGCTCGCGCCTACGCCGAGGGCATCAACCGGGTCAAGTACTGGGAGGTACGGGGGGGGCCTCAGTGCGGTACCGGGGGGTGGGGGCTCGCGGTCCACCAGCTCCATCTCACCGTGGTCTGTCCCAGTTTGTCTACGAGGACGCCATGGACCTGATCGCCAAGCTGCCTTGCGTCGCCGCGAAGATTTACCGCAACCTGTACCGTGAGGGCAGCAGCATCGGGGCCATCGACCCCAACCTTGACTGGTCCCACAACTTCACCAACATGCTGGGCTACACCGACCCCCAGTTCATCGAGCTGATGCGGCTCTACCTCACCATCCACAGGTACGGGGCCGGGGAGTGGCAGGGGAAGGAGTAGGCGGGGACTTGGCCCTGCCCTGGGGCCAGGGATGGGGCAAGGTCCTGGGATGTGCCTGGGCTGCTCCGGGGCGGCACCGGGTGCATGGTGCAGAGCCCTGGGGCAGGGCCGTGCTGGGCTGGGAGCATGGTGGGAGGGGTTGTTGCCCCCCCCCAAAAATGCTGTGGAGGCATTCCTCTGGCTGTGGGGACCCTCGGTGGGGGTGTGGGAGACCTAACGCAGCCCCTCGCCCCTGCAGCGACCACGAAGGGGGAAACGTGAGCGCCCACACCAGCCACCTGGTCGGCAGCGCGCTCTCGGACCCGTACCTCGCCTTCGCCGCCGCCATGAACGGGCTGGCCGGGCCCCTGCACGGCCTCGCCAACCAGGTAGGCAGCACTGCGTGCCTCTGCGTGTCCGTCTGTCCACCCGTGCCGCCGTTCTCACCCCCGACCGCTGTCCGTGCCCCCAGGAGGTGCTGCTGTGGCTCACCGACCTGCAGAAGGAGCTGGGCCAGGAGGTGTCGGACGAGAAGCTGCGGGACTTCATCTGGAACACGCTCAACTCGGGCAGGGTGAGTGCGACCCGGCCGGGGCGAGGGGCCTGGGCCGTGCCGGGCTCTGACCCCCTCCTTGCAGGTGGTGCCGGGCTACGGGCACGCCGTGCTGCGGAAGACGGATCCCCGCTACACCTGCCAGCGGGAGTTCGCCCTCAAGCACCTCCCCAAGGACCCCATGTTCAAGCTGGTGGCCCAGCTCTATAAGATCGTCCCCAACGTGCTGCTGGAGCAGGGCAAGGCCAAGAACCCCTGGCCCAACGTGGACGCTCACAGCGGGGTCCTGCTGCAGGTGAGCCTTGGGCTGCCCCCACAGCTCCCCTCTCGCCCCCCCACGGCCTGGCCCTAACCCCCCCCCTCTCCCCCCGCAGTACTACGGCATGAAGGAGATGAAGTACTACACGGTGCTCTTCGGGGTCTCCCGCGCCCTGGGCGTCCTCTCGCAGCTCATCTGGAGCCGGGCGCTGGGCTTCCCCCTGGAGCGGCCCAAGTCCATGAGCACCAAGGGCCTGATGCAGCTCGTGGGCTACAAGTCTGGGTAAAGAAGGGACAGGGACAGGGCCACGCTCGCTGCTCCCCCGGGACGCCTTCGGGCCCGGGACGGACTCGGCACTGAACCCCGCTCCGCCTGCGGGGCGCCAGAGGCAGCCCCGGGGGTCCCACCCGCCCTGTGCCCCCTCCCTGCCCTGGCACAGGGCCCCCACCCTCCGGGCCTGGACCCCCCCAGCCTCCCGGCTGCCACCCCTCGTTGGCTCTGCCCTGGGCCAGCGCCGCGCACACGGAGCCCCCGGGCTCCCCGCTGCTGTGGGGCTGCAGGGCTGTTGGGCTGCCCCACCGCAGCCATTTAACCCCCCCCCCCCGTGCCCCCCAAGAGGGGTTCAGTCCAGACTCCTGTCCGCAACCCCCACTGGGGCTCAAGCCCTTGGGGCAGCTGGTGAAGAACGAATGTCTCAGCCCCCCCTTTCTCCCAAAGGCCTTGATACACTCCTCCCCGGCCCGTGCCCCCCGTGTTTGTGTGAATCCCCGCGTCCGATGCCCCCGGAGCCGGAGCTGGGCCCCCCCCCCTCCCCGTGCTGGCCCAGCCCCGGCCCATCGCAGGCTTTGGGCGGTTCTGTACAAACAACAAAAAAATGCAAAATAAATGTTTTTATTACCAAAGCCCCAGCTGCTGCCCACCAGCCGTCCTGCTGGGTGCAGGACCCTGCCCCTGGGGCTGTTCCTTTAGGGCTGGGGGGGGTCAGGGCTGGTTGCCCCCCCTTTGGGGGTTGCTTCCCCCCCTTTGTCTCTGCTGGGGCCGGCTTGGAGCTGCTTGCCCCCCACCCCCCCGAAGTGCTGCCAGCAGCAGGGGGCTTCTGGTGCCTGCAGGAGCCTGTTTCAGGGTCTGGGGGGCTCGGTGCATGACCCCCCCCGCACCCCCCTCCCAGCCCCTAAATGAAGAGCAGGAGGCCGGGCTCACCCTTGGAAAATGCTCTTTATTGGCATGTAGAAGTCCTTCCTCGGGCAGCAAGGCCACGATCCCCTCGGTGGTGGGGATGGAACTGGGGGGAGGGGGCGAGGGGGAGGAGCCTGGGGGGGCTGGCTCAGGGGACCGCTGCTGGACCCCCCCATCAGCAGGTGTTTGGGCCTGCTGGAGCTGGATCCTCCACACTGAAGGTAAGGGAAGCTCGGGGGGGGGGGGGGGGGGGGGGGGGCGGGGGCCGGGCCCCCCCGGGCCCCGGGGGCGGGGGGGGGGGGGGGGGGGGGGGGGGGCCCCCCCCCCCCCCCCCCGCATCGGCTGCAGGCAAGGGGCCAGCAGCCGCTCTGCTCCAGCTGCTGCCTCCTCTCTCTGCACCTTTCTCCTTCCCTTTTGTTCCTGAGGAGCTGGGGGGTGATGAGGTGGGGGGGGGTCCCTGGCAGCCAATCCGCCCCCCCCGGGTGAGCCCTGGCCCCTGGTGTTCCCCAGCAGGACCCGGCCGGGCTCCCTCCGCCAGCACCAACCTTCCTCCTCCACAGGGCCCGGGCAGAGCTGCCCCAGGAGCTCCCCCACCCCCGCCGAGGGCTTGGGACCCTCCGGCCTTGTGGAGGAGTTAGGAGGAACAAAAATGAGTTTTCTTTTTTTTTTTTTTTTTTAAAAAAAAAAAAGAGCCCCAAGAACTAAAACAAAACAAAACTTAAAACCAAAATCAGCTACACGACCTGGGGGAGGCCGGCCCGGGGCCGCAGCTCCCCTGGTGTTGAGATGGGACCGGGGGGGGGCTCACAGCGGCCCCCGCGCTTGCAGGAGCATCACCTCTCGCCCCCGAGGCTGGGAGGGAAGTCGAGGCAACGGCAGCAAAGATGCACTCAAATAAATATTTAAGAGGGTGGGCAGGGCGAGCGGCCCCGGGGCCCTGGCGCAGTCTGCAGCAGTCGGGCTGCCCTCACGTCTGGTGGACCTCGTGGAACATGAGCTCGCGGGGGATGCGGGTCTCAGGACCGAAGTTCTTGGCCGCCCGGCGCTCGAAGGCTGCCACCATCTGCTTGACCACCTCGTCGAAGAAGACGGTGGCCAGCTGGGAGTGCAGCAGGGAGCGAAACTCAAAGGAGATCTGGGGAGCAGAGCAGGCACCGTGAGTGCCCGGCAGGGGGCACGGGGATGGGTCCCGGCAGCGGGCACCACCCTGGGGCCCCACCAGAGCGGGGTCTTACAGAGAAATCCACGGTGCTGGTGCGGGGGTAGCCGGGGATGCCGGGGCTGAAGCGCCAGTTGGTCTCCAGGTGGTTGAAGAGGCGCCCGTCCGTGCAGACGGCCTGGGAGGGGAGCAGCCGGTCAGGGGGGCTGGGGCAGGGGCCGGGCCGGGCCGGGGATGTGGCGCCACGGCCACGCTCACCTTGACGAGGTGGGGGCGGACAAGGGTGACGATGGAGGTGTAGCGCTCCAGCACAGGCGGGAAGCCCACCTCCAGCTGGGCCTTGACGTGGCCGGACCGCTTGGAGACCACCACCGACTTCTTGCACCAGGGCACGAAGTTCTTGTAGTCCTCCACGTTGGAGACCACGTCATACATCTCCTGCATGGAGTACCTGCGGGCGGAGCGGGCGCTGCAGCGGGGCCGGGGGGCGCGCCCCGTGGTCCGGCCGCAGCCACCTACCCGATGATGCGCCGCTCCGAGTACTCCTTGCGCTTGTTGGTGAAGGACCCGGCGAGGTTGAGGAAGGAGCGGCTGGGCTGGCGCCGGGGCTCCCCCTCAGTGCTGCTCACCGGGCGGCCGAGCCGGAGGCCGCACAGGGCCGCGTGCCTGGGCAGGAGACGGGTGTTAGGCGGGGAAGCGGCACCGGGCAGCTGAGAGCTGTGCGGGGCAGCCCCTCCCGGGATGCCGGGCCCCATCCAGAGCTGCCCGCGCCCCTCCAGGGTTGGAGCGGCCTCAGGGTGCGCGAGGGGAGTTGGGGTGAGGCGGGGACCCGGGGCCAACCCCATCCCTGCCACCCCAGGGCAGCGGGGAGAGGCCGGGGAAGTCCAAGTGCCAAGTCTGGGGCCGCTGCCAGAGCCACTCTTGCGTAAGAGAAGGAAGGCAGGGGAAACCTGACCTCGGGGACACCTAATCCGGACCAGCGGAGCGGGGACAACTGCCCGTTACCCCCCGCTGCCCCTCCCGAGCCCTGCGCCACAGGACCAGAGGCGGCGCAGAGCCCGGCTCAGCCCGGAGCTTCTCCGCGTCCCCTCCCGGCCCTGCTGCATCCCTTGGGGCGCTGCAGCCGGTGCCTTCGCTGCCCAGTGGGAAGGGAGGCGACGCTCCCGGCTTCCCGGGGAGAGGCTGAGCCCTAACAGCGGCGGCGTCCCGGGCACGGCGTCTCGCTGCCGGTACGGCAGCAGGATCCTCCCACGGCGCCGCCGTCCGCTCCTGGGGCTTCCAGCAGCCGGCCCGAGCCCCTGCGGGCACCGTGGCGGGCAGGCGGGCACCGAGACCCCGGGCACGGCGGAGCTGCGGGGTCAGCGCTGGCCCCACCGAGCTCCGCGCCGGCCACACCTGGACGCGCTCCAACGCCCGCGGGGCAGCGCAGGTATTTTTAGCCGTGCCCGCCAGCTCTGCCCCAGCACCGGCGGCCGAGGGAGGAAAGGTCCCGCCGCTTCCCCCAGGAGCCGCGGGACATTCCTGCGCCAAGGAGAAGTCACCCGGGGCGCCTGGCAGCCCCCGAGCTCCCAGAATAGCCGGCAGCTCGGGGGCCGTGCCCACCGTTCGCTCGCACCGCCCGGTGCTGCACGGGCCTGGGGCTCATCTGAACGGTGCCCGCACCGGGGCACGGAGGCGACCGGCGGCGGGGCCACCGGCACGGCAGCCAGCCGGGCTCACAGGAGCCGCCGTTTCCTCCGAGTGCCCGGTGCCGGCCCCGGTGCCCGCGGGCCGGGCACGGAGGTCAGCGGGGCCGGTGCGGGGTGGCCTGAGGTCAGGCCACCGGGAGCAGCCACCGGGGTGGCCCCAGACGCTGGCACCAGCCCGGGCCTGGCACCTGCCGCCGGGACGCAGCCCCGCGGGCGGCGCTGCCCCAAGGTCGGGCCCGGCGGGGGGCTCCTGGCCCCGCCCCAGCCCCGGGAGCACCGGGGGCGGCTCCCGGTGGGGCCGGGCGAGCGGCGCCCCCGGCCCCCGGTGACCTCCCCCGACCGCAGAGTGCCCGGAGCGGGGCTGCCGCCGCGTGGGGCCCTCCCCCGGAGCCGATCGCCCCGTGCCGGTGGGGCCCGGTCCCGCTCCCGGTCCCGCTCCCGCCCCGTTTCCCCTCCGGT
>CM021762.1:372402-402408 GCA_011075105.1 Heteronetta atricapilla
GCGGAGCCCCCCCGGCCCGCTTCCACCTGCGGGGCCCGGCCCGGCCCGGTGCGAGGCCCCGCCGCGCTCCTCCCGCACCGCCGGGCCCCGCGCTCGGCAGCCCGCCCGGCGGCGCGGAGCTCCGGTAAGGACCGGGCCGCCCGAGCTCCTGCGGCCGGGACCCGGCTCCGAGGAGCCCGGCCCAGGTCCGCGGGGCACGGTGCCGGTACCGGGGGCCCCCCGGTGCCCTCAGCGCCCGCACGTGGCCCTCGCCCGCGGCCCGGCCCGGTACCGGCGCTGGGCCCCGAGCCCCCCGCAGCCGGGGTTCGTCCCCGGTTCCTCGGGCCCGGCCGCCGGAGCCCGCCCCTCCCGCACGATTTTGCCTCCAACCGGCTCCGTTCGGGCTCGGGGGGGGCCCAGGCGCCTGCTCCTCGCCCCGGTGGCGGCGTTAATCCGCCGGCGTCGAAACCTCGCCTGGTGCGTGCCAGAGGGCCGGGCCCGGGGCGCTGATCACGATTTAAATAGAACTTTATATTTTTTTTTGTCGGTAACCCAAACATTTAGCTCGCCTCCTGAATGGTGGGTGGGTGTGTCGGAGCCAGCGCTGCTGCAAACCGCGCGCCGCTGAAGTGCTCAGGGCATAATTACCGCCTGCGAATCTTTCCTCGTTTTTTTTTTTTTTTTTAATATATTCTTTTTTAATGTCTAACGAGTGATGCTGAGTCTGCTGCATTCCAGGGGAATGACTCACGCGTTCCCTCTGACCCGGGATGTGTTCCCCGTGTTTAACCGCCACGATGGTGTGGCGAGCGGGCGGCGTGAGGCTGGCCGGGCAGCCGGGGCGAGCGGAGAACGAAGGCGGCGTTCCCCCGGCGGGCTGCGATGAGCAGGGTTCCCCGGTCTGGGTGCTGGGGCTGCGGACGGGGTGCCAGCGGCGGCCGGGGGCTGTGTGTCGCGGTGCGAGAGGCAGCGGCGGCTGGGGGCTGCGGGGAGGCGTCTGTCCGTCCGGGCAGCGATGGTGGGCGCCAAGCGCCACGTGGGGCTGGAGCAGCCACGGCCTCTGCCCTGGAGAGATTGGGGCGTCACGATGTCGTTCTTAGGGCTGCGGAATGAGAACCGGGTGCTGGCTTCTCGGGCGATGCTCGGGGCTCGGGCAGCACCCCGCGTGCCCGGGGACACGGCAGGAGGAGCTGGCTGCTTGGGACGCCGGTTCTGCGGCCCACGGCACTGCTTGCCGTGAGCTTGGCTGGAGCTTTGCCTGTCCTTCTTGCCAGGGCCTGCCAGGTGACTTCTCGGAGATGTGAGCAGCAGCAGACGGGGTGAGCTCCAGGCTTGGCTCCGCCGGGCTCTTTGTGCCATTGGAGCCAGCGTAGCATTGCAGGTGTTTCTCAAAAGATAGGAGAGAGGCGATAAATAGGAGGCCTTCTGCAGGAGAGCGTGAGGCATCGTGTAGCTGCGTCTCAGGCAGCCTGACTGCGGTCTTTGAAGACCTGGCAAGCACCAGGAGGCTTCAGCCTGCTTGGAGGAAAGGTTCCCCGGCTGTGGCCCAGGCTGTGAGCGGGACTGGGGTCCCAGTGCCCGGGCGCTGCTGTGTGGTGGGTTCTGGAGCACGGGCGCTGAGCTGCACCATGGGCACGCTGCTGGAGGCCGTGGTTGGGACGCTGGCTCTGCGATCGGTGCCGCTTCTTGGGCTCTGGTAGTGGGGAGGCTTTCCTAGCAATCCCTTGACCTGGTTCCCCAACCAACAACCATCCGTGTCGTGAAAACTACCTTTACTGGCTTGAAAGCTGGTCCCTGGTGCTGGCTGAGCCATGAGGACTTAATCCCGCTCCTCGCGTAGCCCGTGTTATGTTTTCAGTGACCACTGGTGCAGGAGCAAGCCAAGGGGTCCTGGGACCAGGCGTGCAGGCTTCCCGGTGGAGGAGATGCCGGTGCCGTCCTCGCTGTGCTGGCTCTGGCTGCAGCCGCCCTCCCCTCCGCGTTCCCCATCGGCGTTAAATCCCCTTCAGTTTCTCCGAGTCATTTTAGAAGTGACGACTTCTCGTTTGCTTAAAATGAAGTGCAGAAGGCGAGCTGTGCCCGTGGGAGCTGCGTCCTGCCTCAGCCGCCGGCGGGGTGCTGGACGTGGCCGCCGAGCCCCTCCGGGGCAGCAGCATGGCCAGCTCCCAGCCCGGCCGCATCCTGCCCGTGCTGCCACCTTCACCGCCTGCTTGTCTTTCTCTTTGCAGCCTCCTCTGGTCCAAGCCATCTTCAACCGCGATGTAGAGGAGGTGCGGTCGCTGCTGAACCAGAAGGAGAATATCAACGTACTGGTGAGTGCTGCCCGGCCGTGCCGTCTGTGCTTGCAGCCCTCCTGCCTCTCCCAGTCCTTCCCCCCCGCGGGACGGTTCCTCAGCCTGAGGGGAGGGCACGGGCTGCACGAGGGAGGCTTGCACCCCGTCGGGGTGGGCTCTTTTTGCAAGGAGGGTCGGAACCGGGGCTTTGAAGGAAAGATTTTGTGTTTTGCTCCTTGCTCGGCTGCCGTTGGCTTTGCAGCGTTGTCCCCTTGCCTCGATCTTGCCATCTGTAAGATGGGTTGTGTGGAAAAACGGTGCTCCCGTACTTCCCCCGGGGACCCCAAGAGCTTCCTAAAGCCCTCCGCTGCGAAGCGGTGCGGGGTGTGTGGGAGGGCTCCATGGAGGCCCAGCCCGGTCACGCTGCGAGTTTACCTTTTCTTCGTCTGGGACAGCAGCCCCAGATGGTTTGGTGCAGACGCAGGAGGTCTGCCTCATGATAAGGCCACCCAGAGGGGAAAGGAGGATTTGAGCCGGTCAGCAAAGCGGACCAAGCCTCGCGGGTGTCGGGAGGCGGTGTTGGTGTCGAGCCTGGTGCCTGGGTTGGTTTCCACGCTCGTTCCCGTGGGCACAGCACGTTCTGGGGGGGGCAGTGGCAGGACCCCATGCCCGGTGCTGCCCCTTCACGATGCACCCACGCGGTGGCCACCGGGACAAGTCCCACCAGGTCCTGGCCAGCGGCTGGGCTGGCACCGACCCGTGGCAGCCCCAGGCTGGTGACGATGAGCGTGGTTTATCGGAACAAGGCCAGGCTTGGAGCAGGGAGGACGTTCCCATCTGCCTCGTTAGCGTGCGTTCCCTTGACCCACTTTGCGGGCTCCCCGCTAGCAAACAGCAGCAGATGCGGAGATGAGGAGCGCGGCCTGCCGCAAGGACCAGGACCCCGTGTCTCGGTGACACGGTGGCACAGTTGGCCCGCTGCCGGTCAGCAGGCGCCGCACTCTCGGCCCCGACGCCGTGCCGCGAGCTCCTTGTGGGAGCCGGCTGTCCCGGCTCACCGGGTCTGTCCCGGTTCAGCACCTCGCTCCCGGCCGGGCTGCGGCGCTCGCCAGCTTTTTGGCCCGTGCCCGCCTGCTTTGCTGCTCGGGTCGGCGCACCCCGATCCACGTGGCCCTGTCGATGTGTGCCGGGACCGGCGCGGTGCCTGCCGGTGTGACGGGGAGGTAAGGGCAGCGCCGCGCTGCCGCCGCCGCGCCCGGCTGGCGATCAGATCCCATCTGAGCTTAACGCACGAGAAAGCGAGGGTTTTTTTTTCCATGACTGCTGGGGTTAGGGACCGGGCAGCTCTCCATCCTCCCCTGGGAGGAGAGAGTGTGGGGATTGTTTTGCTGGGCTCTCTGCAGCTGCTGGAGGAATAAAACCGCGATTGTTAACGCGTAATTTCCTTCTTGTGTGCAGGTTTAGAGATGTTGTTGCTTGTTCGCTGACCTGCCAGCTGGGTTTCACTTTCACATCCTCCTGCCTGGCTGTGCCAGCACGACTTGCTGCAAAAAAAAAAAAAAAATGAAACCACCACCGTGTCCCAAACAGTTCTTAACTCGATGTCAAACGAGTATTTTTTTTTTCTCCCAACGCAAAACCTGGGACTCCAGATGAGCTGAGCTCTTCCAGCTTTCTTCTTGTTTGCTTCCCGGCTTTAGGACGTGGCATGTTCCCCGCGGAAAGCCTGAACCGAATGCCTCGAGGCAGAGGTTACCCAGGGCCCAGCCCTGAGTAAACAGAAGTGAAAGGTGGTTTTTGTTCGGCTAATCCAATCTAGGATCTGAGAGGGGCTTTGGCACCTTCCTGCCCTTCAGTAGCGAGCTGAAGGAGCTGTCTGTAACTCGAGGTTTTTTTGTTGTTGGCCTGAGGAGAGAGGTGCAGGCACAGGGTCTGCGTGCCGTCGGAGTGCAGCCGGGCTTTCACCTCCGGTGGTGAGCGAGGACCCGTGGAGTCCTCCAGGTCTGGAGGAGGCTGCCACTTTTAAGCAGTTTTCCCCATTTTCTGTGCCCCACGGTGTCCGCGTGTGCGCCCAGGGTTTGTGGGCGCAGGCTGGAGCAGGGGAGGGTCTGCGCCATGAAGCTGCCCTGCCCTCAGAGCTGATCGCGCCTTTTGTTCCTTGCATCCCTGTTCAGGACCAAGAAAGACGAACGCCGCTGCATGCTGCTGCCTACCTAGGAGATGTTGCAATCCTCGAGCTCCTCATACTGTCAGGTAAGGGCCAGGGCTCGGGGCACCTTTAGGGCATCTTTCTGATCACCTTTGCGCCTCGGGGTGCAGAGGAATCAGTTTTGGTCGCCATCCAAGCAGCCATGTGCTCCTCATTAAGCCGATGGGGTTGTAGCCAGGGAAAGAGTAGGAAACGTCTGTATAATCCTAGGGGGTTTGTTCAGACAGAGAAGCATCGTGGAGCTGAAATAGCAGGGGTGGGAACCCAGCCAGGAGGGGGATGTGTGCGAGGTGGCCAGCGTCGGAAGGTGCTGGAGGAGGCCGCAGCAGGGACGCGCACCCCAGAGGCACCTGGAGCAGCAGGACGCTCGGGGGACACCGGGGTTTCGCTGCTCCCGATGAGGGACCAGCTCAAAACCCAGGGGTTGGGCTGAGTTTTTCCCTGTGTTCCTCGGCGTGAAGCTGCCCGTCGTTTCCCTCCAGCCTTGTGCTTGGGCGCTGTGCGGCGCAGCCACGAAGGAGCCTCCTCATCTGCCGTCCTGCAGCACCTCTGGGCACCGCGGCCTTCCCCAGCCACTCGTGTGGGGGAAGCCCCGAGGCTGGCACGCTCCTGCCTGCCCCTGACAAGGGGAGACCTGGGGAAATGCTCCGCTGAGGTCTCGTTAAAGAGGACCGGGCATGTTCAGCTCCTCCTGCGGAGCACAGGATGCCGTTCCGCGCCCTGTGTTGATTTTTGCATGTGTCTGCGTTGGGTTCTCACCGGCAGGGGAAGGCTTATGGGGTCGCTGGACCTGAGTGCTGGGCACAAGTCTGGAGCGGGGCTGGCGGTGATCTGTCAGCTTTCCTTCCTAATACGGAGCCCACAGTGACCCCAGCTCCCGGCCTGAAATTCTCTGCTTTGGGTCGTTCTTTTTGTGTGTGTCTCAAGTGTCTTCCCTTTAAAGCAATGAGTAGAGCTGCGTGCCGGGTCTCTGCCGGGGTTATTTGGCTCGGTGGGAAGCGGCAGCCTGGGAGACGCAGTCTCTTTCCTCTGCCTTGCATCCTGTGCAGCTCACTGGCGCAGTCTCCCAGGGGCCACAGCTTGTTCCTCGTGCACTTCCTGGGGCTGGTGCTCACCTAGAGCCCTGCACGGGTCCCTTTTGGCAGCAGAACCAGTGCTGGTGCCCGGCAGGAGCCTCGGGTGGCTTCAGGCCTGCCCTGGGGCAGAGGCACTTGGTCACCTCTGTTCCTGACCCTCTCTTTTGTTCTTCCTCAGGTGCTAACGTTAACGCAAAGGACACTGTCTGGCTCACCCCGTTACACCGCGCTGCGGCTTCTCGTAACGAGGTAGGTTCCCCTCTGCTGTGCCTCTGGCTTCATCGGCTCCTTACCTGGGGGCGCTGGGCGCTGACAGGAGGAGGGGGCTGTGCTTCTCCCCTTTCCGTCTTACCTGGTTTCAGCTGGGCTGGGTGTTCTGTGGAGAGATGATCCAGTAATTCAGAGGCTGAAAACGAGAACTGGAGAGGATCCTCCTGGCTCCCTTCCCTCCATCCTTCAGGAGCTAGTGTGTGGACTTTCCGCACAGCACCCTGCTCCCTGCCTTTCCCCCTCTCCCAAGGGCTTTGTCTAATCCAGCTCCACTTTTCTTTGAGGGATGTCGGGGCTCTCGCCCCATCTCTTAGGAGCTGATCCCAACAGATCTTGTTCAAAAGATTTCCTGACGTTTAGCTTTTGCGGGCTTAACTTCATCCCACTTAACTTTGTCCTGTTTTGAGCTACTTGGGAGCAGCAACTCTGCGGTCACGTTGGAGCCAGGCAATCAGGAGCCCTGAATCTTACGAGCGGGGCAAGTTACCACACATCGACTGCTCTTAATTGCCAGCAGACACGAGATGAAATACGTTAGCGTAAACCTCTACCGAGGGTGTTTGCTGTGGGCTCTGAACATGTGTGGACAGTTCCTGTGGGTCGCTGGAGCACGGGAGCTCAGCAAGCCGGGACTGTTGGGCTGTCGGGCTGGAGCGGTGCCTGCCTGTGAGCTCCAGCACGCTCCTTTCTCCTCGGACCCAGCTCAGAGGTGCCGCAGCCGCCTCTCGCTCTGTTCTTCCCCTGGGTGCTTGGCGGGGGTTCCAGCCCAGGGAGCCTCCGTGTGCTTCAGGGCTTCTCCTCCTCGCAGCCTGCTCCCTGGGAGTGCTGGCTGTGCGCGCTGCCCCCAGGCAGGCAGGGGGGCAGCTTGCCCCTGGGGAAGAGCCGAGCCAGGAGCCGGGGTCGCTGGAAGTGGGCAGCCTGCCACCCCTCGGGAGGAAAACCGGGTTACAGCAAGCAGCCTCCACCAGCTAAAGGGGGAAATAATTACAAAATACAGGTCAATGGGTTACGCTGCTGTCCCCCTGGGTGTGTTACGTCTCCAGACTCGTGGATAAGCACTCATTGATGGTTAAATCAGACTTCTTTTTCCTGTGCCACTGCCCCTGCGCAGCCACCTTTCGCTGCTGTGCTGGGGTGGGACGAGTCTGGTTTGTTCAAGTCCCTCCAGCCTGGAAGGAGCACTGGGAGCAGCCAGAAGGGGCTGCAGCAGCCCGGGTGAGGGCTGGGGGGTTCACGCAGGGACGTGTTTGAGCTGTGCTCTTTTCCCTTCTCCCTGCTTGTTCCCAGAGTCTTCCCACTCTTTTCCTCTCTCACCCTTGCTGTGTGATAACATGCTGAACCACAGCTGTATGCGGGCTCCCCAGTGGCGTTGGGGGACACAAAAGCAACCCAGTCCTTCCCTTCAGGGAGAAGCCTTGCGTGTCAGCATGCAGGGCAGTTTCAGTGCTGTCTCAGGGCTGTTGTGGACCCGAGCAGCTCGGTGTGTGCTGGAAGCAGGAGATGGGCCGAGCTGCAGCTCACCGTCACCTTGCTGGGGGCTCCTGCGGGTTCCAGCGGGCTGGGTGAGAGCTCTGCTTTCCTCTCGTCTTGCCAGAAAGCACTTCACCTCCTCCTGAAGCACTCGGCAGACGTCAATGCCCGCGACAAGTATTGGCAAACGCCTCTGCACGTCGCCGCTGCCAACCGGGCCACCAAGTGCGTGGAGGCCATCATCCCCCTGCTGAGCACTGTCAACGTCGCGGACCGCACGGGCCGCACGGCGCTGCACCATGCCGTGCACAGCGGCCACCTCGAGGTTGGTGATGAGATGTGGGCTCGGGCCCCGGGGCCCCCTCCTTGGTCTGGCCTTCACCACGGCCGGCGGGAGCGGCAGCCTTGCCCCTCTCACCGCTTTTCCTCACCCAGATGGTGAACCTGCTGTTAAACAAAGGGGCCAGCCTGAGTACTTGCGACAAGAAGGATCGCCAGCCCATCCACTGGGCAGCTTTTCTGGGTAGGTTTTCCCTGCGGGCATCGCTCTGGTTTCTTCTCCCTTGTCTGTGGCTTTGACTCTGAGGCTGGCGGTGCTCCTTGCGCCGCAGTGCCCGCATCCCGGGGACCCTGGTCTCACCCCCATCCCTCAAACAGGGCATTTGGAAGTTCTGAAGCTGCTGGTGGCCCGGGGAGCCGACGTGATGTGTAAGGACAAGAAGGGCTACACCCTGCTGCACACGGCGGCAGCCAGCGGCCAGATCGAGGTCGTGCGTCACCTGCTGAGGCTGGGCGTGGAGGTGAGGCCAGGGGCTCAGGGTCAGGCTGGCCCAGAGATGGGGGAGGGTGCTGGGGGCTTTGGGAGCACAGGCTGCTTCTTGGCTGCCTTTTTTTTTTCCTCCTGAATCCCCAAACCCTCTGGGTTTGCTGCTCCCGCAGATCGATGAACCGAACTCTTTCGGTAACACTGCACTTCACATCGCCTGTTACATGGGCCAAGATGCCGTGGCCAACGAACTGGTCAATTACGGCGCCAACGTCAATCAGCCTAACGAGAAGGGCTTCACCCCTCTGCACTTTGCTGCCGTCTCCACCAACGGGGCCCTGTGCCTGGAGCTCCTCGTGAACAACGGGGCCGACGTCAACTTTCAGGTCCGGTGCTGAGGGGCTGAGCCCTGGGCTTGGGGGTGCGGGGACCTGCTCTCCCCAGGGGCAAGCTCGGGGCGGCGGCAGGAGCCCGATGTGACCTCACTTCTTACTTTGCAGAGTAAGGAAGGGAAGAGCCCCTTGCACATGGCTGCCATCCACGGGCGGTTCACGCGTTCACAGATCCTCATTCAGAATGGTGAGTGGCTTCTTCTTCAGCCGTGGGCTACCCCCTCCTTATCCTGTGCTGCTCAGTGCCTGCCTCCACCTGGGTGTTTGCTCGGAGGGTCTCAGAGCTCTGTAATTACCCCTCAAATTCACTTTGGTGCTCCTGGGGCTGCTGCTGAGGGCCCTGTGCTGGGTGAGGGTGGCGGAGGACACAGGAGCTCCCAAGAGCAGTGCAGTGCAAACCAGGGCACTGAAATTCCTGCCAGGTCAGAGCTGCTGGGGCTGAAGAATGTGCCTGCTCTGCGTCCAGCCTGAAAGACAATATTCCTGTGAGAGGGCTGCGGACTTGGCAGGCACCCCAGGGGTTCAGCCAGGGACCCGGGGGGGCTACCACATCCTCTCCTTGGGGACGGGGGCAGATCTAATGCCCATGCTGGCAGGATACACGTGGGCTCCCAGCGCAGATAGCAGTTTGCAGGTCTGCGCTGTGCAGAATGGCCTCAAGTTTCCAGCTGTGTCCCTGAGATGGGACACGGCCATCAGAGCAGCCTGGGCTGCTCGTCTGTCCCTCCCTGCTGCAGCTCGAGCCCCCTTCGGAGCCGGGTCGCTGCCTGGGACTGGAACTCAGAATCCACTCAACAGCGTTTGGCTTTCCCTTCCCAGGCAGTGAGATTGACTGTGCTGACAAATACGGCAATACCCCCCTCCACGTTGCTGCTAGATATGGCCACGAGCTGCTAATTAGTACTTTGATGACGAATGGTGCTGACACTGCAAGGTAAGAAAACAGTTTCACCCTCTCCCCCCACCCCGGGCTGGAAGATGCGGAAACGATCCACGCTGACCCCGTCTCGTCCCCTGGCAGGCGTGGGATCCACGACATGTTCCCTCTGCACTTAGCTGTTCTCTTTGGATTTTCAGACTGTTGTCGTAAGCTACTTTCCTCAGGTGAGTGGCTCGGCCGCCCCCCTGCTGGCGGGGGCACTGGGGAGAGCCCCCACGGCCCCTTGACCCCCTGCCCCTCCGGCCCTGCAGGTCAGTTGTACAGTATCGTCTCCTCGCTGAGCAACGAGCACGTGCTGTCCGCAGGCTTCGATATCAACACACCTGACAACCTTGGGAGGACTTGCCTCCACGCTGCTGCTTCTGGAGGGTGAGCCGTGCCCAGGGCTCGGGTCCCGTATTGGGGCAGGAGCGTCACTGCCTGCCCCCAGCCCCGACCCTCCTCTCCGCCCGTGTGCTGCAGACCGTGGCACGGGCAGCCCGGTGCAGTGCTCGGCCAGGGCTGGCAGACCCCTGGGTGCTGTGTGCGGATCTGGGAGGCAGCAGAGACACGGGTTCGTAGCCAGGAATGGAGAGGGAAACCATTTGGCCCTGTTCTGCTGCTGTGACTTGTCCCACCCGCTCCCCTCTGTGGCTGTTTACCCTTTCTTAAGACAGGGCTGAAATGCTTCCCCAGCTGGCAGTTTGTGAAGGGGTCACAAGCCGTCGCCTGAAAAGCAGCAGGGATTTAGCTGGCTGTGCAAATGCCTCGTGCTGTGTGCCAGGGAGTTTGATTTCACGCGGCGCGTTGCAAACGAGCGCTGCCGCAGCGGTACGGCAGAGGGGCAGCGTCCCGCCAAGGACCTCGCTTCGGCTCGTCTGCGCGGTGCTCGCAAGACAGACCTGGCCCTCACAGTGCAGCGCTCTTACCCGGCCTTAGCAGCAGGAACAAAGCAGTGACGCAGGAGCCAGAAATCCTAGATATTTTTTTTGTAGCATAAAATCCAATGCGGCAGCTGCGCTAATGCCACGGCAAATGTCTCTCAGTAATTGCCTGGTTGTCGGAGAGCTCCGAGCGGTGCAGGGTAGCGCTGGCGAGGCAGGAAGCGTGGAAGGGTTATTTCACTAGAGAGCAGAGAAGAGCTTGGTACGAGCAGCATCCAGCCATGGCTGTGGCTCTTATGCTGCCTGGAGATGACAGACTGAATTGAGCTTCGGCACATCTAGGCTGCATGCCTGAGACGTGTAGCTGTCTTGTCTGCAACTAGGAGGAGTCTGTGTTCTGCTGCGCTCCCTTCTCATCTGTGTCTAACTCACCTCCCTAACTCCTGCAGGAACGTTGAATGTCTTAATTTGCTGTTGAGCAGCGGTGCTGACTTGAGGAGGAGAGATAAATTTGGAAGGTAAGCGTGCTGGGAGCCTTGCCAAGGTGATTTTTCCAGCCTCAGAAACAGCCGGCTTTGGGCTGGGACCTTCCCAAGACCTTTGCTGCGCTTGGTGTTTAAAGTCTTACAGCAAGGTGTGGGGAAGCTGGGCTTTAGGGGTCAGGATGCCAGCTCTGACTCTGGACAGGCTGGTTGAATGGGCTTGTTAGCAAGAGGCACAACACCACCTCCAGGGAGCTTTTTGGGTTCAGTCCCCTGTGTACGCTGCGTCCTGAACCCCCTCTCACCCCAAGGGCTCTGGCTCTTCCAAAGGAGCAGCCGACCCAAAGCCTCGAGCCAGCGCAGGGCGCAGCTGGGGGCAGCTGGTTCCCCAGCTCCTGCCGTGGTGCCCGTCAGGTTTCTCCCCCCGTGCCAAGCAGCGCTGCTAAGCCCCGTTCTCCTTTCCCCTTCGCAGGACTCCACTGCACTACGCAGCTGCCAACGGCAGCTACCAGTGTACGGTGACGCTGGTCACTGCTGGAGCCAGTATTAACGAGGCTGACTGTAAAGGCTGTACCCCCTTACACTATGCTGCTGCTTCGGACACGTACAGGAGGTGAGTGCGTCTCGGCGCTGGGCTGGATGCGAGGTGGGAGGGGAAGTTCTGCTGCGCCCTGGCCGCCTCCCCGCAGCGGCTTGTGGAAAGGAGGATGAGTAGGAGGGGATGGTCAGCAAACTGATGCAGGCCCCTGACCTTGCAGAGCAGAGACTCATTCAGGAAACAGCCATGACACTGACGAGGAGCCGCTGAAGGAGTCCAGGCTGAAGGAGGCGTTCTTGTGAGTCGGTGCCAGCCCCGTCTGGCCGTTGTTCGTCGTTTACCCTGTCCCCAGGCCCTGCACGCGGCCGCTAGAAATACCTTCCTTCTGCCTGCTCAGAGCTGAGCAGCGATGCGTTGGAGGAAGCATCCCCTGATTTCTTGAGCAAACCTGGCCATAACTCTGGTCCTGCTGCCAGGTCCCCCAGGGGGTCTGCGTGTGCCCCGTACCTTGAAGAAGGGATTTGTACACATTCGTACAGCATCTGCTCGCAGATCAAAGCGGGGGGGGGTGGACTGCACAGCTCTCTGCTCTCCCCATTTTCTTGATCTCCCATTCTCTTGCTCGTTGCAGTTGTTTAGAGTTCTTGCTGGATAATGGTGCTGACCCATCCCTCCGGGACAAGCAGGGATACACTGCTGTCCACTATGCAGCTGCGTACGGCAACAGGCAGAACCTTGAGCTGGTGAGTAAGCGAGAAAACCCTCTGGGCTGGCAGGAGATGGGGGGGAAAGTCCCTCAGAAGAGACTCATCCAGCCCTGCAGTGTACGACAGTACCTGCAGTGCGTGTTGCAGGCAGAGCAGTGTCAGTGTTTGTCCAGGAAGGAGGGAAATGGGTTTAATGAGAAACCTCAGCGACTCGTGGGGAGCCTTTGTGCTGGGAATAGCACAGAGGAGAGACCCTGGCCTGAGAGAAAGGAGCCTTGTTACCTGGCGAGGGGGACGTGTGGATGTCTTGCTTAAAACCCTGGCAACACAGCGAGGTTGGGCTTTTAAAAGAAAGCCTGGAGGCCTGTGCCAAGGAAGAGCTCTTGCAGTACAGAAAAAGCCTTGTAACTCTGAGTTGACAGCCATGTGGATATAGGAAATCATACGAGTAGTGGAGAGGCCTCTGGGTAGCAGGGATGTGGCTCTGTACAGGGCCCAAAGCCAGGCTAAGGCAGGTGCTGACCTGAAATTCCGATCGTTCTGGAGCAGGTGAGCTGCTCCTTAATGCCTCTGCAGCCTGCTGGTGGGCAGGGGGCACGTGAAAGCCTCCGAGATGGAGTGTTTGCAGGGATCACCTGTGACTTCGTGGTTTTGCCGTTGCAGCTCCTGGAAATGTCTTTTAACTGCCTGGAGGATGTGGAAAGCACCATTCCAGTCAGCCCTTTGCACTTAGCTGTAAGTACAGCTGGCCTGGCCCCAGGGTTGCAGAGGGCACTTGGCTCTGGGCTGGGGTTCACACAGTGTCCTGGAGAGGTGCCTGCTCCCTGGCAGTGCGGGCTGGGCCTGGGCATCTGTCAGAGCTGCACAGGGTGAAGGAGGAAAGGAGGCAGCAGCCTGGGACTGGCTTTCCCCACAGGCCAGCGGTCCAAATCCCTTTGATTTGTATTTCAAACTCCTTGCTCTTTCTGGGACTTTCTGGTTGCTGCCGTTTGGAGCCACCTCCCTTGTCTGTGCCTGGGAAAGGACTTTGGGTGGGGTGGGAGTGCAAGCGGGGGGCATGGGCTGCGGGGACCTGGAGATCAGGATCTTGTCCCAGGGTTGGGTGCTCCTGGCTGGAGCCTCTCTGGGGGCCCTGCTTTGACGTCGCCTGCTTTGTCCTCAGGCCTATAATGGTCACTGTGAAGCCCTAAAGACACTTGCCGAAACCCTCGTGAACCTCGACGTGCGGGACCACAAGGGGCGGACGGCGCTGTACCTCGCCACGGAGAGAGGCTCCACGGAGTGCGTGGAGGTGCTCACCAGCCACGGCGCATCCGCCCTGGTGAAGGAGAGGAAGAGGAAGTGGACCCCTCTCCATGCTGCAGGTGACAGAGGGCAGACGGGGCCGGGGGTGGTGAGGGAGCGTGGCCAGAGCCCGGCAGTGCCGGGGGTGCCCCTTCACCCAGCTGCTGTGCAGGGATGAGGCTGAGGGCGATGCTCGGGGCCGGAGCTGTGATGCACCGGCAGCAGAGACGAGGGTCCAAGCAGCCCAGCAGCGGGTGGGAGGGAGGACGCCGGCAGCTTCCACACGCACGTGTTTCCAGCTCGGCTGATGCACGTGCTGATCAGTGCTGTAGCTTAGCAACCCCATAACGAGCTCGCTCAGCCACGTGTGCTTGGCTGCAGAGCACGAGCCCGTTCCTTTGGCTTGCGGCGGCGGCTGGAAAGAGGGAACCCAGCCGTACTTGTGTGTGTGTGTGTGTGTGTGTGTGTGTGACTCCTCTCCTCGCCTGTCTTCCCCAGCTGCCAACGGGAACACCGATTCCCTGCACCTCCTGATAGACAGCGGGGAGCGGGCAGACATCACCGACGTCATGGACATCCACGGCCAGTGAGTGCGGCCGGGGTTTCTCCGGGGATGTGTTGTGGGGTGGTGAGGGCAGGAGAGGGCAGCGCTGGAGCCAAGCCCACCCTCCCCGCTGCTGCCTCTCCCCCTCGCAGAACCCCGCTGATGCTGGCGATCATGAACGGCCACGTTGACTGTGTCCACCTCCTGCTGGAGAAGGGCTCCACAGCCGACGCAGCAGACAAGAGGGGAAGGACCGCGCTGCATCGAGGGGTGAGTGCCTCTCTGCACCTGGGGGTGCCCGGAGCCCCCCCAGCTTCTGCTTGGGGGCCTCCTGTGTGGGTTCGGCCTGGAGAACAAGCAGGTGGTTTCTGTTGCCATGAGGGCCCTGGGTGAAAGAGCCCCTTTTCCCTTCCTGAAGTGCAGTAGTTGAGGAGGAAGCTGTGGAAGAAGGGGCTAGTTCTGTCGTTAACTGGTTGGAGGACAAAGTGTGACCTCCTGCTCCTCTCTCCTGGCCACAGGCTGTGACGGGCTGTGAGGACTGCCTGGCTGCCCTGCTGGACCACGATGCCTTCGTTCTGTGTCGGGATTTCAAAGGCCGGACCCCGATCCACTTTGCTTCGGCATGCGGACACTTAGAAATCCTGAGGACCCTGCTGCAGGCAGCCCTCTCTACTGACCCTCTGGACTCTGTGGTGGACTATAGCGGTTACTCACCGATGCACTGGGCTTCGTACAGCGGTAAGGACCCAGGACAGGCCCCTTCCCACCTCTGCTCTGCTTTGTCAACTGATGGGGAGGAGGGAGCTCTACCAAAATGCTCTAGTGGTGTTTTGGGACACGCACTGTAAAGAAGGATGCAGTAAAACTGTCTTCTGTGGGTGTGGTTGGGGCAGCGTGGGGGGGTTGTTCTCTCTCCATGGCGGCTGTGCCCTGAGCAATCCAGTGACGCTGCCAAGCTGGTAAGTCGATGGTGGCTCGGCCTTCGTGTCGGTTAACGACTGCCAGGAAGGGCCAGGGTGTCCCTCTGTCCCCCGCTGCTCTGGGAGCCGTCAGCCCAGCGCTGAATTCAGCCCGGTGAATTCAGACAGCACAAACAAGGGAGGGGCATAGGGAGTTTTGCTCCCTCTGCCAAGCTCCTTAAAGGAATTAAAGCACGAAAACAGCCATTACAGAATAGCTGATGCTGCTTCCTCCAGGACCGACAGATTTATAGGATTACTCGGCCCTCACCCTGCGGGGACTGATGCAGCACTGGGAGAGGATGTCTCAGCGCTTCAAGGGGAAGCCAGCAGTGTGGCTTCAGGAGAAGGCGTGGGGTTAGAAACCTCTCAAGGTGCAGCAGCTTTGCTGCCAGAGAGGAAACAGAACTGCTGCCTGTGCTGGAGCAGGGGAGGGCTTGGGCATTCTGGTCCCGAGCTCCTGTGCTCCCTGTTGCAGGACTCACTGCGTTGGCTGCTCTCTGCATTCTGCTTGGGTGGGGGCAGTGCACAGTGGAAGGGAGCGGGGTGCTCTCAGCTCCCTGTTCAGTTTCCGTGTTTGGGCAGTTTCACCCCAGGGTACCTGGGGCCTCCCTCTGGTCATGGGGAGAGCTGGAAGGGCCTTCAGTGCCTTCTTGTTCCATCACAGGCTGGGCACTGATGTATTTATGTCCCTCTCTTCTCACAGGGCATGAAGATTGTCTTGAATTGTTACTTGAACACAATCCATTTGCGTACCTAGAAGGAAATCCCTTTACTCCATTGCACTGTGCAGTGTAAGTGGCGCCGGGGACCTGCTCTGGGTTCTTCTCACCCAGATGATGCGGGAGAGGGGTTACGGGGTCTGAACGGGCAGCAGCCTGCAGCAGAAGGAGCTCCAAACCCTGTCCTGCCTACCAGGGGCTCCTCTCTGTGCAGCAGCAGCAGCTCTGGGTTACACAACCTGCTTGTCCCAGCTCCCCTGTGGCAGGGAGGTGGTCGCTGCACTGCTGGAGGGCTCCCGGGAGCTGTAAAGCAGCCGTCTTGTTGTCTGTGCATGGCACGGCCGGGGCTGTTGAGTACCAGACTCCTGCCAGCAGGCTTTCAGCTGCAGGGAGCTGCCAAGGGCGGGAGGCTGACAGCAGAGGGACAGGCGAGGCTGCTCCGACATGGTACTGCATTTCCTCGACCAGCACCGAGAAGGATGAAGGGTTTTTTATCCCAGGCAGCTCCAGACTAGCTCCTGTTTGCACTAGTGAGCTGCAGGAGCTCGCTGCTCGCTCCCACTGCAGATGCGCTGATGCTGTTCAGCCCCGTTCTAACTTTCCTTCTCATCCCCGCTGCAGAATTAACAACCAGGACGGCACTGCTGAAATGCTGGTGGAAGCATTAGGTGCCAAGATTGTTAATAGCAGAGATGCCAAAGGAAGGTGAGCACAGACTCGTTCCTCTCATGCCCCTCTCCCCAGTGCTGCTGGCTGTGACTCCTGCAGCTCTCCTCGGGGTTCCCACCATGCGTGGGGCCAGCCAGGGGAGCAGCACCCGCGCTTTCCGACCTGCCTCGGGGTCTGCCTGGGGTGTGAGCCCCCGAGGGGTGGCTGCGAGAGGGAATGGCCATGTCCAGGGGAGGAAAGCAATTACTGCTGTTCCTGCTCTTCCCGCAGCACAGGAGGACTCTGATGTCTGTAGGCCTGGGTGGTGTTGCTGCGGTGGATGCCGTGCCCTCTTGTTTACGCGCTCTCTTGTCTTCCCAGGACACCCCTTCACGCTGCTGCCTTTGCAGACAACATCCATGGTTTACAGCTGCTTCTGCGCCACCAAGCCGAGGTGGACACGACTGACAAGCTGGGGAGGACTCCCCTCATGATGGCTTCAGAGAACGGGCACACTGCAGCAGTCGGTACGTGGCTGGAGGGCACATCCCCGGGCACTTGGAAGTGTGCTTCCGCAGCACCCCGGTCCGTGTCCTGTGTCGGTGCCTGGCACCTTTCTGGGGAGCGGGGAGGACTTACTGCGTGGGGAATGTGGTGCTTTGGGCTGTTCCTAGGACTGCCAGCCACCCTGACGGAGCAGCGGCTTTCCCCAGAGTGTGGTGTGAGCCCCCCTGTGCCTCTTCAGTCCCTGGGACAGTGACAGCTCCTTTGGGAGCTGGGCAGTGCCTCTCCGACCTGTCAGCGCATGGCTGCTGCCCCCCATTGCTGGGATCTCTGCTCCACCTTCTCCATGGCAGCTGTCCCTCCTTGTTTCAGAGTTCCTGCTGTATCAAGCAAAAGCAAATATAACTGTGCTGGATGTCAACAAGAACACAGCTCTTCACCTGGCCTGCAGCAAGGTAGGGAGCCGTCTGCTTACAGCCGTGATTGTCGTCACCATCACCTGCAGGTTTTAAACCACGATGGGGGGAGCCTCCTGCCCTGCTGGCGTGGAGGAGAGGGTCCTGGGCTTGCTCTGCCTGCCTGTCTTGGCCTGTACAGATGCTCCTCATCCAGTTTTAAGCAGCTTAGTCCGTAGCACTGGTCTGTACTTTCACAGAATCACAGAATTTCTAGGTTGGAAGAGACCTCAAGATCATCAAGTCCAACCTCTGACCTAACACTAACAGTCCCCACTAAACCATATCCCTAAGCTCTACATCTAAACGTCTTTTAAAGACCTCCAGGGATGGTGACTCCACCACTTTCCTGGGCAGCCCGTTCCAATGCCTAACAACCCTTTCGGTAAAGAAGTTCTTCCTAACATCCAACCTAAACCTACCCTGGCGCAACTTAAGCCCATTCCCCCTCGTCCTGTCACCAGGCACATGGGAGAACAGACCAACCCCCACCTCGCTACAGCCTCCCTTGAGGTACCTGTAGAGAGCGATAAGGTCGCCCCTGAGCCTCCTTTTCTCCAGGCTGAACACCCCCAGCTCCCTCAGCCGCTCCTCATAGGACTTGTTCTCCAGGCCCCTCACCAGCTTCGTAGCCCTTCTTCGGGCTCGCTCAAGCACCTCCATGTCCTTCTTGTAGCGAGGGGCTCTGCGGACCCTTCTCTGTGCTCGGTGTTGTCCACGGGGGAAGCAGGAGGATTGTGATCAGGGTCCCCAGTGTGAAAAAGGAGGAGGTGGAGGGGACAGCCGCTTTCTTTTCAGGCCCTCAGAAATGGTAAACTGTTCCAGAAGGACATGTTCAGGGAACATTTCCGAATCCCAGGGAGTCGCCTTCTGCTCAGACAGCACCCAAGTCCCATCTGCAACCCCTGCCTTCCTGATAGGGTGCTATGAACAGTTTGCTCTCCTTTCCAGGGTCATGAAAAGTGTGCCTTGTTGATCCTGGGGGAAACCCAAGACCTTGGCCTTATCAATGCAAGTAACAGTGCTCTGCAGATGTGAGTATTTGGACAGCTGGCACCGGTGGGGGGAAAAACCAGGGCTTTGCTGGTGGGGGTGAGGCCTGGGCGCGAGGGGACGGTGGAAAGAGGTGTGTTACTGCTTGGTGCATGAGGTGAGAGGTGTGAGGAGTGCCTGCCCTTCAGGCCCACCGTGTGTGGTGCCGCGTGTGGCTCTGCCACGGGTCTGGCTGCTCGTGTGGAGCCGGAGCCCGGCTGCTGCCTCGCTGCCCCTGCTCGGCGCCCTGACCGCTGCCTCCCCTCTCCCAGGCCGCTCCACATCGCAGCGCGGAACGGGCTGGCCGCCGTCGTCCAGGCCCTGCTCAGCAGAGGTGCCACCGTGCTGGCTGTGGATGAAGAAGGTGCGTGCTCCCTGCAGGCGGCCGGGTCCTGCGAGGTGTCTCGAGGCGCGGGGGCTGCCAGGCGAGGCGCTCGGCCGGCACAGGGAGGATTTCACATCTCTTCTGTGGCCGAGCTCCACGTTCCCAGCCTGGGTGAGGATGCTGACATGCCATCTTCCCCAGTAAAAGTATTTCCAGGTCCCACAGGGGTTTCAGATGCATCTTTTACCCCCGTGCATTCCGCTTGCTGTTGGTCTCAGCCGTCAGGTGTGGGCAGGCACAAAACCAGCCCTGGCCGAGCCACTGATAAGCTGTTGACTCGCTTGCGAGTTGGCAGAAGCTGGTTGTTGCAGCCAGAAGCTTTTGCTCCCAGCAGAGTTTTTGCTCTGCTGGAATAGCTTTAAGTTGAGCAATATCATTACATCCACCCTGCTGCCAGGGCTTCTGAGGCTTTGTTAATTTGTCTCCTGCTGATCCTGGCACGCTTCAAAGCGGCCGCTGAAATTGCGAGGATTGCCGGTGCCCAGAAGCAGCTACAGACAGACGGAAGCTGCGGCCCCTCCGTGCAGGGGGTAAAAACCACCCCAATCAAAGCAATCCAATTCGGGCTCCAGACTTGTCTGGAAATCAGCACGGCCTAGAGCCGTCGAAGGCCCACGCAGCGCGGGTCCATCCACACACAGGGCAGGATCAGGGCCCGGGGGCCGGGTGTCCTGGGGGGAGCAGCCCTGGCTTGCGCCGGCGCCGCCTTCACCGCTGGCTCTGTCCTAGGTCATACCCCAGCCTTGGCATGCGCTCCCAACAAGGACGTAGCCGACTGCCTGGCACTTATCCTCTCCACCATGAAGCCTTTCCCACCTAAAGACGCCATCAGCTCTTTCAGCTTCAACCTCCTCAAGAACTGCGGCATTGCAGCCAAAACCGCGGCCTGCGGGGCGCTGCCCAACGGCAGCACCTGCCCCTACAGCAAGGACCGGCACAATGCCATCGGCTTAGACGGCTGTTACTCGGAGTAGCTTAAACTATGGGTGACCTAATATCTTATTATATTTATTTAGAAATTCTATAAATATAGGGCACTTTAAAGGAGAACAAGACTGGGCAGGCCTTCTAGTGTGGCCGGGTAGACCAAGAGTTCAGTGCTTCTTCCTCTTCTTGCCGGAGTGCCGGCGCGGTGCCGAAGCTGCTAATTGGCCTGACGAGCAGTTGGCGGTGCTGCCCCGTGAGCCCCCCCCCCCCCTCCAGACGCATGCTCCCATCCCTGCGTGGCTGCCCCCAGGCTGCTGCTGGGTCCGTGGCCAGAGAGGACTGAAATGAGGAAAAAAACCCACAAAATTTAAAAAAAATAATAAAAAAGGCAGCCAGCTGGGACCATCCGGTGGCCTGGGAAGGGGATTTGGCTCCTGGCTTTTGGGGTGAATCAAAATCTTCCCAATCCCCTCCCCTCGGGGGCGGCAGTGTCCCCGCGCTGCTGCTGGCCGGAGGGGGAAGCCTTGAACTCTTGGTGGGGTCTTGGGGGGAATTTGGGAACTGGACGGCCTCGCAGCCGCTGGGGTGGGCGTTAGCTCCTGGCCAAGTGCCACTGTAACTGCTCCTCTCTCTGAGTCACTTTTCTCACGCTCATCCTTCGATTCCAATACAAACACTTGAATCAAGATCTACTGTACCTGGGACACTAAAATATCCTTTTGGCAGCTGTCATTTTTATGCAAAAACGGGTGCTGCTGCCCAACCCCGCGGACTGCTCGCCGCGGATGCGCTGCTGGAACCTCCCTCCCTCCACCAGGCACTTTAGGGATTCTGTTGTTTTTTTGTTCTTTTTTTTTTTTTCCAAAATGTTGGATCCTAAGAAACGATTCTTTTTTTTTGGATTTTCGTTCTCTGTATTGGAGTTGGACTTGTTGGTCCTTAGGGGTCCCTTCCAACTCACAACGTTCTATTCTATGATTCTACTGCGTGGCTGTTTCCATGCGAAAGTCAGTGTTGCTTTTTTTTAAAAAAAAAGAGTTATTTATAAAGAAATGAGCATTTACCTTTAAAAATGAGCATTTACCTTTAAAAAAAACAAAAACAACAAAAATCACTAAAAAAATCAGAAAGTTCTAGTTCCTTTAGTTCCTTTAAATAAGGAAAAAAATGCACTTCGAAGTCCTGATTCACAACCCTATGTAAGTCTGTGTTTATTTTTCTAATGCAGCGTCCTGGCAGGTGTTACTGGTATGTGTGTATGTGGGATCATTGTTTTTTTTTGTTCTGGGTTTTCTTTTTTTAATTTTAGAAATCATATTTATAATGCAGGTTCGAAGCATTTGAGAATGTTGCACTGTTTTGGATTTTTTTTTTTTCTTTTTTTTTTTTTCTTCCGAATTACTGTAACAGTACCACGTGCAAAACTCTTTCTCCATACCACCAGTCCGTTCGAAGCCAAAGACCGGGGTGCAGAGATCGAGAACGGGCCGACGGGGCAAAAAGCCTTCTCCGGGCAGGAGGGGAGCAGGGAGGAGGCTCGGGGGGAGGCTCCAGCCTCCTCTGTCCGTCCGTCCGGTGCCTCTCGGCCGCCCGGCCCAGGGACGCGCGAGCCCCGTGCGGTGCGAGGAGAAGCGTTTCGGTCACCGACCTGGCACGTTGCTCCATCCGTCCCCGGTGGTTGTGGCACGGAGGCGGATCCGGGCAGGGCGTTCAGGCGCGGTTACGTTGGCGGGCCTCGGGGCCGGCGTCACACCGCGGCTTGCTTGTACCAAAGCCAAACCCTCCGAACCAAATACGAAGCGCCGGGCTCGGCCCGGGGGCAACGAGCGCGTTTTTGGTTGCGTTTTGTTCTTTGTGGCTCACGCAGGAGCTGCCCCTCGCCCCGGCGCGGTGCCAAGCCCCCTGCCTGAGGCCGGTTCGCCGTCGGCACCTCGGGGTGCTGCCGGTGGTGCTGCTCCCGCAGGGGCTTCGCTTCTTCGCCCCCACTCTGTGCTGGGCTCGGCGGCCGACCCCTCCCCACTCACCCCCCATCCTCCGGCTTGAAAAGAAAGTGTTAACCTTTCTGAATACCTCAGTTCGGAACCAGAGCTCACGAAACTTGAATCAAAAGGTCCTTCTCGGAGACCCTTTTCAGTATTCTACAGAGGAGAACTGGAAAAAGAGACTTGTTTACATGGCCGTCGAGCCCGCGCTTGCCTCTTGCAGCTCGTTCCCGTTCCGGGAGGGATTTCGGCATCGCTTTGTCTCTGTGGCTTCTTGCTGCCGGCCATCGCCCTCCCGCCGCGGGCTGGGAAAATGGGTCCAAAGTCCTGAGCCGTCGTCTTCAAGGGCTAACGCGCTCCCCCGGGCGCACGGCGCGGCCAAGCCGCCCGCCCGTGGCCGATGGTGCCGGTGGCAGCGAGCCGGGCCGAGCACGGCGGCGGCAGAGCTCGGGCTGCCGCGGGCCGGGTGCCGACGTCCCGCTCTGATCGCAGCTTTTTTCTTGTAGCCAGGGTGAGAGAATTCCTCAGAGCACATGGAGTTTGCTGCTTTTCCTTCTCCCCCCTCTTCTATTTTTTCTTTTAAAGCGTTATTGTGGTTTTCATTTTTTTTCTGAAGAGAAGAAACCCGATCTTTTTTTTTTTGTTGCCTTCTTTCCGTGCTACGAGTTGTTACCTTTCGCTCAACACGACTAAAACTATGACGAGACAATCAATGTGATCTCCGTAAGGGCTTCTCCATTTCTTCTCTGCAGCACCATGCTTTCTGTACGCATGTTCTTTGCTCTTGGAGAGGACTTTTTTCTCCCCTCCCCTCGTGTCTTCTTAATAATAATGATGATGATGATGATGAGGGAGTGAAATGAGGTTTCAGCAGCGCATCCGGGGTCTGGGAACACACGGGAGGGACACGGGGGGGGAAGCGCGGCCAGGTTCCCTGCAGGTACCAGTCTTGTTCTCCTTTAACGCTGTATTGTATACATTTGACAGCACAGCTTGACAATTTAAGTAATAATCAAAGTGTTTGGTAATAATGCATTATTTTGCTAAACGAGATTTGTGATGGTTTCCCTAGTGCATTGTAAAGAGGGATGGAGGGAAACTTCCGCTGCCCTGCCCACCTCCCTCCCCAGCCTCGGCACTTGGTGCCCCCGTGCCCGGCGCGGCAGCGGGGGCTCCCCCAGCCCCCCACGGACCTTTATGCCAAAGTTGGACCATTCCCGCTTCGCGTTCTGTTCGGCGCCCGGCATCCGTTTGGTGTAGCTCTCACCAAGCAGCGACTTTTTCGGCTCCCCCCCCGCCAAAGCTGTTCATCTTGGTTTGGAATAAGCAGGCCCCGGACCACCCGTCCCTCTGCCCCCCCCCCCCGGAAGGAAGTTTCTCTCCGCCCCCTTGGTCCAAAGCACTTGCTTCAAGTAATAAGCACTTTTGTTAAAGCATGAGTCTGGATTCCCTTTAGCATCCCACGGGATAGAGAGCAGCAAGAGCGGAAGGGATAAGAGAGTGTCTTTGGTTTTATCTTTTAATTTTTAATTTAAAAAAAAAAGTAAAAAAAAAAAGTTTGTTTCTAGGGAATGAATGAACAAAGGGAAGTTGTGTTTTGAGAGAGGAAAAAAAAAAAAAACAGCACAAATACATTTCAACTCAAAAGGTGTATTTGCACTGCCATTGCTAGACAAACGGGCTGCCGGAGCTGCGGTCCGACTGAGCCATAGAAACTGCTGACAAACACTGAATGTAACCTTGGCGAGGGCGGGCCAGGGAAGCCACGAGTGGCTTTATTCTTCGACGGGCACTTCAAAGAGTTTCAAAAATAACCTAGCGATGATGAGGAGAAGGCCGGTGTTCTTGTTGTCGTTGCTGTTCCTGAGCTGCAGGCGAGTTGAATTTGTTTTCTTTAGGAGGATGGAACAGCCCCGTCCCCCCTGCCCCGACCCCTCCCCGACCAAGTCAGAGCCCTTGACCAAAAGCGAGATGCAGATGCGCAGGCCCTGGCCCCGCCACCCCCATCCCGGGGCTGGAATCTGGCAGATCTGAAAGTAGCACTAAAAACAAAGCTAAATCTCCTAAAAATAAAAAAAAAATAAAAATAAAAAAAATGAAAAAGAGAGAAAAAAATAAAAAAGGAACGAGTTTTGTTTGCTTTTTGAACGCTCGGAGTCTCATAGCGACTCTTGTGCGTGCTGCGGGCCCGCTGGGCTTCCTCCGAGCACGCGGGACAAAGTGCTGGTGAGAACCAAGAAACCAAAACCAAGAACAAACCGCAGCGACCCAAGAAACAACCTTTTTGTTTTGTTTTGCGTTGTGTGGCGGGGCCGGGGGGCTCCCCCCCCCGTGCCCCCCGCAGCCTGAAAACGATTCGAGTTCCACGGCGAGGGCCCCGCGGGGCTGCTCCTCTCCCCTCCCACAGGGACCACACGGGGGGACCCCCGGCATCCCCCCCAGCCGTGAATGTCGGGTTCGACCCGCGCAGACTGCAAGCCCGCTCTCACCTTTGCCTTCAGTAAGAAACCAAAGGAAAAAAAAAACAACCCCTTCCATTCGAAATACTGGCATGAGCACGTGGATTGTTCGGTTTGTTTTTTTTTTTTTTTTTTTTTTTTTTTTTTTTGCGATGTTTTTTTCTTTTCCTTCTTTTCCTCTTTTGTTCCGTTTTGTTTTGTTTGTTCCTTTGTTTCTCTCCAAGGATGCAAGGAGCTGTTCAAACCCCTTCTCCCGGCTGACTTTTTCTGGGCTCAGCAGCACCGGGCGCGTCTCAAAAGGAGCAAAAAAACCCCCAGCAAGGACGAGGCCCCCCCCCCCGCCAGGGCGATCCATCGGCGGGAGCGGCCGCACGGCACGGGGTAACGTACGCCGCTGCTGGCGCGCGAGGCTGGGGGCGCAGGGGGGGGCTCCGGCTGGCTTCGAGTCGCGCCGCTCAACCCAACGCCCTCGCGGTGCCGGAGCGGGGTCAGACCCGGCCCCAAGTGGGGCAGGTGGGGAAGAGGGATGCGTCCCTGAGGACTTGAAGGCATCTGTAGCAAGCTCTGTGTCTTTACAATATCCTATGTGTAAATGCTGCACCTCTGTATATTATGCACATAAACATTTCTTTGAATACGATAGGACAGACCTCATCACCAGTCAGGTATAGAAGACTCTTCCTCTTCTGTGTCTTGGTGTTCTCGCGTGCGTGTGCGTGCAGGTGGGTCGCGTGCGGACCCGTGTGTCTGGGCGATGTCTGAGCTCCCTTGCGATGCAAAGAAGGAGGAAAAAAAAAAGAGGAAAATAGCCTTACTCGATCCAGTCGTGTCGGTATTGTTCGTCAACTTGAAAACAATAAAGTGAACGCATGGAAACCTCTGGCCCAGCTGGCGGTGCGTGACAGTGGACATCCCTGACGCCAGTGCACCACGTCCCGGGGCGGCTTCGGCTCCGCTGCGTGCTGCCCGGCTCCTTCCCTCCTCTCACCTCCGTTTTTTCCCCGAGGCCGTAAGGAGCGAGCTCCTGGTGGCTTGACCAAACCTCGGCTTTCTCTGGTGCTCCGTGCTCGGTTCCTGGGGGGTCCTCGGAGCCCCGCGGTGAGGGGGGTGCAGGCTGCGCCGCTGCAGTGGTGAGGGGCTGTCCGGCCGGCCTGAGCCGTGGCTTGGGGAGAGCTCGGTCGGTGCCTGGCCAGGCAGCGGGGCCGGGGGCACATGGGGCCCCCCTCCCCGATCCCTCCCTGCTCCCCCTTTCCTTAGGCGGCGGGGAGGGGGCGGCCGGGGGTCTCACTGCCGATGGCCTTGTTCTGTTCCTGAATTTTGCACTATGTGAGAAGTGGCCAGTTTGGGAAGGGGGGGTGGGGGGGGCTGTGGAGGCACCCCAACAGAAAAAGAGAGCGGTGTCGGGGGGCCGCTGGGGGGGCTGCGGAGTTTGGAGGGCATTAAAGCAAACGGCCCTGAGCGCTGGGCTTGGGAACCCTTTTTCCTACTTGAAGGTACTAACCAAAACGGCTGCTTTCATTTAATTCACGTACCCGCACGCGCTGGGATGCGACCGGGGCCAGGCTGGGAGGTGCTGTGGAGGGGGCCACTGCTTGGGGCCGGCTCTCGTCCCTCTTGGCCCCAAAAGGCTCTCGTGGCCCTGGTACGTGCTCTTTACGGCACTTGGCTCCGGCAGCGGAGGTGATGCTTCGCTGCAGGGCCGCTCCTGGCAGCTCCCTGGGCTCGGCCGTCCTGTGAGGGCTCCTGAGCCCTCAGGCCTTTCCTGGAGCCTTGTGCTCCCCCTCCCAGACCCCCAGAGCAGCAGGGCAGCGGCTTTCCTGCTCCTTCCCAAACTGTTGGTGCCTGGGACCGCTCGGTAGGTGCTGCTGGCACCAGGCTGGGCTCTGCCCTGGGCCAGGACTGAGCATGTGCTTGGAGCGGCGAGCAGCAGGCTGGTTTTTGGGCTGGATGCTGAGAAATGGCGATTGTTGGCAGGGAGGATCCGGTGCTGCCGCTGAGAGGGCTCCTGGCCCCGGCACTGCCCAGCCCGGCTGGGGGACGTTGGGTGCGTGGATCCGCGGGTCTCACTGGGGGCTCTCTTAGCGTTACGGATTTGTGACTCCTCTGAGACCCCTTTCAGAATCCTTTTGAAGGCATCCGGTCAGTTTCCCCCTTTCCTTTTTCTCCTCAACGGACGCAGAAGGGAGTTTAGAAAGATTTGCTTCATTTCTCATCTGTCCTGCGTAAGGGAAGAGCCGGAGCCCTCGCTCCCCGCAGCAGCCGGCAGAGCCTCATGGACCCCCCGGGCTGTGCCATGCGGACGTCCCTCTGGACGCGTTTCGGGGCCCTGCTGCTGCAGCACAGCACCGTGGCTCCTCTGCCCTTGGCTCGTCCGGCGTGACCGTGGTGGCACGAGGGGGTCTCGGACAAGCTGGGCTCGCTCAGCATCTCCCTGCCAGGCCGCAGATGTGCCAAACGGGGAGCGGGCGCTCAGCGGTGCCGCTCCCCAGACGTCTCCAAAGCAATAGAGCCCTCGGCAGGGGCTGAAGTCTGCCTGCGGGGCGAGCAGGGCCGGGGCTGGGCGCGCACTGCGGCACCGGTGCGACCACGTGGTCTGGTTGGCCGGGAGCTGCCCCCTGCGAGCAGCCCCCGGTGCTGGTTTTGGGGCTTCTTCGGAGACCTTCGCGGGGAGCTTGGGGTGTCGTTCCCCGGGGAAAGGGCTTGGCTGCTCCGAGCACCTGCACTTTACTGATGCCCCAGGGCGAGATGAGCCCGGTGGGGCTGGCTCTCGGCTGTGTCCCAGCGCCGGGGCGCTGCGCCTGGCCTTGGTCGCAGCGGGAAGAGGCAGCGCGGGGCGGGCAAAGTCTCTCGAGGCGCGTTTGCGAGGTAGTTAGGAAACGACGAGCTGTTTTAATTTGTGTCTTTCTGCACTGTTCACACCTACCTCTTGCAATAAGCGGGCTGGGGCGCACACCTGCCCAATCGCTTTCTTGTTCCGGGCCCCGCAGCCGAGAAGGCGCCGAGCGAGGGCGGGCGCTGCCCGTGTCCACGCCGGGCAAATCGCCTGCCCCAGCCCGGCGCCATGTGCGCCTCGCTTGTAGCAGCTGCTCCATCTCCTCTGAAGGTACTTTTACTTTATCTCCCTGGCTTTTTTCCCCTCCAGTGCACTGAAATGTGGAACCTGCTGAGCAAAAACCAGCATGCAGCCGTGCTGTTGTTCGTCAGCAGCAGGGCCTCAATTGGCAGTCGTTCTTGCTGGGGACCCATAACGTGAATGCCTTGGTAACTTGGGCAGGGAGGGAGAGGCGAGGCCGGCAGCTCGAGGTGCCGCTGCCCTCGCTGGAGGGACGCTCCCGGTGCCCTCCAGGATCCAGGCTTCTCCCCTCCCTCTGTAGGTGCTTCTTCCTTCAACCACTGGTTTAAAGCACAAACGTGTTGCCTGGCGGGGCCGGGCGGGCGGTGGGACTGGCTCTGCTCCCAGACGTGGCCCCGCGCGCCCACCCCGCGGAGACCCGCCGCAAGTAGGGTGGAGTTTTGATGTGCAATTTAAACATAGACAAAAAAATAAAAAGTATGAAATCCCCCCGGGGCCGTCGCGGCGGCCTCGAGGTGCCGGGTGCCTTGGTGGGCAAACTGAGCCATGTCCCCTCGAGCTTGCTGGCTGCTCGCCCTTGTCCTGAGAGCAGGCGCCCCAGAGAGCCCCAAAATCAGTCCTGAGAAACGAAGCACTTGGCTCTGGGCAGAGGAAATCAGAGCAAGCAAGCAAAATCCCTTCTACTCATGGGAGGGAAACACGAAGCCGTTCAATCCCCCCCACACACACACACCCCGTGGTTCTAGGGATCATTAGACGATAGGTTGGAGATGAAGGAAATCAGCCCAGCAAGCCATCCGTCCCCGCAGCGCAGACGCTATCCTGTCGGCCTCGTCCTTACCCACGCGTGAGCCTAGTGAGCGGTTACTTTTGTCTCGGATGTTCCATACTTGTATTTTCAGAAATCCTGCATCACCTTTGGGGAGGGAGGGAGGGGGGAAGAACTAAAAAGAAATTAAAAAAATAAAAAGGAAAAAAAAAATAAAAAGAAAAAAGCATTCAGACTTGATCTATTTTATACAATGTAAGCTGCGACCAAGTTCTGTTATTCATATTGTGGCTTTGAATCAATTATGTTTATTAAAATGCTATTGCTTCTATTCCCCCGCTCCTGTCTTCCTTCCTCCGGTACGGGCTGGGCCAGGGAGCTCGGGGAGGGGAAACGTGCTCGGCCTCGGCCTCACCACCCAGCCGGGGGCCGAGCACCTCGGGGCCGCCCCGCGCCGGGCACCCCAGTCCCCAGGAGCGGCTGTGGGGGAGGGCTGAGCCCCCCCATCCCCTCCCGGTGGGTCTGAGGGGCTGGGGGCCAGCAGCACCGAGCCTGGAGCCCCCCCGCCCCCCCGGGTCAGCTTCCAGGTGTTTCGGCTTTGTAGACTTCCAGGCTGGGGGACGCTGCTGCTGGTCTCATGTGGAGGGGAGAAAGTCCGGTCCCGGGGGTGCGTTTCAGGGTCCTGCCAGCTCGGCCGCGCTTCTCCAGTTGTCGGGGTGGGGGCGAGCAGGGCCAAACCCCCCCGGTCAGGGCTGCAGCCAGGCACTGACGTGGCCCTCGGCCAGGGCGATGCCCAGCATGATGCCGCTGCCCAGCAGGAACCCCACGTTCTGCAGGACGAAGTGGCTCCAGGTGCCCTCGCCAGGACCCCGCAGCACCTCGGGGAGCTGGGGGCAGAGCGGGGGCTCAGCAGGGCTGGCACGTGGCCCGACCCCGCTGCCCCCCCCTCCTGGGCTGCCCCCTCACCATGTCAGCCAGGGCCACGTAGAGGAAGGTGCCGGCGGTGCCGGTGAGGATCCATGGGGTGAGGTGCGCCGCGCTCTGCCCCACGGCCACTCCCACTGCCACCCCCAGGCAGGAGAGCAGGGCCGAGAGCAGGTTGAGGAGCAGGAGGGTGCGCGGTGCCATGCCCGCCCGCAGCAGCACCGCCAGGTCCCCTGCGACATGAGGAGGGTGAGTGGCGGGGCCGGGGTGCCGGGGAGGGGGTGCTGGGGGCCAGAGGGCAGGTGCTTACCCAGCTCGTGGGGCAGCTCGTGGCAGAGCACGGCCAGCGCCGTGCTGAGGCCGCTGGAGAGGCTGTGGGAGAAGGAAGCACCTGCGGGAAGAGAGCTTGTCCCCATGCACCCCACGTTCTCCTTTTCCTGTGCACCCCTGCCCCCATGCACCCCATGTCCCTGTGCACCTCTGTCACTGTGCACCCCATCTTCCCATGCACCCTTGCCCCGTGCACCCCATGTCCCCGTGCATCCGTCCCCATGCACCCCTGGCCCCATGCACCCCATCCCTGTGCACCCCATGTCCCCGTGCACCCCATGTCCCCATGCACCCATCCCTGTACACCGCTGTCCCTGTGCACCTGGCCCTGTGCACCCCGTCCCCATGCACCCCATGTCCCCGTGCTCCAGCAGCACCACGCTCCGTGTCCCCGTGCCGCTCACCGATGGCCAGCCCGTCCGTCAGGTTGTGGATGCCGTCCCCCAGCACCACCATCCACGCCAGGTCAGTGGCCCTGGGGCTGGGGGGCAGCGCGGGGCCGTGGGAGTGTCCGTGGGAGTGTCCGTGGGGGGGTCCGTGGGGGGGTCCATGGGGTTTGGGCTCCAGCTCGGGCTCCGGGGCCGTCAGGCATTGCAGCTCAGCCCCTGCGGTGGGAGAAGCGCGGGGTGGGAGCGGGGCCCAGGGCTGCGGGTGCTGCGGAGGGTGAGGGGGGCTCCTTACCGCCGCGAGATGGGGCCAGGACCCCAGTGGCTGCGTCGGGGGCCTCTCCGGGGGGGTGTCGCTGGGGGAAGAGCAGAGGCGTCGGGTGTGAAGTGGGGACGTGGCCGCCGCCCCGTGCCCTTCTTGGCCCCCGTGGCTCTCACCTTGGCCTCGCGGCTGCGCCGCAGCATCCCCAGGAGGAGCTCCACCACGAAGAGCAGGTAAATGCCCCCCAGCACCGCCAGCCCCTGCAGCACCGCCGCGGCCCACGGCTCCCCCGGCGTCTCCTGGTGCCGCCCCTGGGCCTGGACACAGGGAACCGGGCTCAGGGTTCCCACACGGCCCGGCCCGTGCCCCTCACCGCTCCATGGCCCGCCGGGGGGG
>CM021762.1:430582-447709 GCA_011075105.1 Heteronetta atricapilla
GCCTCCGGGAGGTAGCGGCGGGCGGGCCCCGCTTACCCACGCCGGCACCCCCCCCCCCCCCGGGCCCTGTGAGTCACGGCACGGGCGGAAGCGGCGGGAGATAACGGATTGCGGGCAGGGGCGCCCCGGGGCGGGCTCGGGGCGGGGGGATGGCAGCGGGGTCCTGGGGGGGTGGGGAGCAGAACCGGGGGGACCTCAGGGACGGGAGCAGGGGTGGTGCAATGCGGCGGGGGGGCTCCGGGCGGGGGGGGCCGCGCAGCAGCGGCTGGGCGGGGAAACGGGACGGGGAGGGGATGGGGAACGGGACGAGACCGGGACGGGACCGGGACAGGAAGGGGACGGGGACCGGGACGGGATGGGGAACGGGAAGGGGACGAGGACAGGGACCGGGAAGGGGATGGGGACAGGGAACGGGACGGGGACAGGAAGAGGACGGGAAACGGGCTGAGAAGGGGACGGGGAGCGGCACAGGACGGGGACGAGGACCGGGACCCCCGCCCCGGGATGCAGCCCCCGCCCCTCCCCGTGCAGGAAGCGCCTCCGGGAGGTAGCGGCGGGCGGGCCCCGCTTACCCACGCCGGCAGCTCCCCGCGGGCCGCTCCCAGCCCGGCGGCGGCGGCGCGCACGGCCGCTTCCTCGTCGCTCTGCAGGCGGGCGGCCAGGCTCAGCCCGCGCTGCCGGGCGCGTCGCCGCCGCCTCCAGCCCGCGTAGAGAGCCAGAGCCAGCAGCACCGCGCCCGCGCCCAGCCCCAGCAGCCCCGCGGCATAGGCGGGCAGCGCCCACAGCAGCCGCCGGCCCAGCGCCGCCAGCGCCGCCGCGCCCGAGCCGGGGCCGGGACCCGAACCCGCGCCCCGCCGCTCCATCGCGCCGCCGCTGGCCGCGCCCTTCCTCCGGCCCCGCCCCTCCGCTGACCACGCCCCGCCTCGGGCCACGCCCTCTCGTCCCGGCCCCGCCCCTCCTGCCGTGCGCCCCGCCCCCTCGCTCCCTATCGGTGCGCCGAGGGCCGCTGATTGGCGGCTCGGGGAAGGGGGCAGGGCTCGGGGAATGGGGCGGGGCTCGGGGAATGGGGCGGGGCTCGGGGAATGGGGCGGGGCTCTGGGCCCTCCCCTCTTCCCCCTCCCACCCCTCCCCCGGGTAATAATTATTAAATTATTCGCGGTAAAACCATTTGCCCTTTTTTGGAGCGGCCGCTGCTCCGCCCGCGGGGTGACGGCGGCAGGGCCCGCAGGGAGCAGGCAGCCCCCGGCTCCTGAACCCCTCCCGGTCCTGAGCCCCCCCCGGGGGGGGGGGCCCCCAGCCCGGGGCCGGGCCCCCCCCCCCCCCCGGCCGAGGCCCCCCGGTCCGAGCCCCCCCCCGCCCCCCAGAGACTCCACGTGCGCGTGGCGGCAGAGCGCACGCGGGGCGCGTCCTTTAATAGCCAAAAACGTTACAGGGGCCGGGGGGGGGCCACGCCGCCGGGACAGCGAGCGGCCGGTGCTGCCCCCCCGCCCCCAGCCGTGCCATGAGCCCCGGGGCTGGGGCTTGTAGCCCCCGGTGTTGGGGGATGAGTCCAGAGCACGGCTCCCCCCTCGCCACTGTCCTTGGGCCTTGGGGGGGGGGGCAGCAGAGGGGCTGAGGTCACCGGGAGACCCCCGTGCCCCCCCCCTCACCGTTAACCCCCACTTCCCTGAATTCGCTGCCACACCGAAGCCCACGCGCGGCCGCTCGGGGTGAACGGCGCCCAGTGGCCGGGGGGGCGCCCCCATTCCTGTGCCCCCCCCCCCCCCCCCCGAACACGGAGGCGGGGGGCCGCAGAGTTTCTCTGTTGCGCACCGGGGCTCGGCTCCCGCTCGCCTCCTGCCCTCGCCCCCCCCTCCCCGAGGTGGGCGGCGCTGCCGGGGGGGTCAGTGCGGCATGGCCGTTATCCGCATGCTCTGCGAGGCGATGGGGTACGTCACCATGGGGGTGGTGGCGTGGCTCATGGTGATGCCCCCCAGCGGCTGCGCCATCGACACGGCCACCGGAGCCACCGACACGGCCACGGGGGCCATGGAGACCGGGGGGGCCATGCCCTGGGCAATGGTCTGCGCCAGGGCGGCTGAGAGCGGCGTGATTTCGGGGTTCATGGGGGGAGCGGCGTTGGCCGGGGGCGCTGCCTGGGCGCCGGCGGGCGCCACCAAATCCTGTTGGGAAACGGGCCGGGGCTGCAGAGCCTGGCTGCTGAGCGTGGTGTGCGTCTGCGCGATGCTGTGGTTGTAGTTGGTGACGGTGCCCACGGTAGGCGCCAGAGTCTGCTCGGTGGCCGTGGCGGTGGAGCTGAGAGTCATCACCTTGGCCTGGTTGCGGAACTGGGCGTTCTGCTCCAGCAGCACCTCGTTGGTGGCCATCAGGTTGTTCACCTGCTTCTTGAGGTCCTCCACACGCTTGCGCAGCATGATGTTCTCCTCCTCCAGCAGCCGGTACTCCACCGTCCGCGGGCTGGCGAAGCTGTACTCGTAGGTGTCGAAGTGCAGCCCGTCCACCCGCCGCCGCTTCAGCACGGGCTCGTGGTCGTCGTAGCGGTCGGAGTCGTACATGGCGTCGTAGCGGCGCACGGCAGTGCCCAGGCCCTGCTCGCGGGCGGCCATCCCCCGCGACTCGTACTCGTAGTCCCGCTGCAGGTGCTGGAACTTGCACTTGGCGCCCCGCTGGCAGTCGCCCTTCAAGAAGTCCCTGCAGATGGGCACCTCCTCCTTGCTGTTGGGCAGGTCGGCGGGGGACAGGCCGAGCCCGGCGGCCACCTTCTGCCGCAGGCGCGGGGGCAGCTCCCCCGTCTTCTTGTAGCAGTCCTCGTCCTCCTTGGTGCCGTGGATGAAGCGGCAGTTGAGGCGCACGCACTCCTTGTTCTGGAAGTCGTGGCAGAAGATGAACTCGTTCTTGCGCACGCCCAGGTTGGTCACCTCGCTGATGTCGGGGTGCCGGAAGCGGCAGCGCTTGCCCCGCTTGCAGACGTTGCGCAGGAAGTCGCGGCAGATGTCGTCCGCGTTGGCGCCCACCTCATCGCCGCCGCCGCCGTTGTTGTAGCCGTCGCGGTCGGGCATCTTCGCCGCCGCCGCGGGGGCCGCCGGCCTCGGGATGCTGCGGGAGGGAGGGGAGGGGGCGGGCAGGGTGAGGGCAGGGCACCGGCACCGGGGGGAGCCGGGAGGCCCCCACCCCCGGGCAACCCCGGGGACCGCGGGCAGGGGACGGGTCGGCCCGGCCCGGCGCGGCCCCGGGAGCCTCCGGGCGCCGCCGGTGGAGGCCGGGCAGCCCCGCGCGGCCGCCGCCCGGTGCCGGTACCCTCACGGGGACCCGCCCCAGGAGCCGCCGGGGCACCGACCCGTGACACCCCGCGGGGACCGGGCCCGGTCGCACCGGGAGGGGAGAGGGGGGCGCGGTTACCACCCCCCCGGGTCGCCATGGCAACGGCCCGCAGGCCTGGGGCAGGCCCGGTGGCGGGGCCTAGCGGGGCCCGGTCCGGTCTGGGGCGGCCGCGGCCGCCGCGGGGCCCCGGCGGGCGGCGTGGGGCCGGCCCCCGGTGGCGGAATGGCCCCGCCCGGCGCGGAGCGGCGCGGCCCGGCCCCGCACTCACCCGCTCGCGGCCTCCTCGCGGGTCCTCCAGCGCCAACAATGAGCGGCCCCTTCCGGCTGCCGCTCTGCGCCGGGCCGGAAGCGCTCTATGGTGCTTCCGGGGCGACCCGGAACAAGCCGCGAGAGCTGCTTCCCGGCGTGCCGCGCTTCTATTTCCGGGCCGTGACGTCACAGCCGCGCGCCGCCAGCCCGGCGCGGGACCCCCCGGGCCCCGCTCCACCGCCCTCCGGTCCCGAACCCAACCCCGGCACGGAGCGCTCCCGGCACCACAGCTGCCATCCGCGGCTCCTCCGCACCGCCTCGCCCCCCGCGGCCCCCCCCGGCGGCCCCCCCCCCCGGCCCCAACCCGTTCCCGACGGTCGCTCCCGGCCCCGCCGCCCCCCGCCCCGGCCGTCCCCAGCAGCACCACACCGCGTCCAACACATCCAAGCTTTATTGGCAGCCCCGGGGCCGTTACACAGCGCGGCCCCAGCCCCAACGCGGCCCCGCCGCCGGCTCCCCGCGGCGCTCCCACGGCTCCTCCGGTCCGGGGCTGCGGGGCCGGGCGCGGCGCCTACTTGGACCTCTGCCGCATCTTCCTCCTCTTGCGCTTCAGCCTAGGGGAGAGACACGGAGCCGCGCTCGGACACCGGGCACGGGGCCGGTGCCGCCGGGATCCCCCCCCCCGGGCCTCGTCCTCACGGAAGGGGCAACGCCGGGCCCGGGGTCCGGTGGCCGGGCCCCCCCCCTCCGCCCCCCCCCCCCCACGTACCTGCGCATTCGCTTCTTGCGCCACTGCAGAGGGAGGAGAGCAGCTGGTGAGTGAGTGCAGCCGGCACCGGGCAGCCCCGGGGCTCCCCCCCCACAACCCCGGGTAGCCCCCGGATCCTCTCCCCCTCCCCAACGCGCCCCGTGCAGCCCCCCGACCCCTGACCCTGGTCCTGCTACAAGAGGAGCACCGGGACCCCCCCTCAAGACACCCCCGGTTCCCGGGGACCCCCCACCCTGACACCCTCCGAGCACCTAAAGACCCCACCCCCGGCACCCAGGGACCCCCCTCAGCGATCCCCCAGCACTCAGGGGACCCCCCTCAGGCACTGCCCGGCACCCAGGGACCGTCCCATCCTGGCACACCCCCAGCACTGAGGGCCCCCCCTGAAACCCCCTCCTCAGGGACTGCCCAGCACCCTGAGACCCCCTCCTCCCCCAGCACCCCAGACACCTGGGGACCCCCCTCAGCCCCCCAGCACCCAGGGACCCCCTCAGAGACCGTTCCCTCCTGGGACCCCCCCAGCACTGAGGGACCTCCCCGGGACCCCCCCACCTCAGGGACTACCCCAGCATCCGGGGACCCCCCTCAAAGGCCCCCAGCACCCAGGGACCCCCACTCCCCCGGCACCCGGGGACCCCCCCTCAGACCAGCACCCACCCCCCACCCAGCCCCGGTCCCTCAGCACCCAAAGCCCCCCCCAACCCCGCGCCGTCCCCCCGCAGGCCGTAGCCGAGGTCGCGTCGCGCTCCGCGGCTCCATCGGCCGCCCCCCGCCGCTCACCTTGGCCCTCATGGCGGCGCGAGGCCGCCGCGCTCAGTCCCGGCGGGCGGCGGCGGCGCTAACGGCGGATGGCGGCGGATGGAGGCGGGCGGCGGCGGCAGCCAACAAAATGGCGGCAGCAGCGGCCGAGAGAGGCCCGCGGAGCCCGCGGGGGCCTATTTATAGGCGGGCCTCGAGTCCCCGCCCCCCTCCTCCTGCGCGGGGTACGATGGGAGACGTAGTCGGGCCGCGATGCACGACGGGAGACGTAGTCCGCGCTCAGGCCGCCATTTTGCACGTCGCGAGAGCGGGAGCGAGCCGCCGCCACCCCCCCCCCCCCCCCCCCCCCCAATGAGCAGAGGCAGGCCCGCGGCGGTCACCAGTCACGTTTATTTGGAAAACAAAGGCGTTACAGAGGGCTTCTCGGGAGCTTTGCGACATCTTAAACAAAGGGAGGGTTTCTTGTATCAAGAGGTACATCGTTATTTATTTTTTTAAAGTAGAAAATTAAATAAATCCTCCAGCAAGTCTTAGCGGCGTACAAAGCTGTACCGGCGGCTGAGGAGAAAGGTTAGCTCCGCCGGTCTGCCACAGAAGGCGAGAGAGAGAGGATATTGCTTAAAAAGGCTAAAACGTTCCTGCTGGGGAACGAGGTTTGGGTTTCCCTCCACAGAGCCCAGGCCCCAGTGCCCCACGGCCACCGAGGAGCCCAAGGGGGAGAATAGGAGCAGAGAGGTGGAAAAAGTCAGGGAAAAATAAAAGGTAGCGCATGGTTTATTCTCTTTTATTGGCTTTGGTAGTATCTGCACGTGTGGAGCCGAGGCAGACCCCAGCTGGCGGCAGGAAGCACGGTGCCTGCGGAGGAGCCCAGGAGCAGGCGCCTGGCGTTTGTGGAAGCAGGGGATTTGCCCAAATTCAGCTACAGGAGAGCGACCGGAGACCCGCTCAGCAGCTATCAGTACATAAAAACACCTCACACATTCAAATTCATGAAAATCAATTTTTTTTTTTTTTTAAACAAAAGACCCACTAGAAAAGAGCGCTACCCCTGGTTGGCCTCTAGCCCCCGTCTGCTGCAGCATTCCCCTCGCCTACCGCCACCAAAAGCGCGTGCAGGCGGCTGTCCTTCCAGGAACCGATACACATAAAAGAGTGGAACATACTTACGGGCCATGGAAACCAGCCACGAGGAAGAATAAAACACCCCAGGGCATCGGGGAAATTAAACAAACCGGAGAGGAGCAGGCACGGCCCTGGGCAGCCAGCTCGCCTGCCTCCTGCCCCTCCGGCAGGTGGGGAATGCCGATTTGCTTCCTTTCAAGTTGGGCAGTCAATTTAAAAACAAGCTCACCACAGCGGCGTATTAAAAAATAGAGCGTTTATACGTAAACCAAGGCAGAGACAGAGCGCGGTAGACAGGACAGCCTACAGTCTCCCGGGGGACACGAAATTTGGTGGTTTTCCAATGAGAAATGTACAATCTAGAGGCTAAAAGAAAGTGAGAAATCCCCTGCCCCAGGGTAACAGACAGAAATGCCTACGCGGCTGGGGAGGAGCCGAGACAGCGCTGCGAGGCAGGGCACCTTACACCATACGCGCGTACCATATCACCAAACACAGGTCACTTCTTGGGCGTAATCAGCTTTTCCTTTTTTTTTTTTTTTTTTTTTTGGTCCCAGAAAATCTGTAAAGGGAGAAATTAAAAAAGGGAGAAGGAAGAAGAAGAAAGCAAGCAGCTCTCTGCACTCCCTCTCACTGGGAACGGCTTAGTTGTTCACCTCTTTAACAAGTAGGAGTAGTATAAAAGGTTAGAAAGAGAGGATATAGACTAGCTTTTACTCCTCATTTTGTTTTCCTGCTTTATTTTTAAGTAGTCTGAAGTGGCTGAGAGAATCCTCCCTCATTGGCAAAGTCAATAGGAGCTGGTTGCTGTCAGTGGGAAGTCCAGACTGTTTGTTGGTTGGTCGTAAGAGACAAACAGTGCTAGATTTTGTTTCTGTTTCTTTTTTTTTTTTTTTGGGGGGGGGGGGGAAGGGGCAAGTGTGTGTGAAGTGGGTGCTACATGGAGGGAGCGGGAGCCGCTCAGTCGCCAGCCTCGTTCTCCTCCGCCGTCTCTCCCGTGGTGGCATTCTCTGCGTTCTTGGAGGCCTGCGGAAACAAACCCACGGCAGCTGTCAGCACGGGGACGCCGGCGAGGGGCAGACCGACCACGCGCAGCCACCGCGCCAGCAGCAGCTGTGAGGGAGCCCACCCCAGGAACCTGACTGGGAGGAAAAGGAGGTGCCCTGAGGGTGCCTCTTCCCCCACCAGGGCAGCACCAGCGTGTTCTGTCAGTGCCGCACCGAGGCGGGCTCGGAGGCGAGCCCGAAACAACCCCACAGGAACTTGGTTAAGCTTGGGTGCCACCGATCCCCACCAATCGTGACCAAATTACCTTCTTTTTCTTCTTTTTCTGGGTCTTCCGGCTTGCAGAACTTTGTAGAAGGGCCTGGAGACAGGAAGGAAACGTAAGAAACTGGAAAATAAAGGGCTTTAAATGCCTTCAGAGCAGGAGGAGCATCGCCAGCCCCCGCAGGAATGGTGGTAAGTCCTAACGGGCGCAGCGGCAGCGGGGAATGCCGCAGCCCCGCTGAGGCACGAGGCCTTGGGGCCAGCTGTCGGGGCTTCTCAGCAGCTCGTAGGAAGGGGCCGGGCACCACTGTCACGAGCTGAAGCTTGCGTTTGATGCAGGAAATAAGAGCCCAACCTGGGCTAACACACATTTTTGCTGGGGCTGCAGTGAGCTGTTGACCTAGTGCTGCCCTCGGACACGCAGGCAGCCTGGCCACAGGGGCTGAGCTTTTTTTAAGCTCCTGCTCACCCCCTCTCCATCCAGCAGTCTCCTGGATTTTTCCTTCCCACCTCCATCCCCAGGGGCAGAAGCACAGGGCAACCCATGAGACGTGCTTGCACCTTTATTTTTTTTTTAAAACCCACCTTCAGTTCTCCATCTTGCACCTCAAACTCCGACTTGTAGAGCTCAGGCTCGAAGGGGCCGCTCGTTATCCTCATGGGGCCGTTGGGCATTAAAAGCACTGTGAATTTGAACTGTGCAACGAACTCTCCTGCAAAGCAGAAGGAGGCATTACTGCCAGCCCCCGGGCACCTGACCCCGCTGCCCATCCGCGTGGACGTTGCTGCCCTCTCAATTCCTGTCCCGTTTCCATTCCCGCACCGTCAAGGCCGCTCCTGTGGGAGCTCCTCAGACCAACCCTGACCGGGGCGAAACGGTTCCCTCAGCACCGCCCCGCGGCCTCTCCAGCCTGCTCCGTGAGCAGCCCGGGGGGCTCCGCCATCCACCTCTCCTCCTGCCCAGGAGATCGCTCCGTGCCAATTTTCACCTCATGGCTGGGACCATTCCAAAACGAGGTCCAGAAGCCAGCGGGGAGCGAGTTCCCGGGAGGACGGCCACCAGGGCCCTCGAAGCGCACCCATTTGTGCCGCGGCACGGCCGGCACCGCTCGTGTCGGCCTCGGGAAGCGACGGCCAGCACCCGGCAGGCACCCACGCCCTGCTCCCAGCCCTCCCACCACCAGCTCTCACCTTCCTTTTCATAGAGGACGTTGAAAGGCTGCAGCAGCTCGTGTTTGGCGCATTCCACCACCCCCATCCTGGCCTTCTTCTCATCCTCAAATGCCCTGCGGAGCAAAGAGAGCCACGGCTCAGCCAGATCCCACGCCACAGGCTTCAGAACGGCCCCCGGGGTCAGGCTGGGGACTTCCTTCACTCGCGTCTCCCTCGCCCAGCGGCGCCGCATGTGTCGCAGCGACAAAGCGGTCGGTCAGAGCAGGCACCTGCCAGGTGACCTACTGCCTTCCCAGAGTGGAAAAGTGGATTTAAGGACAAAAAGAGCCCGCCAGGTGAATGTTGCTTCCTTATTTTGCAGGTACGTCACATCCAAAAATGGATTGGAGCTGCCTCCCCTGCTCATGCTGCACCCTGCCGCTGCTTTCACTCCTCTCCTCTTTATTTTAGCCGTCTGCCCCGCAGGGCACAGGAGATTCTCCGATCCTCAGACTGCGCCCGGGATTCCTGTTTAAGCCCCCAACATCCTTCCTCCGCCCACTCCTAGGCTCAAGTGCAGCAAACCCCAGCGCCAAGCAGCAGCAGCTGCCTCCCCCTCCGCGACGGACGCTGCAAGTGAGCTGCTGCCAGCACGGTGCGTGAGCTCACGCGCGCGTGGGGAGGTCACGGATGAAAGCAAATACCTGAGAGTAAATGGCATGGTATCAAAGCGCCTCTCCACCTCGCTGAAAAAGGCACGGGAGGTTTTCATCTTCAAGCCGTACTGTTTGGAGGGGTCCCTTTTGTAAATCGTAGTTCTCTGCCCAGCGTCCTTCGCCTGAAAATGCAAACGGAGCTGAGAGCGGGAAGGGGGCAGAGCAGCAGCTCCTCAGCCGGACGGGCCAGGACGTTTCCATCTGCAAGCACCGGCCGGGCTCTGAGGCTGAAAAAGTCCTTTTTTGATGGAAAAAAAAAAGGCTTTTTTGATGGAAAAAGCTACGCCCTGAGAGACACAGCGAGACCCCGCCGGCAGCGCTCCCCAGCTGGGCCCGGCAGCACCGCTGGCTGCGCTCAAAGCCGGCTGCGTGCACAGGGAGCACCCGACTCACCTTTCCCTCTCCGCTGCTGACAAGAACATCGACAGCATAAACTTCGTGGACCTCAAATTCTGCCTTTTCGTGGTCCTTCCTGGATGAAAAAGGTTTGGTGAGTCAAGCGACGGCAAGGAGAGAAGACAACAGCTCCCACGCAGCCCCAGCACCTCCAACAAGCCCACGCTGGGCTTAGCCCGTGAGGCTCTGCAAGCACGAAGCAGCGCCAGGGCGCTCCGCAGCGAGCGGGTCCCCGACCAGAAGAGCAAAAGCTGGCACAGAAGGCAAGGATTTACGGCCCAGGTGGTGGAGCTGATCCGTGACAGGCTGGCACAGAAAAACAACGGCGAGCCCGCGCTCTGCCTGTCCAGGACGAGCGGCTCCATCCCCAGAGAGGGGAGGAAGCTGTCCCCCACCTTCAGCGCCAGCTCCTTGAGCTTGTGGTCACGTCCCAGCAGGCCGAGAGCCCCGGGACATCGCTACGCCTGAGATCTCGTGAGCCAAGCGCTGGATTTAAATAAAGCCCCTAAACTCTAAATATTCAGCTTGAGACCCAGCCCTGACTCCACCCCCGAGGGAGAGAAGCTGCCGGAGAAGGACACATCCAGCTCAGGAGTCCAAAAGCATCCCGAGATGCTTCTGACAGCCATCACCATCCGGTGGGCTCCTGGCAGCCTCTGCGAGGCAAGCGACAGCCTTGGCACGCTTCCTGGTGCGCGAGCATCCACGGCCACCGCCAGCAACACTTGGCTCCTCCGCTGGCAGCCTCTCAGGCCGCAGGCTGCCGTTGGCTGGGGACTCCTTCGAGAAACTGGACGGAAACCAAGAACGCTCGCAGGTGCCAGCGAGGAGTCGTGGCAGGGCCTCGCCACCTTTCTCAGAACAAACCCCTGGCACCCAGACACGGTTCACGTTCACGTAGAACAGACAAGTTGGGGGCTAACGACCTCCGGGTCTGCCTCCCAGGGTGAGACTTGAAGCAAGGCTTCGCGCAGGGAGCGCTCTTCCTGCTGGTTCAACTCGGCCGCGGCGGCAGGCAGCCACCACGGGCAGGCCTACCCCCGACACCCCGCCTGAGCCCCAACAAGAAGCGAGAAACGAGAGCCCCGGAGCGAGCCACGCCGCTCCCAGGCACCGCAGGCAGCCCCCGAGGCGATGCTCACTTTTGCTGGTCTGTGGGGTTCTGGATGATTGTTTTCTCTCCATCGATCACGTGCTGTTTCAGCTGGTGCGACAGCATCCCTGCCACGAGAAGAGAACCCGTTACCACCTCTGAGCCGCACGCCACAGCCTCGCAAACCGTCTCGGCTGTTAAAACCTCCTCAGCTCCACCTGCTCAGGGGCCGTCCCCGCACGTCGGCGGCCGCGGAGCTCCCCAGAGCCCCCCGAGACCCCCGCAGGAGGAGCCGCAGCCGCAGCCAGCAGCAGGACCCCTTGGGAAGCGCCCCGAGCCACCGGCCCCTTGTAACGACGGGCTGGAGGTGAGCCCGCGAGCGCACGCGTCACGCTCCCGGGTGTTTTTAACCACGGCAAAGGAACGGAGCCTTTGGGTGCTGGCTAGGCTGTGCCATGCCCAGGGCGTGTTTGGGGGGCTCACCTCGCTCTCCCTTTCCGTTCCCCTTCAGCCTGGAGCCTGCCTACATGCTCCTGCCCCCGGCCCAGCCTGGGACACGTCTCGTGCAGGGAGGACGGCTCCGCCGGCAGGCAGGGAGAGCCCGGCCGCCAGCAGCTCCGTTTGTTCCCATCGGCTGGGGCCTTACGCTGCTGCCAGCGCCTAATTACAGCACTCGGCTGTTTCCAAACCAGCGGCTGCTTCGAGTCCCTTGACAGTGTGAGCAGCCGCCTCCTCGCTGCGGCTCACGCCATGGATTTTCAGAGAAAGGAGCCGAGCACTGAGGGACCCACGGAGCCACCCCACGCAGGGAACAGGGCAGCGACCTGCCGGGGCCAAGGCGAGCGGAGAGAAGGCGCCAGCTTCACGGTATGACAGGAAATGTAACTAATAATGGGGCAATTTAATCGCGGCTGAACGCCGTTTGTTGGTGATGTCACTGAGTAGGAGCAAAGCGTCTGCACGTGCCAAACGCCGAGCTCAGCTCTCGCCACCTCTCAAACAAGAGCCTGGCGTTCTCGTTGCCACGAGGAGCCACCCCAGCGCCTTCCCCCCGCTCGTTATCAAGGCCCCGAAGAAAACATGAATCGGTTCCGAGCTGCAAGGGAGGAAATTACGTACCCCGTGCCTCTGTGGGCAACTTTTGCAAGGGATCCCGCGTTACAAACGAGCTCTTTTGTGCATTTACTGAAGGGACTGAACTGCGAGCGGCCAAGACCGAAGCCAAGGGCCGAGTGATTTGCCCAAGGTCAGCAGAAGTCCCCGAGCTCGCGGGACACCACCCACCAGCCCGGGAAGCCCACGGCCGTTGTTCCTAGATTAACGCATCTTTAAACACAGCTCGAAACCAAAACCAAAAAGCAGAGGGAGGAAGAAGAATCTGGATGGTTCTGAAGGGGTGTTCTGAAGGCTGCTGCGTTTGGAGGTGGCGTGTCTAGGACCTGCCGTCCGCGTGTTTCCCAGGGGAGGGCGGCTCGGGATCTCGATCAGCGTGTAATTAAAACGTCGCTACCTCCGCCTCGGCTGCTCCCCAGGCCTTACCTTCGATCGGCGTGCAGTGAAACGAGTGGGCTATTTTGTTCCACGTGTCTGTCACTTGTGTATTCTGGATGAAGAACACATGAAAAAAAACACATTAAGGGAATAAAAACCCGAGGCACGGGCACGACAGGTTTTCCACTTGACAGTGTTCCGTGATCAACGGCGTGGTGCCCTGACACCTCCACAAAAAGGAGAGCCGGCGTCAGGCTTCCATTTTTAACCCCGTATCAACAAAAACAGCACAGAGCACGAGGCTAGCCCAGCCTCCTGCGCCTTTTCACAAGCCATCCCTTTAGCAGATCGCGCCGGCAGCTAGGAGAAACCCAAGCACGGCTGGAACAGTAACAGGGTGACAAAGGAGAACGCCCACGGCCGCTGAGGCGTCTGAGCAGCAGGCGAGGGAGAGGCACAAGCGGGAGGTTTAAGGGAGCCCCTTCCGGGGGATCTGCGGCGTGCCCGGCCGCCTCCAGGAGGGGAGGACCGGCGAGAGAAGCGCCCACGGTTCTCCGTGAAGCTGCCCTCACGCGAGCGAGAGCTTGGGTCCTGCGGGAAGCCCAAGCTGCTGACAGGAGCCCCCCAGCCCGGGGCTGGTGCTCCCCCAGAGCACTGCCTGCAGACGGCTGCTTCCAGCTCCCCACGGAGCCGGGGCCGCACTCCCCAGAGCTTTATTTTTATGCTCCAAGTGGCCGCGTGGCGCAGGCGGTGTCCGGACCGGAGCTCCTCGCCCTGTTTCCACAGCCCTCGGCCCCTCACCTGGTTTCCAGGCTTCACCAAGCGCAGAGCGGCTTCAGCACAGAGGTGGGCCGCCTTGATGACATCAGCTTTACGGCCCGACACGGGGTTTTCCTGGAAGAAAGGGGAAAATAAGGGCTCTTTGGGCTAAGTTCTTTCACCTCGTATTGGCAAGAACGCCCTGCTGACTGGCCAGAGACGGAGAGCCTCCATCTAACCAAACACCCTCCCCGAGCAGAGCGGGGGATCTCAATCAGAGGGGGCAGCTCGTGGCCTCGCAGCTCTGCCTTTAATCCTTCCCCTGTTCCAAAAGCAGGTGAGCGTCAGCCACAACCACGCTGGCTCTCCGTTATTTCGTGTTGGATTTCAACAAGAACACCCTCGTAAAAGCTCATCGCTCTCAGAGACCGAACAAGACTCTTGTGTAGCCAGGAACACGGGCTGGAAAGGCTTCCAATACATCTCACGATTTTTTTTCTGTCCTCTCCACAGGAGAAAACCCCCTCCGAAGACCCACGCCGCCGTTCTCCTCCCCACACCACAGGCACCAGCCTGCTCCAAGCCTACGTGACAGCTCCACGCACGTAACAGCGACTCCCCCAACCAGCCGCAGGAGCGTGCCTTGGCCTCACCTCCAGAACGCCCGACCGAGGGCCTGGCCACCAACCACCCCGTGCCAGCGGGTGCCCGGGCAAGAAAAACCGCCCCGGGTCCGCCCAGGCACGCTCAGCCAGGAAAAGCAGGCGGCAGGGACGGGCATTGGGGGCCGGGGAACAATTCCCCCCGCGCTCAGGTTTGGGGAGGCGATGGCAGCGGCGCTGGGCTCCGCGTGCCTCGGCCAGCAGAGGGGGCAGGGAGAGCTGCCCAGCCCGCCCCGCTGCCAGCGGCACCTCCATTTGCACGGCAGCCGCTGTGAACGCCTCGCGGCAGCGCCGCTTGGTCGGCCTCAGACGCTTGGTAACCTCGCAGAACTGCACACGCTGGGGCAGGGTGCCAGCCCTCGCCTTGCGGGGGGACCGAGGGGGTTTACAAAAGGCACCGTTTTCACACCCGACCCGGGGCACCAAACATCAGCCGTCTGCTGGTGAAGCAGCAGCTGCCGGAGCGACGGCACCGTGCCACAAACCCACCTTGGAGGCGTCTATGACAAAACTGTGCGCTACGTTCGCTATGAAGCCATCCACGTGGACTCCCAGGTCGCTGCAACACAAAGAGAGTTAATTACAGGTGGGGCCTGATGGCTCGGGAAACCTGTGCGACTTCTACAGGTACTCCACGGCACGTTTCAAAAGCTTGGCTAGCTGTTCGATTCTGCCATTAGTCACGTCGGGGAAGCACTTAACGCGCCGAGCAGGATTAGAAAGCAAAGCCCAGATGCCAGCGGGCAACTCACGAGAAACATCAGCGAGACGCTTACATTTTGACCAAGTCTCCGTCTTTGAGGATGTAGTCTTGGTCGCTCTTCAAGGGGGAGAAGTGACAGACGCAGTTATTTACCGATATACTCGTCGGGAAGGCGATGCCTGCGAAGGGAAAACACAGAAACACCCCGTGAAGAGCTGCAGCCTCGCGCAGCAGCCCGAACGTCGCTTTGGTTTCAGGTTATTTTCAGGCTGTGTGAAACACCCCGCTGCTTCCTCCTCGCCTCCAGCCCAAAAGGACCGCAGCGCGTGGCGTGCCCCAGCGCCGGCCCTGCCTTCTGCCCGAAGGAACGGATCCCGGCACAAAAACACTTTGCAAAAGGGACCCCAAGCCCCCAGCGCATGGAGCTCGGTGGCACGTTCCGGTGTCACCACGTCACCCCTTCCAGCTCCAGGCTGGCCACGGCGAGGGCAGCACCGCCGCCCCCGGTGACCCTCGTTGCGGGGAGTGACAAAACACCAAGCTCCAGCTCGCCGGTGACGCTGCGAGCAGGACAAGGGGGCTGCTGAGAGCGGCTCTCGGGGAGAAGCAATCCGGTCCTAACGATAACGAGCGGCGAGCGGCGCTTCCTGCCCCGCCGCCCCCGCACACCGGGCACCCAACGGGCCCGAAGCGACGCGCCCGCGTCGGAGCAGGCCTCACCTTTTTTCATTTCTTTCTCCTTCTTGAAGATCTTGCCGGTCTCCTCCATGATCATGGCGTCTCCCTTCTCGCACAAGCACAGAACCGACGCGCCCGAGCTGGCCGCTTCCACCACGGCCCGCAGGACCCCTGGGGAGAAGCAGAGACACGGAGGCGTCACAGCGCGGTGATGGCGAGCACCGCGGGGGCAAGAGACCCATCGTGGAGAGCGAGATCCTCGGCTCCGTTTTACACCAAGAGGGCTGAGGAAAACCCGTTCTGATGTTTGTTCTGTGGTTCTGGGAGCTGCCCGGCCCGAGACGTTTCCCTGAAGAGCGCGAGCAAACAAAGCTGAGCTGGGATCTGCAAGGCTGAAGCGCCGCGGCCTCACGCACCGAGCCCTGCTCGGCAAAGCGGCCGAGCAGGAACACCGCTCTCCCACATTCTTTCCAGCCAAGTCAGAGCTCCAGAAACAGGTTTGGGAATTACTGGGGAGGCAAGACGCGCAGCACATCAAAGGGGCAGGGGCCACCGCTGCGGGCGCGTGGCACCAGAGGGCCCGGAGCAGGCGAAGCAGAGCCCGTCCCGTCGGGGCCCTGACGCTGCAGAAGCGCGGCTCTAAGGCAGGGCGCGTGCCCTGCTCCCCGACACGGCGCCCGGCTGACTGGGGGGACGCCGAGCACCTCGCTGGAGGTCAGGGCGAGTTTCGCTGCCTGCTTTACGCGTTGCCTCTCCCCCTTTTTTAGGGCGTATTCTGGTGCCTACGAGTCCCGGCAGCCTTTTGGCTCCAGCGTGCCCAGAGCTTTGCGGGACAGCCCCGCGCCTTTCCCCCTCCCAACGCACCTCGATGGCACCGCGGGCTCCCCGTGGCCCCCGGCTGCCTTTCCCCCTCAACCTGCTCACGAAGCCAGGGCGCTCGACCAGGACTCGCAGGGCTCACGCTCCAGTTTTCGGGATGCTGGTGTAAAAACCATCCCCGCAGCTTCGTCCCGAGCGCGCTGCTTTTGTGAGAAGCCGCCCTGCGAAGCGCTTCCCCTTGGTGGGGGCTTCTGGCGCCGCCGGTGCGCGGTCTGGGTGTGAGTCCGTGCTTCGGAAGTGCCCGAGAAGGCACTTACAGGTCCTTGGCCTTTCCTTGGCGCTGCCAAAACCCGAAGCTTTCGCCCGCTCGCTACCTTTCGGGTGGTTTCGGTCACCTCTCCACGCATCGCAGACGTTTACGAATTGGGAACGCTCCCGGGCACGCACAGTGCTCCTCCACAGAAGGCGTTTAGCGGGAGGCAGGACACAGGGAGGTGAAAAACGACAGCGTTAAAGCCAACGCCGCGGGAAGGCCAACGGAGAGCCGCGCTCCTGTGAGCGTTAGGACGGAACCGGGCAGCGGCCAGCGCGAAGCCCCAACCCCGGAGCACCGAGCGACCGCGCTCCGTCCTTCCTTGACGCCTCGCGTAGGGCCGAGAGCCCCTCGCAGCGGGCCCGGGGCGCTGCCAACCAGGAAACCTTTTTGGCCCCGGCTCCATCCGCCCTTCCCCAACGCACTCCTGACCCCACAGAGTCGCACACCGGGACCGAGCTGCCGTCCCCCACCAGGACCCACTGCTCCTTGTGCCAAACCGGTGGCTGGTGGTAACGCCGGTGTGTTGAGCCTCCAGGGAATGGCTCCGGTCCCACGAGGAGCTCTGCCCCCCGGTACCGACGCTCGGGGCAGCAGAGCGGGGCCGACGGGAGGCTGCGAGCCCCAGGGGGGACTGGCGTAGCTCTGGAGCTCGGTGTCGTTCCCCAGCCGGGTCCCGCTGAGGATCCCGACGGCAGCCCCGGGGGGGCCACGGGGGGCACGGTGCTCCCGGAGCCCCCCAGCGCTGCCGGTCCCAGGGGCTCAGGCAGCAGCTGTCAGCTCCCGGGGGCACAGAGCCGCGGGGGTGATGCAGCAAAAATAAACGTTTAAAACCAAGACGGGGGGGGCAGGAGCC
>CM021762.1:462709-483316 GCA_011075105.1 Heteronetta atricapilla
CCCCCCCCCCACCTGGAGCCCTGCGCCCCCCCAGACCCCTGCCCTGAACCCACCAGCCCGAGCCCCCCGACCCCCAAACCCGGGGTTCCCCCACCCCCCTAAGCCTCCAACCTATGAGGAGCCCACCCCCCTATGCCCCCCTTTGTGTGTGGGGGGGAAGCCCCAAGGGTCCTGCGTCCCCCCCAGACCCCAGAATGACCCCGGAGGGACCCCTTGCTCCTGCCCCCCAGCCCCAGCAGCCCCCCAGGAGCGACGCGGCCGGGGGGGGGAGGCGTTAAATTACTCCGGTTTATTTATAACAGACCTTCAGCCAGTACAGTACAAAACTTACAGTAGTAGATCTCCATTACACAAATAGGTACTTACAATATCTTACAGATACAAAAAGCTGCTGCGGGAAGAGCTCGGGGGGGGAGGGCAGGGGGGGCGTGGGGGGGTTGTTTTGTCCAAAAGCGAGTCTAAACCTCACAAAAAAGGGAAAAACCAAGACGACAGCAAACCCATGAACGCTCTACAACTGAAACCTGGTGGGGAGGGAAGGGGCCGGGAGGGGCGGGGTATTGCACATCATTGTTTTGTTCTTCATACATCTGATTAAAAAATAGAGATATTTACACGAGTAAAGCGACCTGGACTTTTACAAAATTCCTACATTTGTCTTAGACTCTCGTACAGGTAAAAGAAAAGAGACGGAAAGCAAAGGACGAGCTCGGGGGGCGGCTGAGCTCCCGGGGCTGCTTTTGAAGCCCCTGCTGGGTGCAGGGGGCACGGCGGGGAGGGGGCGGGCGGCACCCAGCGGCCCCCCCCCATCCCCGAGACCCCCAAGCCCCCCGAAGGCGGCCGCCCACCGAAGGCCCGAAGCCGGGGGAGCTTCGTCCCGGGGAGGGCTCGGCGGAACGGGGCTGGGGGAGGCACCCCCCCCCGCCCCCCAGCAGCGACGGGCCCCGAGGCGTCCCCGTGGTGCCGCCGTCGCCATCCCAGTCACGACCACCGCCAATGGGAAAGTAAGAAAGGAGAAGGGAAAAGAAGAAATAAGGAAAAAAAAAACAAAAAAAAGCGAAAAAAAGAACAAATCGGGGCAACAGGCGTTGCCGACTCGTGAGGTGGTTTTGTTTGTTTTCGTAGAAAAAAGAACAGCCTTTGGTTTCGACCTCAGGAGAGCAGTCCGGCGAGCTGCTGCTGAGCGACCTCGGTGCCCGGGGGGCCTCGGCGCCCCCCCGCTCGCCGTTTTTGGTTATCGCCCCCAAAAACGCAGCTCCCCCCCCCTTCTCCCCTCCAGGGCCCCTCGAGCTGGGGCTCTGGGGCAGCGAGGAAGAGGAGGGAACCGCAGGGAGAGCGGAGCCTTTGCCCCGGCCCCACCGGGCTCCGGTTTCCTTCATTTCTCGGAGTGACCCCGCGAGCCCCCCAGGACGGGGCCGGAGGGGCGTAAACGCAGTGGGGAGCCAAGGAAGCCCCCACGGGGAGGAGGGGGTCCTGGTTTTGCCCCCCCCCAGAGTTAAACCTATGATGAGCCCCCCCCAGCACCCACAGGGCCGGAGGGGGGCGGCCCGGGGGGGTTTTAGCACCTAGTGTGAGGTTGGGTCCGGCCGCGGGGCCGGGACGGGGGGTTGGGGGGGGGGGGGGGGGGTAGGGGGGCTCGGGGCAGGGGGGGGTTTAGCCGACTTTGTGCTCGCCCCGCACTATGTGGGAGGAGAACTCGTACCGGTCCTGGCTGTGGTAGCCACAGATGTTGCATTCGAAAGGGTCTCTGAAGCCGTGGCAGCCCATGTGGATGGTGAACATGACGTGGTCGAGGAAGAGGATGCGGCAGTGCTCGCACTTGAAGGCCCTGATCTGCTCCCCGTCCTCGTTGACCACGCGCAGGGCGTCTTTGGCTGAGCTGGGCGTGGAGCGGGCGGCCGGGGGCCCCTCCGGCACCTTGGGGTCCTCTTTGGCGTAGGCTGGACTCTGGCGGCTGCTGGCGCAGTTCCCCGCCGGCAGCTGCGACGTCCGCTCCTCGTGGTTGCTCTCCGTGTCCGTGGAGTCCTGGCAGCCGTTGCTGGGCGAAACGCCCGGCTCCCGGCCCCGGTACACCACCTGCACCCCGTCCGCCACGTCCTCGTGCCCCTCGGCGGCTTCCCGGCTCCCCGGCATCTCCAGGCGGCCCGGCAGGGGCTGGACCTGGGTGTAGACGGAGCTGATGACGGGGGTGACCTCCGAGATGCAGTTTGTGGGGGGCAGCCGGAGCGGGCGCAGGTGCTCGCCTCCCATCAGGGACAGGGAGCTGCCGTAGGAGGGGTCCAGGGGGTGGTGGGCCGAGACCATCTCCACGTCCTTCTCGAAGCTGGCGTTCATGTCGAAGGGGAGGTCGGAGAGGGCGAATCGCATCTGCTTCTCCCCTGCGGGAAGGAGACAGTGTCAGGCCGGCCCCGGGGTCCCCATCCCGTCCCGGTCCCGTCCCGTCCCTCCCCGGCCCCAGCCCGGGGACGGCCCCGCGGGGATGAAAGGCGCTATGCGAGCGGCGTGCCCAAGTGCAGAGTGTGAGCCCGTGGGGCAGCCGGGGGCTGCTCCTCGCCCTCCTCTCCTGCCCAGGAAGCAAGGGGGCAGCCCCTTACCCACGAATTTCTGAGGTGTCGATCGTTTCCGTTTGGTGAGGCTGTTCGCCAGCCGGTCAATAAACGTCGGCCGATCGGACGAGGGGTGAAGCAGGGAGTCCGGCACTATCTCCAGGTCTCGCATCTCGTCACCTGGCAAGACAAGGGGAACCCGGTCAGCCAGCAAGAGGGGTCGGGGCGAGCGGGACACGGGCACCCTGCGGCCCCGGCCGGAGGCTCGAGGCTGCTGCTCAGCCACGGGGAGCCGGCTTCAAGGGGTTGAAGCCCCCTCGCCTCTACTGCTGCCTCTCTGAGCCATCCCAGAGGGACCGGCCCCGCTTCACCGCTGGCGAAGGCGGCTTTTCCCTTCCCGTGCTGTGGGTTACAGCTCCTCTGGTTAGCGCCTCTGCGCGGCCTTACCCGACACACCTCGCCCCAGTCCCGGCGGCTCTGGCGGGATTGGGTCTGGCTCCAGCAGGGCGAGGAGCCAAGAAATGCACCGGGTTTGGTTCTGCACCAGCGCAGCACGCGCAGGGAGCTGTCTCCGGGCTCCGTGGAGGAGCAAGAACGCGCTTCCAAGCCGCACGGAGCCTGCCCGCAAGGGTAAATTCCCTACATGTCAGCGGTGTAATTGTGTTTTGTTATTTATGGGAGTCCTCGCACCAGAATCGTGGGACAGGAGCGTGTCCGCTCAGGGGGGTTTGCCCTGCCTGGCTGCTGGCATGGGGACGGAGAAGCGAGGCGACTCTCTGCACTTTGTGCCGGCCCGCGGCACCAACCAACGCACGCATAGCGCCTTTCATCCCGCGACGGCCCCAGGGCTCGGGGCTCTCCGCCTCCCCATTTTCTGCTGGGAAGGACGAGCCCGAAGCAAAGCCCCATCGGGCAGACCCGGCGCCGGGGGCGAGCCCACCCCCTGGTCTCCCAATCCCCAGCGCCCGCCGGGGCTGCCGGACCCCGCGGTACCGACCTTGCTGGCTGGTCAGCGACTGCGGTTCAGTGTTCAGACTCTGCAGGTAGTTGTGGCACCGCTCCTTGTGCTCCTCCAGCGTGCTCTGCTGCTTGTAGCTGCGGCCGCAGTAGTTGCACTTGTAGGGCTTGCCGACTGTGGGGGAGGAGACTGCAAAACACAAAAGCAAGAGCCTGGCCATGAGAACAGATAAATCGCCGCCGAGCCGCCGCGGCCACCTCACCCCGGAGCCTGGCAAGGGCTGGAAGCAAGTCCGGAGGCGAGGGAAGCAGCGGGCTGCCCGCAGGCAAGGCAGCCGCCGGCGCAGCGCCCCATCTAGCTGTGCCGTGCAGAAAGGCACCAGCACCGAACCCGCCCTGCTCTGGCACCTCGAGCACGAGCGTTTTTATCGACACCATCTGCGGAGCGCGGGCCCGGGCACCGCCGGCTCCCCGGTGCGCTCAAAACCATTTCCAGAGCCGGGAAGGAGACCCCCACCTCGCAGCTCCCGGTCGCCCCGAACGGAGGGGCTGAGCCGGGCAGACGACCTGCCTCCTCCAACACGCCCTGCCCGAGAGCAGGGGAACGCGCCCGGATCCTGACGGATGGAGGCTGCGACAATAAATCAGCGGCGCGCCGCTCAGCTGCGACGAACCACCTCTGGGACCTGCCTTTTATCCGCACTCTGCTCCCGCAGACACCAGGGCCGCGGGTTCCCGGCAGCTGCCCGTCCACGTTACGCACCGCCGGGTAAAACCCCGACGGCAAAGGCGGCGTTTCGGGAGGGCAGCTGGAAACCCCCCCGGCCTCCGGACTGCCACTGAGCATTTCTTCACCCTCCACCCGCCGCAGAGCTCTCGGCGGCTCAGCCAGCGCCTGGCTGCTGCACAGACACACACCGCCATCCGTGATAAGATGCTCGTCAGCCGCGTTTTCATTCTCGTCTCTCCCCATTTTCTCACTTCTGACTGCAAATCACCGCCGCCACCCAAGGTCGGCGGCCGCCAGACAAAGGGGAGCAGCCGCGACGTGCCGCGGGCCTGGCGCTGCTCCGTGGAGGGGCTGCACGCTCGCAGCGACAAACCGCGGCGCCTCCCGAGGGGCTCGGCAGCTCCGAAAGCCGCCCGCGCTCCCGCCACGACGCGGGGTCACCGGCTGCGTGGGGGACAGTGGGGGACAGGGCAACGCAGGCACCGACACCGGGGTTTTGTGCCGCTCGCCGGGTGATGGCGAATCGAGCGCCCTACATGGGGAGGGGCGACATCCTCAAGCGTGTGCCCGGGGCAAGGGGCGAGGATGAGCCCCCGGAGGGACGGGAGCCACTGCCGGGGGTGAGCAGCAGCACGGTTACGGCCACCTTGGAGCCCTCCAGCCCCCACGCCCCAGCCATGCTGCCTGCCCAGACCGAGCTCTTTCTGTTCCCGTCAGCTTTCAGGGTTGTTTTCACCCTTTTGGCAGCTTGCGGTTTAACCTTTAACTGCCTTTGAAAAGCACCTCCCGGGGCTGCTGCTGAACGCTCGCTTGCCCCAGCTCCGGCACCTGGATTTGAGCGGGGGGAGCGGTGGTGCCGCTGGCCCGGCCGAGCCGCAGCAGGTCCTGGAGCCCCACGGAAGCTCCAGGTTGGAAACGGGCTCAGAATAAAACCCAAGACAAGCACAAAGTTCCCCTGCCGGCCCTCCCCACGCGGCAGCGCTGTCACGGAGCGGCCGAGTATTGCTTTCCTCCAGTCCCAAGGGAGGCGAGGACGCCGCGGGAACACACCAACGTGCACCAGGGATTTATGCCTCCAGCCCCGCAACCCAGATGCTGGAGCCTCAGCTCCAAATTCCATCTCTCTCATTAACCTCCACCACTGGCTCCGTTTTTACTGGTCGGGGTTCGATGAACGGCCCAGCCCCGCGCTCACAGCGCCCTCCTGGCAGCCCCACGGGGGTCGGGGCTGTCCCCCCACGCCGGAGCCATCTCCTCACGCCGTGGGCAGGCTCCCAGCCCCGCTCCCGGCTGACCACAGCCCGCGGCAAGTCCCGGGATCGCTCATTCTGGGGCCGCAGAGAGGGCTGAAAGGCAGAGGGGTCCCCGGGGACCAGCGGCTCGGCTCAGCTGTCCCAGGGGGGGCCGCAGCCTCAGATCTATTTCGGAGCCACGCGGCGCGTTTGATCTGGATTTTAATACCTCGCCTTTTTGGACAGCGCATCTTCCGAGATGAAAGCCGCCGTGTCCCCCGTGGGGACGGCGGGAGACGCACACGCCTCAGTTAGGGGAGAGGGAGGGAAGAGCCGGCCCCGCCGCCCTCCAACCGGGCAGGGGAACCGCTCGACTTCTGCCTGTGAAATCCCCATTAAGTGAAGGTTTTCTCGATAATTAGCTCCCGTACAGACTAATTGCCGTTTGATATGTTGCGAGAGCTTGTCCCATTTCTGTCTCTCTCGGCTCGAGGACTCGCAGGCACCCTTGCCGTGCCTGGCAGCGGGGAGAGGCTGCACCGGGGGTGCTGAGCGCCCAGCTCCGGGCACCCTGTGGGGCCGCGGGCAGGGGGCAGGCACAGCCCGAGGGGGATTTCATCCCACGGGAGGAGACGCGGCCCCGGGGCCCAGGAACAGCCTCGAATCTTGGTGCCAGGCCAGGCTCAGGTCTCGCCGGCCCCGCACGTACTCCCTGCGAGACCTCAGCCCCAGCACGGCTCAGCCCCGCAGCGCCCCGAACCCACAGCGCCCCGAACCCACAGTGCCCCGAACCCACAGCCTGCACTCGCTGCCCTTGGACGAGGAGGGTTTAAACACACCAGAAAACAAGGACCTTCCTAACGGGATCCCCCCTCTTCCTAACGGGCCCCCTCCCCTCCTAACGGGACCTCCCCCCCTTCCTAACGGGACCCCCCCCCCTTCCTAACGGGACCTCTCCAGAACCCAGGAGCCTTCCAGCTCCAGAGCTGGCGCCCGTCCGGCGCAGGGGGCGATTCCCGGCGCCCTCCCCTGCCCCAAACCCCTCAGAGCCCGTCGGGCCGATGCCCAACGCCCGGCCGCTCCCCCCAGGAGCAGGCGGCGCTGCCCGAGGAGGAAGAGGGACGGAGCCGACCGCCCCGGGCTCTTCCCGTGCGTGGCGGGGAGCCGCGCTGTCACCGGGGTCTGGCTTTCCTCAGCCTCCGAGCAGGGCAGGAGGAGACGCACGCGCTCTTTGCTCTCTGGAGTCGATGACAGGAGGGTTTTTGCCTCCAACAACCAGCTCCTTTTTTTTTTTTTTCCCCCCTTAAAGACAAGGCAGGATTCCAGGGAAAGGATTTCCCTGCCTTTTTGTCCCCATAAACTGGCAAAGCCCCAGGGCGTTAACCTCAGCCCTTCCCCGGGGAGGAACAGACTCTTCTGATCACCTTGGTATGGAAATGCCACCTGCGTTCTGCAGGACTGGGCACGGGACCAAAAGGGTTTTGCAGCGAGCAGCAGATTTTTCCCTCTGCCGAGGGGATGCCCAGAGACGACACAGAGCGGGTGGAAAGCTCCCGCAAAAGCCCCGAGCCTCCTCCCACGCAGGCAGCAGGTGAGAGCAAACAGCCCCGTCCCCAGCCCTGGCACCACGCCCCGGGGGACAAACTGCTCCAATTTCCCTCCTGCACCTTCCAGGAGGGTCCCGGATGCGTAGGGGAAGGGGAAATAAATCCCCAGAGAAACGGTGCAGGGGGAAGATGCAGACGGGAGCCAAAACCCGCAGCGGAAAGGGGCAGAACCCTGAAGAAAATGGGGGCTGCGAGGGGGAAGCAGGCTGCGGGGCTCCGAGCAAGCCTGCGATGAGCAGGGGCTCCTCGGAGGAGCCGGTTTTCCCTCGAAGGAAGCACACGAGACGCTCGTTTCCACGCGGCGCTCAAAAGGTTAGAGGGGGGGGAGCTGCAGGTGTTCAAAGCCACCAGCACCACCTTGAAAAGCCCCGGCGGCGCCTCGGAAGCGTGCGGGTGCGCAAATCAAGGGTGAGCCATCGCCAGGCAGGGGGCCGCTGGCGCGCCCTCGCTCCCACCCGTGGCCCCAGCCAGCCGTTACATCACGGAACCGGAGGGTGAAAACCACATCTCAAATGTCACATTTCTAAAGGACAATGTCAAAACAGCACAAACAAAACCCCTCGGTGCTCGGCTTCGCTGGGGCGCGGCACACCCAAGGGTGGGACCTATCTTGACTCAATAAAATCCATTAAACATTTATCTTTACAAGAAAGAGATGCAATAACCCCCAGGAACTACTGGCAGGCGGCAGCACGAAGCCTCCTGGGCACCCCCACAGCCAATGCAGCCCCCAGCTGCCACCAGGCACCACCGCCACCTCCCCAGGCCCGGGAGCAGCCCTTGGCCACGCCACGGGAACCCACGAGCTGTCGGGAGCTGGGCTCAGCCCCCTGGCTTTGCTCCCTCTCCACGTGTTCCTCCCCTTCCTCCTCCTCCTCCTCCTCCTCCCCTCCCCGGCCACGGCCACCCACCGGAGTGCGTCCGCAGGTGGCCGGTGAGCGCGTCCCGCCGGCGGCAGGCGTAGTTGCAGAAGGGACATTTGAAGGGCTTCTCGCCGGAGTGCAGCTTGATGTGGCGCAGGAGGTTTCCCTTCTGGGTGAAGGAGGCTCCGCACTGGTTGCAGTGGAACGGCCGTTCTCCTGCGGGACGGGAGGAGCGCCTGAAACCCCGCTCCGAAGTGTTTGCCGTGGCCGCCACGGAGCCACCGGCCCCCAGGCGCTCGCCGCCCGGCCCCAGGAACCCGCAGCCCCCTCGAGCCCATCCCACCCCGCTCGAGCGGCCTCGGGGCCGCCGCTCACCGGTGTGGCTGCGCTTGTGCACCATCAGCACGTTGGGGCCGATGCACACCATGCCGCAGATGTCGCATTTCAGCTTGCCGTTGGGCAGCCGGATGCCGCCGGGGGAGTGCGGCTCCTGGCCCGTCCCGTCGCAGTAGCCCAGGGGCTCCGAGAGCGAGTCCTCCACGATCACGCTGTCCTCCTTCTCCAGCATCCGCTCGTCCTGTGACAGCAGCCGGCTGGCTTCCTCATCGCTGTACATCTCCACCTTGATCGAGTTTGCTGCAGGAGGGCAGAAAGGACAAAGCGCAGTCAGGGCAGGGGAGAAAACCGGGGTTAAAGAGGCTCGGAGCACGGTTGAGGCAAGGCTCGCTCCTGAAAGAAACGCTGCTGATGTGCGAAGTGAATGGGTTGTGGCAAACGCGCATCTCCTTGTGCTGTTGACTGCTTAAGAGCAGACATCGAGCACAGATCACGAGAGGTTCTGGGCCGGATGACTTGTTTGCGCACCCCAAGGACTGCTGCTTTGCATCCTGCCCTGCAAGGCGACCAACTGAGGGGAAAAAACAGATTTTGTTCCCTGTATTCAAAGACAGAGGGTGAAAGAAAAAGCACTTGTGCTGCTAGAGCACTTCAGAGGAAGCAGAAGGCACCAGATTTTGACACTGAATCAGTAAAGGCTCAACGTTTACTGGCAGAAAGCACCCCGCACGAGTCTCTTAGAGCTGGAAAATCCCCTCTCGCTAGAGACAACCTCCAGTTCCGAGCTCCCATCTCCGCCTAAAGACCTGGGATCCGCCAGGGATTTACACGGAGAACACAAACGGGACAGCAGGAAGCGCACGCAGCCACCTGCAGAGCCCTTGGGCACCGCCAGCCCCCGAGCGCCTGGGTGACAAAGCAGGGAACGGGTGGAGGCGACGCCGGCCCCCGGGGACAGGTCCCACGGCCACGGGCCGGAGCTGGCCCCACACAGCCTCCCCGTGGCGCTTCCGACCCCATGGCAGCAGCGGGGCCGAGGGGTGAACGGCACCGGGAGGCACGGGGGAACCACGTCCAGTGCCTGCTTGCTGTGGGGCCGGAGCCCGAGGAGCGCCCGGGGTGGGCGCCGCGCCGCAGCAGGGCCCCTCCTGCCGCTACCTTCCCTTCCTCCTGCGGCACCGGGAGCGGGGTGGCTGCGCCAGCCGTGACCTACATTCCCGGCCGCTCCGATGCGCGGTGGAATGCCACAAATCAAACCGGCCCCGAGAGGACGGCCGCTGGACGGCGGCGACTCCGTGCAGGCAGGGAGCCGGGAGGGGAGGACGGCTCCTCTCCTCCGTCCCGACGCCTCTGTGCCCCCGGCGAGGTGCTGCCTGCTTGGAGAGCGAGCCCTCAGCCCATCGGATCGGGAAGTTTCCTCCCACCCCGAGCGCGGGAGGGAATCCCCCGGGAGGCTCCGGGCGCTCTCCGGCCGGGGCCGGCCGCTACCTGCTCCCCTCGTGCTGGTCCCGTCAGGCCGGAGGCTGGCGGCGGTGCGGGAGAGAAACCGAATCCAGGTCACCCACATGGCAGCGCACTGAGCCCACAGGCTTAAACAAAATATTTACAGAATCCCTTGAAATATCAGATTCTTATTTCTTCCATTTAAAGCAGGAGGCTCTTCCCAATCCCTTAAGAGGAGAACTGTGGGGGCTGGAGGAAGCTGAACTTTATATACACAAAGGAGACTTCTGCTGCCTGGAGGGAAGGAGATTACGGCGTCCAAGCTGCCTGGTGGAGACAGGCGTGAGAACCAAGCAGCCTGAGCACAACCGCGCAGAAATCCCAGAGGCTTCCAGATCCGATGCTGACGCGACCCCTGGGGCTTGTTCGGCTCTTTGTGGGAGGCAGAGGGCTCTCGCCCACGGGTCGGGGCAACACGGGAGGTTCGCTCCATGCTGCAGACCGAAACGAGCCCCGCGGGGGTTCACGAAACCCTCGGTAAGATCCCAGACGCTGAACCAGCCGCGGGGTTTGACCTTTAAAACCGGGGGGGGGCTCTGAACCAACCCCAGCATCAGCTGAGGCGGGGATGATCCTTCCCGGTGGGCAAGCAGGAAGGCTCGGCGTTGCTTACCGGGAGGCCGTGTGATCACCGGCGTGCCAGCACCGTCGCCGTCTCGGGGAGACCTCCCGCACCCCCAGGGGCAGCCGGGGGCCCGCTCGGTGCGGGGAAGGCCCCTTTGCGCTGCCCCTGGCGCGGCGGGGCCCCGGCTCTTCCTCGGAGCTAGGTACGGCTTCGCGAGCGGGGATTAGCGAGGAGCAGCAGCATGGAAGTGATTCATCCGAGACCGCGGGGAGTTTATTGCAGGGTGAGGAGCCCAGGAATTCTGGCGCGCGCTGCCCTCCTTCCCCTGCTGCCCGCAGACAATGCCGCCTTCCCGGAGAGGCTCTCAGCAACGGCAGCTATGCGGACACCCCGCTTTGGCAACCAGAGGCGCTCGCAGGCCGTCTGCCGAGCCACTGGCCAAAGCCACCGCTGGCTGCAGCCCGGGAGGAGGCTCCGCAGCTGAAGCATTCCTGGGGGAAGCAGAACTTTTTCTTTCTTTCTTTGTTGGCCGGTGCCACCACGCTCCGCTGGGAGCATCCAGGAGCCGCAGCGCGAACGGATGCCTCCGTGCACAAACACGAAGTGAAAAGCTCCTCTCTCGGTGGCAGGAGCTGCCTGGATGAGTTGATGTTTGCTGCACTTTGATTTTCTTTCTTTCTTTCTTTTTTTTTCCCATTCCCCCGGGGACTTATTTTTTTCCTGGGCAAAGAAGGGAGGCCAACTATTGTTCTGTAATTCTCCTTTCAGAACCAATGCAGAGTCCGGTCTCGCTGGAGAGAAGTCTCTGCTGGCAGAACAGGTTATATAATATTCTTGCTCCTCTGGGGCACGATGCTTGCTGGATGAACCAGCTGTGAAGTCAAGTCAGATCAGAGGCAATACCATCACCAGCGTCCTGCTGTTAAAGGGGAAGGGTTCGTTATTGTCCCTTCAGCCGGGCCACGTGCTCCATTCCTTTCGCTTCTGATGGAGCGAAAAGGCTGCCTTATCTCTCGGAACGGTTCTCTGCGGAAAATCTGAGATTTCATTTCTTCGCAGAGCTTCTGAGCAGTTTTATAGGGCAAATGCAACATAAATAGTAAGCAATAAAAGGGGAAAAAAAATGGGAACAGAGGCAATTCGCATTACCCCTTCTGAAAACTTGTGTTTTTTTAAATCCTGGTTCAGAACGAGCCACCCTGCAATGCCAGGACCGAACCAAGATGTCCCAGCCACCGAGTGCCGGGAGTACACGTGGATAAATCCCGGGGGAGTTCCCCCGCTACGGAAAAGCAAGGCGCAATTATCTGCTAGGAGCTGGGAGAGAGGCGAGATCAAAGCAGTGCCAGTCTTCAGGCATTAGCGAGTCCACGGGTGGAGACGCCCGACCCTCGCTCCTGCACACAGAGCACGATTCAGAGCGGGACTTGCCAACTTATCTCGTCTCGGCTCCTTCTCGTGCGTCAACGCTACTTAGCAGCACGTACAGCCCACGGAAACTTGACTGGTGCCCTGAGAAGGCTGCGATGTAAATAGCCTCTCTCCGAGCTCGGTCTCTGTCAGCCCCGCTGGACTCACCCGCAGAAACATCCCATTTCCCACCAGCGTGCCAGGAATAACGAGGGACGGAGCGGGGCTGCTCTGCAGTCAGACCTATTTTACTGAGGGAGGCTCTGAAATATAATCTAAAAACCAGTTTCATTCACTTTAAAAAAAAAAAAAAAAAGAGAGATAATTCAGTCTGCAGACGGGGAAGGAGAAGAAACCCGTCCCAGCGGGCAGCCAGAATTATGTCAGGCCTGGGGACACCACGGCCGCTCGCCGCGGGGCCGGCGTACTCACCACTGAGAGAGCGGCTCGGGGAGGAGTGCTGGCTGTTGGGCGTGCTCACCGCGGGTCCCACGATGGCCGAGCTGAACTCCTTCTCCAGAGAGGAATCCCCGCTGCCTTTGGGAACAGGGAGGAGGGGGGAGAGATGTGAGCGAGGCCCTAGGCTGCCCTGCGCTGCCCTCGCCCGGCCGAGCCCTCTTCCCCCAGCCCCCTCCCCACAGTGGCCGCGGTCCCTTCGAGACCCTCGGGCCACGCACATCAGCGCGTGCCCGGAACCAGGCCCTGGAAACACGGCGGCGACGCTGCCCGTGAGGAGCTGCCAGCCCGCCCCGCACGAACGGGGAGGGCAAAGCACTTCGTGATGAAAAGTGCAGAAGCTCCGCGCTCTCCGTCGGCACAGCTGGGAATGTTATTTCCAATGGCTCACGGCTGGAGCTGCTCTCCTCCCGCTGCGCTCCGAGCCTGGCTCACCCAGCTCGTCAGCCCTGCGGAGCGCGGGGACCAGCGGGGGCAAACGCCCGCGGTCAGGCAGCCACCGCTCGGCTGGGACCGGCCGGCAGCGCCCGCGCCCCTTCGCCAGCCCCGGGGCACCCTTTGGGGATGTTTTCCCTCCTCCCGGGGTCGCAGCGCACGAGGCTTCGAGTGGGGCTGGCGAGCTGCCGCCGAGCCACGAGCGCCCCAAAGGGAGGCGAGAGGACGGCAGGAGACCGCCGAACAAGGAGCCCCGCTGAGAGCGGCTCCGCAGCGGTCGCAGAGGGACGGGGACAGGCCCTGCAGCCCCAGCCCCTGCTTCAGGTGGGGACCGAGCTCTTGGAGGGGTCTCGGTGCCACGCATCGGGAGCTGCGCCCTGAGCACACCTCACCGGACGCATCCACGGGGGCTCGGGCGCTCCCCTTCCCCCTCTCCCTGCCTGCACAAGAGACTCGAGACCCCCACAGGCACCCCGTGCCCACCTCTCCGCCCTTTCTCCCCTGCGTGCGTCAAAAGCGAGCAGAATCAGCGGCGCCGGGTTGTGTCAGGATCCTTCCCCCCCGTTTCCCTCGCGTTATTGCACCTTGCTGGATGGAGAGACCCCGAGCGTTCCCGCAGCCACCTCCTTGGAAACGGCCAGCCGCGTGTGCATGCCGGCGCCTCCCTGGCAGGGTGAGCGCGGCCGCTCACCTTCCAGGAAGAGCCGATTCCTGGAAGCGAAGGACGCGGCCGTCGCTTTACAGTCAGGCGGCGCGGCGAGCGGGAAGCCGGGCCGAGCCGTTCGGGCTCAGCGGCCGGGCACAGGACCCCAAACGTCACCCGGAGGGGCCCCGATGCCCACAGAATGGCACCGCCCCCGCCAGCCTCCTGCTGCTTGGGCTCCCACCCCCCTGCATCGGTGGGGGCAGCGGGGTGGGGGTCCCCAGCCCCAGAAACGGGGTGACAATTTCAGCCCGAGCCTCAGGAGATGCGCAGCTCCCTGCTCGGAGCTCGGCTCTCACCCAGTTCCCTCCTCCGCATCCCGAAGCGGATCCTGAAGGGCAGCGCCACGGGACAACCGAGCCAACCGCGGCGCTCAGCCCTCCCCAAAACCGGGGCCGAGCCCACCAGGACGCCCCTCGCCCTGCCGACAGCCCCCCCCCCGGTGCCGAAGCTGCGTCGTGGGGCCAGGAACCTCCTCACCCCATGGCAGAAAACCGGCCGCATCCTGCCCTGCGGGCGGCCCTTAAACCACAGGCTTTGGGGGCGCTGAGCCCCCCAGCGGGGGACGGGGCTGTCCCGGGGTTTGGCACCGGGACCCCCGATCACGGGGAGGCTCCCTGCAGGAGAGGTGCGAGTGCGGTGCCGGCGTTCAGCAGCGACTCCCCTCTCCGAGGGCTCGTCAGGCTCCAGGAATCGTGGGGCCACGTCCCCGTTGCTCCAAGAAGGAGCAGAAGCCTGCACGTGGCGAATGCGACGGCCGCAGCCCGGTTCTCCCAGGAGCTTCTCAGGCACCGGGGCCACGCGCGGCGGTGCCAGGAGGACGAGCGGCACCGGCACTGGCACCCGGGGGGCTCTCGCCCACCTCCGCCCCGCTCCTGCCCCTCCACATTGCGCCTCTGCCTCCCCCAGAGCCGTCCCAAAACAGGCTCATTTTTTGCAAAGGATTCAAAGGAGGGGAAAAAAAAAAAACTACAGAAACCCTATTTCACCTTCTTTAAGAATTTCCGGGCTTTCGGTTACCTCGCTACTTGACAAATGTCAGCTTTTATTTCTTTTTTTATATATATTTTTTAAAGAGAGCTGGTTTAATTAAATGTATTTCACAAGAAACAAGTTTCGAGAGCCCTGCCGCTCATTTCCTCCAGTCGTTTCAGCCCCGCGGCGGCTCAGCCACCAAAAAAGCAGCTAATTAGCAGGCCCCAACCCCTAATTAGCAGGCCCCGACCCCGGCCCTTCTGAGCTGCTGACCACCACCAGCCCCACACAGCTGAGCCAAGGGGGCGCTCTGCTTTTGGGCCAGGTGAACGAGGGCTGCTTGGGGAAAAAAAAGCTGACCAGGGGTGAGGGGACGAGCCCACCGGGCTCTTTTCTCCCCACCTTTCACCCGTCCTCCAACCGGTCCCATCCCCTCCAAGCCCCACGAGCTGCTCGGAGCTCCAACCCCAGCACTTCCAGCCCCGAGGGAGGGAGGTTTTGCCCGAAGGGCTTTTCCTGCTGCCTCCTTTCCCGGCTGCCAGGAGCGCAGGGAAGGGGGCAGCTTGCCCACGAAGCTCCCGAGGGAAAAGCAAAGCCGGAGCTTTGCCAGCGGCATGGCGCCGCGCTCACCCGCGCGCACCGAGGACGGCAACAAGCGGCGGGGGGACGCGGCTCTGCTCGGCGGAGAACAGAGCCAAGCGAGCCGGGCAGCTCCTCGGCACGGCGGGGGAAGCGTTTTGTGACTGAACGGAGGCATCCTGGGGTCCAAACCCCAGCAGGAGCAGCTCCAAGGGCCGAGCTCGAGCGCGGATCCTCCGGGGACTGGGGGAAGCCTTCACAGAAAGGCGGCTCGCACAACGAACGTGAGGGTGAACTCCGTTGGACGGGCAGGACCCGACGTGATTTACGCAGCCGGGCATTGCGCAAGGTCCCCCGCGCGGCTCTGTCGAGGCACCAAGGCCCAGCCGCTGCCGCTCGTTAGGGCGGCCGGGGCTCTCCCTACCTTGTAACGCTCCTCAGCTCCATCCCCACAGCCCTGGCTCCTCTGGCCCGCAGCGCCTCTTGGCGACCCGCGGGCTGCTGCGGGCTGCGCGACTCCTGGACCAGCTTTGGGCCCTACGCTAACCCCGCACGTCCCTGCACAGCCTGGGGCACCGAGGAGATGGCACGCTGCAAGCAGCAGTCCTCCCAAGCACCAAAAAGCCCTGCTGAGCCCCAAAAAGTCCCACTGAGCCCCAAAAAAGCCCCACTGAGCCCCAAAAAAGCCCCCAAAAAGCCCCGCCAAGCCCCAAAAAAGCAGCTTTCGCTTTCCTTGGCAAGGCACGGCCGAGACCACCTGTGACACTCAAGACCCCCACATGCTCCCGAGCCGTGAGCTGGGTGAAGCGCAACCGTAGAGGAGTGGGAAGCGGGGGGAAAGCCCCCCGATGCCCCAGCCCCAGGACCGTGCCCTCGGCCCTGGGAATTCCCTTCCAGCCGGGCTTGGATCTCGCCTCCAGCCTCGTGCCGGCACAGCGAAGGTGCCCCAGCGGCAGACACGCAGCCAGGCTCACCAAGTTCAGCGCAGGCTTCCCAGGGCCGGCCAGCCATGACTTTGTGGTCGGCTGTTCGTTACGGCACGGGGACACGGCACGGGCACACGGCATGGGCCGGACACGGCTCTTCAGTGCCGCAGCACAGCCTGGGGCCAAGCAACCAGGACAGCCGGAGGGCAAAACCGAGCGCCTTCACACATCAGCGAGCCCAAAGAAGCGGCAAATAGCAGACCAGACGTACCAGATATGTAGGATCGGCCATTACAGTCTTCTATATCCATCCTTCAGGTGCTTTGCTGAAAGAGAAAGCAGAGCTGAGTCAGGGCTTGCCTCCGGAGGCGCCTCGGGTGCTCTCCCTCCCGCCGAGCAGCCTCTTGCGGCGACCACCTCGCCCTCCCCGAGCTCCTCCAGCGCCGCTTTGCCACCGGGGTGTCACCGCCGTCCCCTCCGACCCCACACCAGCCCCAGCACGGCTCGCACTGGGCCGAACCCGCACGGTGCGCCCGGCCAGCCCAACAGCCACGGGGCGGCTCGCACGGACAGTTCACTTCTCCCTCGCCCGCGGGGAGCGGCCGCTGGGTGCCCGCAGTGGGGAGGCGAAGCCTCGGACGCGGGGAGCGCGGAGCCGCAGCGCTTGGCTTCGTTTTTATCACCGAGAGCAGCGAGGTCTGGGGGCAGCGAGGCCGCACGCGGCGCTGCTCCGAGCGGCACCGAGCCACTCCGGAGACCGCGCTGAAACGAAGGGAAATCTGCCGCGTATTTGGTCGCTCGGCACCCCGCGGAGATAATCAACGTTTTATACATGCAGACGGCTTTTATTCGCCGATTACGTTTGCTGTTTAAACAACAAAACGAGCGGCGTTTTTGCCGGTTAGCGTTCGCGGGAACTGGCAGCTGACACGTCCCGAAGCGGAGCCATCGCTGCCGAGAACAGTTAAAAAAAAAAAAAAGGCGATAATTTGGGGAGTTGAATCGTTCCCCCCGAAAAGGGGAACAACGGCGACTCGCTCGCACAAGGAGAGGAGCAGCACAAACTCCTCGGGTCCCACAGAGGGCCGGGAAGGGCGCGAAGCCTCTCCTGGGGAGCTCGGTGCCTCCTCGGAGAGGGAGGGAATCGGCCGCCCCTCTCGGACGGAGCCCCTTAGCAGCCGAATTTTAACCACGACGGCTCCTGGCAACGCGCCGCTCGAGATAAATACCCGTGCGGATGGGGCCCACCAGGCTGGGCTAATTAACCCCTGGGCCTGGCTGCTTGCTCTGCGTTAATTAGGAAGAAAAGGCTCTTGCCGTGCCGCCCCATGCCCAGACGTCCCGGCAGCACCCGGCGCGGCGGCTCCATGGCACCGGTGCTGCCTGCACCACCACGCCGCTCCTCGTCGCCACGCCTGGCACCGCGCACCCGCGCCCGGGGGCTCCTGCCCACCCCCAGCCCAGCCCTGGGGGGCTGCAGGAGGCAACGAAGCCGCAGCCCCCCCGGCCCCTGCCCCGTATGGGGCCGAGGAAGGCGGCTTCCCCGGCGGCACCCGCTCGGGGCTTCGGAGCACGGCCGGAACCCTTCAGCGAGGTGGTTGCGGGTGGGATCTCTCCCCCGAGCCGCACGGCGGCCGCGGTTCCAGGTGCATCCTGCAGTTTGCTCTCTCCGCCGACCCCGTAATTCTGCTTCCCTGCGCTAGGCACGCGCTCAGAGATCCGTCTGCTTTGCACAAAGGGCAGGCAACGTAATAACAAAAATCAATTTGATTTACAAAGCCCTTTCTCTCTTCCGTTCCGCAGCCAGAAAGCTTTTTTAAATTAAAAAGCCAAGACCCGGTGCCCAGCGACCACCCTGAGGACGAGCCTCCACGGCGGGTGGCAGCGCGCCGGGGACCACGTCGCCCCCGAGCCCTCGCTTCCTGGCAGCGGGCAGCCCTGGGGACCTGGGCAGCGAGGAGTTGGTCTAAGAAATTAATTCCCCCCCCAGTAATCAGCCGATAATCAGCCAAACGCAACCGAGTGAAGGAGCAAGTGCTGCAGCTCCTGCTCCCTCCCCATGCGAGCGGTCCCAGTAAGGTGCCGGCCACGGCCCCGCGCCCGTCGCTCCGGGCGCCTTCCCCCTTGGAAATGAGCCCCAGGAGGGCCGGGCAGACGGGGGGGGACCCCACGCCCCACCTGGGTGGAAAGCCGGGGACGGAGCTGTGCTGCCCGCAGTCTTCTCCAGGAACTGGAACAGCTCGGCGCCCTCCTGCCTGCTGAAACGGGGACTTTTCCCCAAGTGGCCACGCTCAAGGAAAGAAAAAAAAAAAACCATAAAATAAAATCCACGGAAGTAGCCCAGATTAAAAGAAAAGCACGCTCCGTCTCCGCACGAAGCAATTTGTGGACGCCCTTCGTGCTAACGGAGAGGGAAGACGCTAACGGCAGCGGGGGCACCGGGTCTGCACTCACCACGCCAGCGCCCGGAGCTGGAGGGGACCCTCGGAGCCCCCCGAGGGAGCCAGGCAGAGCCCACGGCCACCCCGCGATTCCTCCCTCCCCACCTCGGGCTCCCTCCGAACGCCCAGGACAAGCCCCGAGCACCGGGATCGACGCGAACCCTGCCCGGATCCGCACTGAGGGGCTCAAGGCTCAGCCCCGGTAACGTCCCGGCACCCACGGCGAGGAGGAGGAGGAGGAGGAGGAGGAAGGTGCAGGGCGAGCACCTCAAAGCCTCTTCTCGGGGTCAGGATGAGTAAGTGCTGTCAAGGTCCCCACCGTTTCTTCTCCCAGAGCCTTGTTTCCACCGGCGGCGGCCGATTTTCCAACATGAGGGCTTTTTTTCCACCCTGGCTGCAAGGCGAAGCGCGCCGAGCGAAGCCGGCTGCTCAAAATAAATATTAATAATAATCAAAACAAAAAGAAGAGAGCAAAGTCGCTGGCGCTGGAGGGGCCTCGGAGCCCAGCGGCCGGGCGGTGGCAGAGCCCCGGTGGCTGCGGGGAGCGGAGCCCCGCAGGGTGTTTTATCCGTTAGAAAACAGCTCGCGGCGTTTCCGTGCTTTGCAGCGCGCCGCGGAGTAAGACGGAGAGGCACTGCTACAAAACCACGCACGGCGCTCACGCAGGGCTCTGACGGCGGCTGGGGTGCGACCCCGCGGCCCCTCGGGCGTTTACGGTGGCGCGAAGCGACGGCACCGGCACTGGCAGCTCCTGGGGGACGCGTTAGGGACGGGAAGGAAAACTTCAGGGACCCCGCAACCGAAGCGCTCGCACCGGCCTGCCCCGGGCACCCCCATGGGGCTGCAGGAGCCGAGCAGCAGCACCCGATAAAACAGGAGGGAGAAGGAGAAGCCCTCTGAGGATCCAGACCCAAACCTCGGACCCACGAACAAAGTGAGGGCCGGCAGCCCGCAGCGAGCGCGTCTCGGCTCAAAGACGCTCTTTTTATTATTATTATTATTTACGTTTTTGGCTAATTTTGACACTTTTTTGCGCTCCCGAAGCCCACGCGACGGGAGGTGCAGCGCTCCCGGCCGCCACCACGATTCGGTTCGACGGCAGAAGCCGCCCGCAGCGGCGCGCCCCGAAACCGCTCGGCTTCAAGGCGCTCCCCACGCCCGGCCGCTCCCGCCGGGTTCGAACCCCGAGCCGGCCCAGCGCCAGCTTTCAGCCCGGCTTTGTTCGGCCCCCAAACCCCGTGCCGTGCCCCGCAGGCACCGCCAAGAAGTAACGGCCGCAAACAGCCTGCGAGGGCCGGGAGGACGAGCCGCGTGTCCTCGGGCTCCCCCGGCAGCAAAAGGGGGAGGAAGAATTTCCTTCAGCACCTGCTCGGGCCCGCGGGCAGAAACCTTCCCGTGGACCCCGGGAGCCGCGGGTCCCAGCGCTGCCGTCCCGTGAGCTGACGGCACCAGGGGAGCTCGCCCACGATTACCGGGCACCGACCCGGTGGGGGCAGGAGGGAAGGAGTCCCCCGAGAGCTGCGCCCTGAGCCCCATCTCCTCCATACGCCTTCGTGGGGTCTCCAGAGTTTGGGCTTCAACACCGGCAGCACCGGCAGCACCGGCACGGCACCGGGACGAAGCACTCCCCACAGTCGAAGCCTCGCTCACGTTTCGGGCACCCTTCGGCTCTCGGAAGCCCGGTGCCGGCCGTGCCCCGCAGCCGGGGGAGCCAAGGCACGCACAGAGCCCTGCGGGGCCCCGCGGGACCCGGGAGCGCATCGCTGCCACGGGGACTGATCCTGAACAAGCTCCGGAGGCCTCGCAGCGTGCCGGGGTCTCCGCAGCTGGCACTGCCCGGTCCCCGTCGGAGGCATCGAGCACGAAGTCGGGGAGCAGCCGGGGGAGCGCCCCGGGGCTCAGGGGAGCCGCACGGGAGGACGAGGGCACCGCGAGCCCGGCGGGAGAGGGCCCGGGGAGAAGCGGCAGCAGGGGACGGGGCAACCGGGAACGACCCGAGGAGGGAGCCCGCGGCACAACCGCAACGAGGGGGCCGGGAAGGGTCCCCGCGGGGCGGCCGGGGGGGCACAAAGCCCCTGCGAGGCGGGGGAACGGGGGGGGGGAAGCGGCAGGGAACGGCTCCGGAATGGGGGCAGCTGCACTGGGACGGGCACAGCACGGGGAAGGGGAAAAGGAACCGGGGGGGAAATCCCGGTGCCAGCCCCGACCCCAGCCCGCCCCGACCGACCCGGGCCGGGGGCTGCCCGTTGGTCACGGGGGGGGCACCGGCGGCCCCCCCGGCCCGGGACCGAGACGAGGATGAAGATGAGGAGGAGGAGGCAGCCCCGGGCCCGCAGCCCCCCC
>CM021762.1:527683-564237 GCA_011075105.1 Heteronetta atricapilla
AGGTTCCCAGGGAGCCCCCTCAGGGCTAAGCGAATACAAATGTGAGCTCAGCTCAAAATTCAGGACGTCATCAGCTGCGACACCTCCCTGCCTTGTTGTGACCTTTGGGATCAGCTTCAGGCAGAGTATCGGGGCGGGGGGAGCCTGTCTCTGATCCGCTGTGGCCATCCCATAGCGGAGAGCCCTTCCAGAAGCTTCCTTTTGGATGTTCTTCAAAGTGTCAGGATGGGGAAATTGGATTTGGAGCTGAGCGCTAACACGCTTTTCCTCTCTTCAGTCGAGTGAGAAGTTCTTTGGGGCTGACACCATTAGGAGTGGTGTTCCTAATCCAGCTTCTCTAAACATCTCTGTTTTGATGCAGATGTTTATTACGCTCCTCACTGTGCTTTCGGCTAAAGTAAATGTTTCCATTCAAATAAGATCTGTTTCTCTAACCTCTAAAACACCAAACGCATTTTTGGGCCCTCGTGTCGTAATAAAATGTTAAATATTTCCCTTAAGCTTTTAAGGGGATTTAATGCTTCTTGGGGCAACGCTTGCGCTTCCGACGCTTCCGAGCTTTTCCGTGGCTCGGGCAGCGTGCTGTGGTCTGGGCAAAGCCCCGCCTGCAGTGGGCTGAATCCTTTCTAGAGCTGGATTTTGCCTCAAGTTGTAGTGCTAACGGCAAACTCTGCTTGCGAGGCTGAGCCAAGTGCGTGAACGGCGGCGGTCTCTCACAAAAAGGCTCGTGCCAAATAAAGTCCCTCAAAACAAACCTTCCCCCCCAATCTCTCGTCCTAGCATCTCTCTTTGGCCTTCTGTGTAACCAAAGAAATCTTGTTGGCCTCTTTTTTTTCCAAGCCAGCCGAGCTGCTTGTGCCGACTGCTCCCTGCCTCCCGGAGGGACGTCGCGGCCGCTCCCTCCGTAGCGCGTGCCAGGAGTGCTGCTCCCCCGACCCGGCACGAGGGCCAGGGTGCTGCTCCCTGGGCGAGGCGATTGCTCCCTCCTGCTGCTGGTGCCCCAGCCTTCAGCCCGGCTGCGGCTTCGGGGCGCCTCAGAGCAGTCATCTCCCGTCAGCTCCCCGGCCCCGCTCTCCTCTGGCACGCCTCCTTTCCTGGGAGCGCTCCCTGAGCATCAGGGCAATAAAAAAAACCCTTTTTCTTGTCGGTCGGTGCAAGCAGAGCCCAGAAGCAGAGCTGTTTGCTTTTGCAGCTGGCTGTAGCTTTTTCTGAAAGGTGCCTTTATTACTTGGACTGAGCCCGTTTGGACTTTGAGAGCATCCTTTGGTCAAGCGTGCGTCCCGGAGGTTATGGGGCAGCCTCCTGGATGGCTCGAGGTGCCTGCAGCAGCTCTCCCGTTACCTGGAGGCTCAGGAGCAACTTTTCCCTTTCCATGCCGCACACTGCTGGCCCAGCAGGGCACGTGGAAGCATCACCCATCCCCTGCCTTGTCCATGTGCCTCTTCCTTTCTTTCCCCATGCCTCAAATCTTCGCTCTTCTCACTGGGTTCTTTTTCCTCTCCTCCTTCCAGAGGATGCAGAAGAGAGCTGAACGCTTCAACGTGCCCGTGAGCCTGGAGAGCAAGAAGGCGGCGCGTGCAGCTCGGTGAGTCCACGCCTGGAGCCTTCTCCCCTTTATGCTCGCGTGGAGACCTCGCGGGACGCACGTGGCGGCAGCAGGCTGCGCTGGCGTGGTGTGGACGCGGCTCTTTGCCTGCTGCCGTGCTGGGGTGGGAGAGTGGAGGAGGTGGAATTCGCCTCCAGCCCGGACAGGCTGGACAGATTTCCTCCAGGGTCTGCAGACGCTTTGCTGTAACGCGCCGCGTTGAGGTCGTGCTCCTCGTGAGCCAGGAGACGCGCGTGTCAAAGCTGGGCTGTGTCTCCTTGTGGAGGGCTCGGTGCCGGTGAAATTTCGAGCGCTTGTTAAAGTTACTCTGGAGAGACGGGGCAGTGAAAGGCCAAAACGGCTCCATGCTGATGAGCCAGCGAGATGTCTGGGTGCTGAAGTTGTCTTTCTGCAGTAGCAGAGGAACTGCTGTTCACAGAGTAAACAGAGGAGTTGCTGCAGTAGTTAGAGGAGGCAGTAAGAACTGGATTCCAGTCGCTCTTGCCCACAAACCTGTTTGCCTGAGTTACACCTGGGGAAAGTATTTGAAGGAAAAGCTCCTGCCCTGCTAACCGAAGGCTCAACGTGTTAGATGCTCGCCTGCCTCGCGTGTGCCTGAGTCTGACTAAGCTCTGTTTACTTTCTGCAGGTTTGGTTTGGCCACAGTTTCGACTAAAGGTGAGAAGGTGAACCAGAGCTAACTCACGGAGTGACCTCACTGCAAATATTTATTTATTCCTGGGTTTAAAAAAAAAGGCTGGTGGAGGCTTTGTTTCACCCTCTGTCCCTCTTCCTGCCCACGCCCAGAAGCTCTGAGCGGGGATCGTATGCTCGGGGTGAAATGCACGTGTAGTTTTCTTGGTAGCTCACACATCTGGCAGCATCTTGTACTCCCAAACCCAACTGGAGGACGCCAGGCAGGCGTGGTAACCCCGATGGGAGTGCCAAATGTCCTCTGGCTTCTTTTAAAGCCCCGGGTTCGATTGTCAGAGCTCTCTTAGCTAGGGGAGGATAGCAGCGGGTTTGTGGGTGGGAAAAACCGACCCGGGGATGAAAAGAATTCGGTCCTGTAGCGAGCAGAGGTAAAGCTGGGAAAATTGGGACAGAAATCCTTTACCAGCCCGTGGCCGGGCAGTGGCTGCTTCTGGCAGCAGTGACTTCACCGCGCCTCTTGTCGGATAAGATGCTGCTCTGGCTGTTTGGTCTCTAACTCGGGTTTCTTTTTTGCTTCCCTCCTCATTTCAGGCCTCTCTGCAGACAGCAAACCTACGGTAAGGCACGCTTCTTGTTCCCGAGTTACCGCTGCTCAGGCTCCTGACGTGGGTTGTAGTTTGTGCAGAGAAGTTCCCGGCTGCCGGGGTGAACTAAACCATCCAAAAGCTCCGAGAACAGCCCGGAGCGAGGGGCAGCGGGGAGGCCCACCTGGATGTCACGCTTGCACCGCCTTGGGCGGGTTCCCCTCCCTTTGTAGTGTTTGGCTGCCTCCTGTGACCGTGTTCTCAGGTGAGCTCAGGTAGAACGAAACGCCAGAAGGAACGTGGGTGGACGCTCGATTTTTTTTTTTTCCTATGCCTCGTTTTCGTGATTTGACTTGGAATTGCTTGAATCCTGCTTCTGGGATGGGAATTACGAATGACCCGTAGTAAATTACTCCATTTTCAGTGGCCGGGGCTGCTTTGCCTGTCTGCTTTCCAGGTCGGAGTAGGAGGCACCGGTGTGTGCAGGGCTGAGAGCTCTGTCGCACGGTGCCGCTGGCTTAGTGCTGGGCTAAGGCTGAGGGGAGCAGCATTAAGCCACGGCTCTGTCCCGAGGCAGGATTCTGGGTTTCTCTTGTGCCGGGGACGTTCAGGACTTTGCATGAACATCTGAGGGGCAGAACAGCACCGGGGCTTCCTCTGCACAGCTCCCCGCTGTAGATTTCTCCCTGGAAGCCTGTGCCCGGCTGTTGTGCAAGGGCCCAGAGCTGGAAGGGCGGCTCTCGCTTCTCTGGGTGCTCTGCTGGCAAGCGGCTTGGTCACAGGACCTGGTCAGACGTGACTTCATCGTTTGGGAAGAACGAGGGTGCAGCAAGGATTTCTTAAACCTGCGGCAGCCAGAGAGCAGTGATAATTCTCGGGAGTACGGGCAGGTCTGCCTGAGAGGCCGTTTAATTTTTGTTTGTGTTGGCCGGACTCCCACAGGACAAGTACCAGGTGCAGCTGCTCCTTCAGGAGGGGGCCGCCACCCCGGGGTTTATCCTTTGGGTGTTGGAGGCACCTGGCCAGCTTCGGGCCGCCGCTGCTACTCGAGTGCTCGCGATTTTAAACCATGAATTGTTTCCTGTGTCTTTATAGGTAAACATGGATAAATTAAAGGAAAGGGCTCAGAGATTTGGGTTGAATGTCTCTTCGCTCTCCAAGAAGGTAAGGTGCATTGGCCTCCAGGATGCTCCTTGCACCTCCAGAGGAGCCCAGTGCTCCAGCCTGTGGCACGCAGTGACGCTCGGAGCCCTCGCGCCGCTCGAGGTTTTACGGCTGGTTATTGGCGCAGCGGTGTGGGCGCCGGGCCCCGGGGGAGTTCCGTCAGCGTCGCTTCCTTCACCTTTCCCTCTTGTTTGTTTTGGGTGAGACGTCTTTAATATGGTTTGGAGGAAGTTACGACGGGTGAATAGAGGGGTTGAGTTTTAAGGTTGTTCATCTTCAAGCATGGGGAGCGACGCTGTTGGGCGGGCCGTGTACTTGGTTTGTTTTGGGGTGTTTGACTCGCGCTGCGTAAGCGCCCGTTTCTGACTGGGGTAGGAGCCAAGTCTGTAAAGACCGAGGTAACGAGCTCCACAAAGAGCAGTCCGGAGCTCCCTGGTAGCAAATAACTGAAGTACAAATGAGATGAGCTTTGGAGGGGGGTGAATTTGGTCTTCAAGCTCTTTATTTTGCCAGGGAGAAATATCCCTGGGCTTCTGAGCGTGGCCCCTCTCCGGTCCTGGCTCAGTCCACACCTCGGCTGTCGGCAGGGCAGGAGATGGAGCAGCGCCTTGCCTCCAGCCCCAGGGGTGGCTTTGGGGTGGACGTGTGCGGGGAACGGCGTGCTTGGCGGCGTGGTAATCCTGCACGGGCTCTGTGGCAAGGTGGGGAGAAGCTTGAGGGTGTTTGGGTGAGACGGGAAAGGCTAAATGCGTGCTCCGAAACCAGTTCAGCATCCCGTGCGCTTCCCGGTCGCAAATGGCCTTCTCCTCTTCTGGGCTTTAATGAACCTCGTGCCGCAGCAGTGCTCAGAAATAGTGGGGAGTGAGAAAGGATTGTCCGGTTATAACAGCTGGCTGATGTTGGCATGGAGACCTCTCCTCTCCAGCTGGAAAGGGTAAGAGCGAGGGGAGGTTTATCTTCCCTCCAGCCCCGCGAAATAAGCCCCTCTCCTCCTCCGGGGGGACGGATTTGACCTTTTTTGCTGCCTGCTTCTCCGTGTACGAGCGTTCTGCTTTATTCTACCGGCCCTGGGAATTCACTGATGTAGAAAATATCTGGCATTGGAGGTCGCTGTTTCCCGCCCCCCCCCCTTCCCTCTCCTGTCCCTTTGGGGGTGGGGGAAGGAGGCCAGTGCATTAAAGCTGGGATATGTGGAGCTCAGGGTGAGAGGCTGCTCAAACATCATTAACCCTGTCACACGGAGCTCCCATTTTTCAGGAGGGATATACGCCTTGTCAACGTTTATGGCTGTGGCCTTCCCCGCGGCGGGGTTGTGCGGCTGCAGCTTCGTGGTGCTGCGGCTTGGGGAAGGAGCCGGGTCCCGGAGCTGCCCCGTGGCCCCCGCGCATGCCAAAAATCCCAAAGCACAAAGCGCCGGGTCTGAGCTCCCCTGCGCCTCGCTGTGCGGATGGAGACCCGCAGAATGCTTTGCCTTGGGGTCCTGAGCCCGCGGCAGCTCGGCTCCAGCCCCGGGGCTGCCCCGCGCTCGGCTTTTTGTGTGCCCCGCGCTCCGCGGAGCAGCGCCCGCCTCGCCGCCCTGTGTCTTTTTTTTTATTTTTTTATTTTTTTTGTGTTTGCTCCACCAGGAAGCCGAGTTCATGGGCTTAGAAGTGGCTTCTCCCACTGAGCGGAACACACTCCTGCATTCCTGGGAGGAATATTATTGGTGACTTTAATTAGCTGGTAGTATTGTGCTTCCCACCTGGGTGTTCTTTATAGCTTTTCATTATGGAGGAGCCTGGCAGTTGCGAATGTTTACATGTGTCTTGGCAGGTTTTTTATACCGTGCGTCGCAGCACAAACTTTACAATAAACCATTGTCTCCACGGAGCCACACTTCATTTCCTATTCAAATTGGTTTGGGGAGGGGTAGGGACGTGTAGGGGGGGAGAATCGTAGCTAAGGGGGATTTCAGACCTGCTGTGAGCAGGGAGCAAATACAGAGCTGCGTTAGTGGCTGTGAACTCATCTGTAGCTTTGAACCCCCCCTTCCCCCTCCGTTAGCCCTCTAGCGTAGAAATCTTTCAAGTTTAAAATCCTCTTCCTCCCTGCCTGAAGGGAAAGCAAGACCCCGGCTGCCGGGAGGAGAGCGGGCAGAACGGAAAGGTTGGCTCTGCTCGAGCCGCAGAGGCAGGTGCTCATTTGTCTCGAGGCAGCACGAGGCCATCAAATTAATTTTTAAAATAAATCAAGCGAGCGTTTATCTCCCCGTAGCGCTAACTGTCCCCTCCGAGGCCTCCTGTTAAAGCGCACGCTCTGACCTAAAGCTACCATCCCTTGACTCCTGTTAGTTGTACTTAACCCCCCACACTTGTAAATGTTCCCTCTCTATAGCAGCTGCTCCCTGTAACCCTCCAAGTCGCCGCTCCCCGGGGGAGGGTGTTTAGCTGCGTGTTTTATATGCAGGGTTTGATGCTGCAGAGGGAGCCGCGTGCGTCGTGGTCGCGATTCAGAAGCGTTTCTCCGAGGGGAAGGCTCGCTCTTTATGGATAAAACAGCCTCGTAAGTCTCCCGCTGGGGAAGTGTTGGCACCAAATGGACAGCGAGAGCCCTTGGGATGACATAAAAGCTCTGTTTGCCACCTTTGTATTCCGTTATCAAATACCTTTCCCAATCTGAGCAGATGACCAAAATAATTGCCTTTTATATCTCCCCTTTAACGCGGAGCTCTCCGAGTGCCTCGCAAACAATTAGCTGATTAACCCTCCTCCGGTAGAGGCTGCGAGCGGAGAGGTGAAGCGGCCGCGCCAAGGTCAGGAGTCCCCATGCACGTCCTCGACTGCGGGGAGACAAAAGGCTCCTCCCCTGCAGATCTCCTGCCCCGAGGGGACGAGCGCTCACGGAGTTCCCGTCGTCGCGGGGGATTTTGCCCCATTTTCCCATCATCACGGGGGAATCGCCCGATTTCCCCCAAGATTCCCCCAAGATTCTGGGGGAACCGCCCGATTTTCCCATCAGCCAGGTGACTTTTCGGGCGGGCTGGTTCAGGAGCGGCCGTGGGGGGGGAGTTTCTGTGTTCGGAGCGTGCCTCCCGAGCCGCGTGTCGCCTCGAATAACTTCTCTGCGCCCAGCTGCGGGTCTTGCATTTCACAGCTGGGGCTCCGAGCCTCGAGACGTGGCGCGAGAGCAGCAGGGACACTCGGGGTCCTGAGCAGCAGCAGCAGGACCGCGTGCTGAAGCACCCCCCGGATCTAAAGGTGCTGACCCGTGGCTAGGAGGAGTTAATGTTTTAAGACCTCTGTCGGTCAGGGTTCTGGATTAAGGCTGGCTTAATTCTCGTTAATGAGAGCTTGTTTTACGTGTGGCAGATGAGAACTGCTGCGCTCGCTGCCCGAGCTGAGCCGGGGAGAGCTGGCAGGCCGACTGCGTGACGTTGGTGTGGTGTTGGAGCAGAGCAGGGGTCAGCCGACCAGCAGAAAGTTTGTGTGCGTGCAAAATACCTAAATGAGAGAGGGAAAACAATTGCCTTAATTGTTTGGCTTCCAGCAAGCTTATAATAACGTGCTGAGGAGGAATCCTTTTCCTGGATAATTTTTCTGCCTGCAGTCTTTCCAAGCACCCCCTGCCAACCCTGGATGAGAAGCTATTAACCACCAAGGAAGCAAAGAGTGCTGGTGGGGAGAAGTGCTGATGTTGGCAAGGAGGAGGACGGGAAAAGGGCTGCTGGAAGGGGATTGTTCCTAGCTGCCACCAGGGACAGATGTGCTGTACGTGGCGGCGCATGCCTGTGTTTCTGAGCTCAGCCGGCGTACGTGGCGGGGTTGTGCTCGAGAAACGAGGCTTGCTGTCACTCTGAAGAGAGAGCTCCCGCTCTGCAAGGGCACGTGCCCCTACGTGATTTTTTTTTCCTCCCTCCTTCTGCCTGTCGTCACCTCCATCGTTGCTCTCCCCTCTGCTTCCCACTCAGTCTCTGCTCGGGCAGGGAGTGGAGAAGCACCGTCTGCTCCGGGTTGTAACCCAGGCCCTTCTCTTCGTGGTCTTCAATTCCTCTTTCCCTCTTACCTTCTGCAAGGTGATTAGAACACACCTAAAAGATGGCCCAGGAAAGCATCTTCAGCATGCTGCGACCCCTCCGTGGCCGAGGAGGACTCGTCCTGAGACATCGATCGCTTCGTCTGGATGTTGCCCACACATCCTCCCCCCTCAGGACCCCGGTACAAGCCCCGCTGTTGGGATGGGTTCGTGTAGCCCTTGGCGCTTCTTTATACGTGCAAATTGAAGATGTTTTTCTCTGCGATAGCATCACCGCGACGCGTGGACCGGGCAGCACAGCCTGCCAGGGACGGAGGAGCTGGTGTGCTGTGACCGCGCTGCGCCCGGGAGTGCTCCGGGCACAATCCCAGTGCCACGTTCGGGACGCTTTTACATGCCCTGCAATTCCCATGACGTTTTTTTAAACCTTAATATTTGTAGGTATTTAAAAAAGCAGCTTTAGGTAATTTTTAAAGGATTTTCAATCTCCTTCTGAGCTGGACTCGTGGTAACTAAGGCAGCTGGATTTACAGAGAGGGAAGATTAAAAATAGTCCTGGTTTAAAAAGCGAACTGAAAGCAGAGCCCTCTGCAACACCTCACGTGTGGGGTTTTTGCGTGTCACAGAAACTTTGCAGCAGTCCTACAGGAAGCAGAAAGTAGGTCAGAATCAAAGAATGCAGCCAGGGTTGCGCGGATGCGTAGAAGCCAAGTCAGAAAGGTCCCGCTCCAAAATCACGTGCCAGCAGGCGGTGTCGAAGCTGACGGGATGGCATGCCGTAGGGAGAATATCCAGAAAAAACCGTTAGCCCGTGCTAATTGCAGGAATGCTTGCGGTGGATTTATCAGCAGGCAGCCCGAAGAAGGCTGAGGCGTTTGCTGCCTCTCTCTGCGTCAGCTTTTGCTAAACAAACGTGACTGCAGCTAGGTGGCTGTGGGTGCTGGAAGGTGAGCCTCGGGCTCGAGGAGGGAGAGAGCGGGGTGGGGGCGCCCCGGTCTTAATTCTCTCGCAGGTAACTGCTGGGGAGCTTCCAGCTGCTCCCCGTAAGGATTTAAGGAAATCCTCAAAGATCTCTTGTTTCTCTGCAGCCTCCGGAGGGCCGGGGCAGGACCCCCGCCCGCTCTGTGCACGCGTGCTCCCCTCGTGCAGCCGTCCCCGCCGCCCGCTCCGCGCGCCGCTCCTTCCCCCGGCCCCTGCGAAGCGCCCTCGCTGTTTTCCAAGGCAAGCGGCTGAATGCAGCCCTGTTGGTTTAAGATAATGGGAAGTGACAAGGTGAAGAATAGTGCTGGCAGGCACGGGCGTTTTAGCACAAGGGTGCTGCGAGCCCAGCCCCTGCCCCCTCTGGGGTCGCCCAGGAGGGAGCTTCACCGCTGCCGCCCGCTGCGGGCGGGGGGTTGTGCGCTCCCCTTGCGTCACGGGTGGGCTCTGCGTGGTTTTTAACAGTTCTGCGCCCAGGCAGCCCTCCCGGGCAGCACGCTGGGCTCAGAGTTGTTGTTTTCCTAACCCCAGTCCTCATCTGCGTGGCTGTCACCTTTTGGGGACGAAGGCGCAGGTGGGAAGCGGGCTGGGGGAGCAGCAGGGGGGCGGTGGGCTGCGCCACGCGGGCCGGCTGCCAGGAGCGTGCCCAGCCCCAGGCTCAGCGCTGGAGCCCCCCGGGACGTGGGGAGGGAAGGCTCAGCAGGGCCAAGCGTGAGCCCATGAGTTGTTGGTGCGCTTGAAAACGGAGCCGAACCTTCACAGGGCTGTAACCCTGTGGAAAATAACTTCTGAGGTTAGAAGGCGAACGCAAAGTTTTGGCAGGCCTATATTTTGTTGCTTTTGTGTTTATTTTTTACTGAAGACAAAGCAACCGTTTCCCCAGGAGGGGCTTGGCGGTGGCCTTCGCTGGCACGACGCGCCGTGGCCAAGGGCGGTGCAATAGTCCCCTTGGGGCTGTGGCTTCCAGTCCTGATCCCTTGTGGTCCCGCCGGCGTGGGATGGGATTGTGCAAGGGAGCGAAGGTATTGGCTTTCCTAGAAGGCAAACGGGGACTTGTCTCCAGCCAGCCTTTTCCCTCGCAGACCCTCAATAACTCTAGATTGTACGCAGGGGAGGAAAACCATCTGGGTTTGTTGCTGGAAGGAAGAATCTCACTGCAATCCTAATGAGCTAGAGGTCATGGAATCAGAGGACGGTTTGGGTTGGAAGGGACCTTAAAGGTCATCCAGCCATGGACCCGAACGGCTCCCGTCGCTGCGCGTGGAGAAACGGCCTCATGCAGCAGGGAGAAGAAGAGCTTGACAGCTCAGCCAGGCAGAGAAGGTACTCGGAGGTGTTTTCTGGAGAAACGCTGTTTGCGTGTCAGCTGCTTTCACGGCACGTTTGGCGGGCTGTCGGTCGTCAGTGTCCGCACGCCGTCTGTGTTGGAAGATGCCCGGTGCCTTCAAAGGCTCTGCTGTCCCTCTGCTCCTTCCCTTCATCGCTGAGAACAAGCGTGGCCACCCACCACGCCAGCTGTCTCTCACCCTGGTTGCTCTCAGGGTGGCCTCTTTGCCTTGGGCTCTGCTTTTCTTTCCTCTTGCCAGCTTGTAGAAATGTCCCAGAGGGTTTTGGAGCTGGCAGATGTGGGTGCTGAGGCTCACAGCCGCTGGCTGGCTGCTGCAAGCCGGTTCGTGTGCGGTTTGATTCTCACGCAGGAGAATAAAGGTGAATTTGGAACACAATTACTGGATTGGGTCACCTTCTAAGGGGTTGCCATCCCTTCTGCACAAGGCAAATCTTAAAAAGCTTGTGATAAACCCAAGTCTCCTGCCTCCACAGTCGTCGGCTGTTTTAGTGGCGTAGTACTTCTCTCTCTTCTGAAGGTTTTACTCTGTTCCCGGGGCTGTGACTGACTCAAGCTAACAGGAAGCAGTGGGGTTCACGAGGTGCAAAGCTCAGTCGCTTTGTGCTTAGGCACAAAGCACGAGGAGCCTCGGGAGCGTTGCAGCAAACGGGCAGCCACGCTTCCCAGGTGGAACCGAACTCGGCCGTGGCGGGTTGGCCGTGTGCCTGCAGGCACCGATCGGCGCAGGAATGCAAAGCTCTGCTGCCCCGGGCAGCTCCAGCAGAGACGCTGCTGCCTTCTGGCCACGTCCCTGGAAGCCTGCAGGGAGGCTTCGCGTTCAGCCCGGCAGCCCAGAGCCCTCCTCATCTTGCAGGTCTTGCCTCCAGCTTCCTCGCCTGCCTGGGCAGTGGCACGGCTCTCGTGCGTGTCGGGTTCTTCCCCTTCTCCCTCCTTGCTCTGCTCTGGGTTCCGTCCCTTCCCTGCCAGGAACTTTAATTCTTGACCTCCCAACTTTTGTTCAGCGGAGGCTTTGCAAGGCGAGGGCAGCGCTGCGCGGACGGCTGGCCGTCACTCTGCTGGCACGTTCGCTCTCGCTTTCCCTGTGGATAACTACAGCAGGCAGAGGTGGCGCGGCCCTGCAGCGTGGGCTGTGTCCCAGGGACCGCTCTCGGTGCCGGGGGAACGCGAGGCACGTGCGAGGGGGCTCTGAGGCTTCGTGCCGCAGGCGGGAGCGCTCCCGGTTTGGTGCAGGGTCCGTGCGCTTTCGTTCTGTCCTCTTTGTGCTGGAAACTTTTGTGGTTGGGCCTGAGAGCGTCGGGTGCCCTTCTACAGCTCAGAGCTCTGCGGCTTTCGTTATCTTCCTGCCGTTCGCTAGAAGCCCTGGGGTATTTTTAGCCTGAGCCTAGGCAGGGCTAGAAACCAGCACCCGAAGCGGCCCCGCACGTTGCTCCCAGCACAACCTTGGCAGCTGGCCGCCCTCTGCGCTCCCCGCCGTGCCGCGGGGACGGCTGCGGGTGCGGCGCGAGCGTTGCTCAACCGGCCGGGTCCCGATGGAGGGCAGGCCGTTGTGAAATGCCAAACCCAGCTCCTGCAGCTCACGGAGAGCCCCCGGCCTGCCTGCTGCCACCTCTGCCAGGCTCCAAGTTTGCGGTAATTCAGTGTTTACAATCGCCCCTTTCGAAGCTCTCCCCCCCACCCCAGCCCTTTACGCACACTTACACACACGATGTCATTTTAAAAATAAATGACGAGAGAGCTGCGAGAGGTCAGCAGGACTCCTGATCTGGTATTTATCCCTGGTGCCGTTTGAAAAGGATTTGCGTCCCTAACAAACCTTTAGGGAGTGGCGAAGGGCTCGCTCAAAGGGAAGACAATGCTGGGGGGGACTCTCTGACCTCACTCTGTCCAGTCATCTGGTTCTTCATTGGTCCCTGCTGTGAAACAGAACTTAGCTTTTGTCTGTAACACAAATACATCTTTTCCCCACCCCCCCTTTTCCCTTCTATTATGGTTCAATCAATGATGTCATTATGTGTGCCATTCAGCGGCTCTTGAACCATTTGGCTGCAGGAATTTGGAGGAGCAGCCAGGGAAGAATGGCAGAGCCGGCTCCCGCTCCGGCCCTCCACAACCTATTCGAATGGCAGCTAGAGAAACAAAGTCAGGTTTCCCCTTAACCCCTCTTCACTGCCGAGGACAAAAGTAAAAACAACTTAAAAATAATAATTAAAAAAAAAGGAAACGTGTGAAATGCACGGGGGAGTGTGCGCTGTGTGCATGCGGAGGGCGCGAAGGGCGACTGTGAGGAATGTCTCCCGCTGAATTACACTTCGGGAAGTTCTGCTGAGGATCCCCCCCCTTCTCCATCGAATCCATTTAATTAAGATAACTCAAGCAGCTCCTTCTGCTCCTGGAAGATTAACTAAGCTCTTTCACCGCCGCGGCAGCGCCGGGCCCTGCGGTGGCGCCGAGCCTTGTGGTGGGCAGCGGCCGTGGCTTTTGGCGGGGGCGCAGAGCTTCCTCTTGTAGCAGCACCAGAGACATCCTGCTCAGCACCAGTGGTCCACGGTCTTAGGCCCTCCAGCAGCCCAGCTCATCCTGCAGGGCCAAAAGAAGCTGCTTTAAAAAAAAACAGATCTGTAACAACACTCGGGGTTGAGCGCTTCCATTCCGCAGGTGATCTAGGGGCTTGTACACCTCTTCCCGTGCTCTGGCCGTTCTTCTTCAGAAGGCACAGAAGCAGACGGGAGCGTTGGCATGGGAGGTCTGGCAGAGAGCGGGAGCCTCGCTGGGCTGGGCTCTGTCCATTTTTTGGAGCGCAGCTGGCTGCAGGCTGCCGTTCTGGGGGAATAACGGCAGATTGAACAACCGCTAGGGATCGGCTGGAGTCAAATCTTTGCGGAGCGGCAGCGCTTTCACCGGATTGCCCTTTGAGATCTGCTAGAACCTCAAGCTTTTGGCAGTAATGGAGAAACCAAATGAAGTGACCATAAAAGATCAAACGTAAGGTACTTTCCGAGTGCCTTTAGCCACCGCCTTTTATCTCCCCTGGCTGCAAGAAGCCTGAAGACGTCGTAGCGCGGGGAAGCGACGAGCATCCTCGCAGAGCAGCTCTGGGAAGTGCTGGACCGTGCTGGATGGAGGCTGGCAGCACGCGCGCTTCCTTTTCTTAGTTTTCCCCAAAAATCTATTTCTTTGCCATGGAACTTGGCTGCGCCGGGGGAGGTGGCCCCGTTCGGGGCTTTGGCTGCTCTTGGATCTTTCAGTAGGGATCTTGCTGCCCAAAACTCACCTAGCGGTGCCGCGCGCCTCCGCAGCGTTCTGTCCTCGCCTCGCCTGCGGTTTGGGGAAGCGGGGCCGTGCTGCTCGTCCCTGCCTCGGCTGCCCGCCACGAGGATGCCCTGCGCACATCCTGACCGCCCTCCCGCAGCACCTCGGTGTGCCTGCGGGACACAAAGTCACTGCGGGTGTGTTGGGAGCCTCCGGGTAGCAGGAGGAAGCTCTTTTTTGGTCTCTCTCCAAACCTGGATCCCGCTTATTACCCTCGGGGCGAGGAGCGGCAAGCGCTCACCTGGCTTCCCAGCCCCTGGAGCGTGTGCGCAAAGCCTGGAGATAAAATCACCTCCGACTCAAAACCAGGCGGCGTTCAGCAGGATCCCCAGGAGCAGGAGCGTGCGCGGCTCCAGTGCTGCCTGCTGCCAGCCCTCGGACTGCGCCAGCAGCCGCGGCGGGCACACGGGCACCGAGCGTGCGCTGCTTCCCCGACCTCTCTGGAATTTCCCCTCCTTCGTGTGCCTTGTAAAGCCCAACGCGGTGAGCACCTAGCCATGACCGCACGCTTGTCGGCTCGCTGGGAGGTCGTGGCGTGCTTGGCGTGGCCCCGCCGGGGCGCGTGGGCTCGTCGAGCCCCTGCTTGCAGGGGAAGGGTTAACGCTGCCGTGGGGTGGTGCCGTTTTTGCGCTCGTTGGGTTTGAATAGAATGGATTTTTTTTTTTTTTTTTAATCTGGGGCTAATGTGCAATTCAAATCGTGTTCGGTCATCGCCCGATTGCTCCTTTTTAATAACAGCTGGACTCTTCGTGGGGGGAAAACTCTTCTGGGGTGCCGAGCAGCTTTTACCCCGCCCGGCCTCTGCTCTCAGAGCCAGGTGGAAGGCTCCCAGACCTGGCGCCGTGGAAAAGCCTTCCCGCGCTGGGGCGAGTGAACTTCAGGACGGAAGAGCCTCTGTAAACGCCTTACGATATCTAAGATGCCGTTCAGCGGGTGCAAAGAGATGAAAAGCCCCTTCCGAGGCCTTTTGCCTCGCGGTGCACCTGAAGTGTGTCTCCTTCACTTTGCCATGTGGCATTCCTGACATGTTTGTTTCATCTCTGACGTCTAAGTCGAAGAATGCTTTTCAACTCCGGCACTGAAGCGCTGGGAGAGTTGCAGGTGTACTCTTAGCACTTGTCTGTGACTTTTTGTCTTCCTCCCCCGCTGATCCCGTTTGGGGTGAGCATAAACTTCTAACTGTGAGAGCCGCGGTGTCTTGACACAGGGAAGCCTCAGAACTGCCGGCTGTTCAGCAGGAGGTACAGAGAACCACTTCATTTTCTGCCTCCCCAAGCTTGTTGCCCTCAGCTTGGGTAAAGCTGAAAAAGCTTGCTGGGAACCCAGGTCGTGCCGTAAGGAAGCCCGCCACCGATCCGGCGTTGCTCGAGTCTCATTAGTGTGAAGGAGTGAACGGGGACCTCTCCGCTGTGCAGCCAGAGCTGGGCGCAGCCTTACAAACAACCGCTGCCCTTTAATTTTTCCATCTCCTTCTGTTAATGATCTTAGATTTCAGCTCGTTCTTGCCCTACATCCGTCCCAGGCAGATGCAGAAAGCTTTTCACAGGTGAAGTAAGCCAGCAGGTCGAGCTTTACTTTAACGTTAGGTGACTTGGTGGGCTAATTCTGTAACCTAGGTCCGGAAAAGGCAGCAGCAAACGTTCAGATCATCCGAGGCCGCTGGGAAGCGGCTACGCCAGACGCTCCTGTGCTTGGAGGAGGAACTTGCAGTCGCCCTTGGCTTGCTGTGAGGGATGCTTCCGAGTTGTGCTTCTGGCACCAAGGGTTTGAAACTGTTTTCCTTGCAGATAAAGCTGTGCTTAATGTTTCTGGCATGCATTGAGTCCCTTGGATCCGCGTAAATGGCGTAATTTTGAACAAATTGCGACTTTTAGAAATCATCCCTTCGTGCTGGCGGCATCACAGGTCTCTAACAAGTGTAAGGGACTCGGACAGGAGCTCGTGTCGGATGCTGGAGCTGCGTGGAGTCCTCGCGCTGGTGTTTTGGAGAGGGGCTGCGAGTGTCCGTGCTGGCCTCAGCGCGTGTCCCGCTGCGGTGAGCTCCAAACCCTGGCCCCGGTGAAAGGCAGTTTCGCAGGTCCAGGTGGGAAGGGCCGCCAACCGCACGTGGAGTACTTCAGTACGGGCTCTGGCTTCCCCGTTGCCTCGTGCCTCCGGCTGATGCGGGCTCCAGAAGGACTCAGGAGCGCTCAGATAGAGCCTGCACGGAGAAAGGAACAGGAGGAATAAATACGTTGAGATGAATTTCAAAAAGGTGGTGGGTGACAGCTGCGCGTCCTAGGATTGGAGTGTTTCTGAGAATAAAACCATCAGTTGCTGTCATTCACCCTCTGGGTATGAAATTGGAAGCCCAGTTACCCTTGAGTGTTTCATAACCTTTACCTTTTGGAGGTCAAGGCCATGTCATCATTAATCTACCATCGCCTGAAAGCCTCGGGGCTCTGCTTTTCATCCTGCCATCCGTCATGCTGCAGCGAGATACAGGAGAGTGACCAGAAGGGCCCGGCTTACACACATGTGGGCACACACCCTTCCTTTCTCTGAGGATGAAAACACCGAGGGCGTGAGCACGGAGGAGGCTCGCGTCTCTCTCCCTCTCCGCATTTGTGATGAGGACACCCCAGGGTTCATCTGCAAATTCAGGTTTCCCCCTGGGGCCGCTCTGATCTGTGGAGAGGGAAGCGCGCTGACCCCGCAGCGGGAAGCTTGGCCTGGGGCAGATTTCGCAGCGGCCTGGCTGACCCGACGCGGTGGTGGTGCACCACAGGAGTCACCCCGTGCCCCCTGGGAGGAGCTGGTCGCCTTACCCGCTACGCGGCTGGTACCGCACCGCGGCAGCGAGCCGTGGTCACGCCGCGGGGCGGCTGTGCGCAGACACGCGGAGCATCCCTGGTGCGTCCTTCCCCTTCCCTCCGGTTCCTGCTTCTTCTTCTTCATTTTTCCCCTGCCTAGGTGCTCTCATGAGCCTGGCGCTACTCCCAAAGCCTCGTTTCACAGCGCGCGCACGGAGCTGCTGCTGTGAAATCTGCGTGCCCGAGCCTGGGTGCTGCGAGCGCGGAGAAGGAGCAGAGAAGGACGTGCTGAGAGATGGAGGGGCCTCGCTGGCCTCATCCCCTGCAGCAGCTCTTGCGGTGCGGAGACCAGAGATGCTCCTGGTGAATCATTTCTTAGCACCCCGTACGTGCTGGGGGCCGCGGGCAGCGCTCCTGCTCCTTGCCCTGAACACGAAAGGCAACGAGAAGCTTTTCAGTGCTCTGGGATCGACCTCGGCCTGCCCGCTAAGAACGAGGCGGGCAGTGGGGCTTTCCCCTGGGGAAGCGTTTGGGTCCTGGAGGTGAGTCGAGCAGAACATCCCAGCGCAGCGCCGCCGCCACCTCCGCGCGGGGCGTTGCTGGCGGCGTGCTGAGCCCGGGAGGCAGAGGAGGCCGCGAGGCTCGCTGTCAGAGCAGATCTGAGCGCTCGGCCTCGCGGGGAGCTTGTGCCGTTTTAAAAGGTAACCAGCTGTGCTCTCCCTGCCCCGAGCGCGGATCTGTTCCGCTCGCAGGGCAGCGGTGAGTGCCAGAGCTGCTCCGCGCACCATGGAAACCATGAATTAATGCCTTTTGGCATTAACTCTTCCAGCACCAGCCACGGCACTTCTGCCTTCTCCCAGGAGAGGTCCGGTGCTTAAATGGGCCCGGTGCTTAAATGGGTCCGGTGCTTAAATGGGTCCAGTGTTTAACTGAGTCCAGTGTTTAAATGGATCCTTCCAGCTTTTGGGAACAAGCGATAGGAGCGCCTACAGCTGGGTGTGATCGGTGCTGGCTGGAGCTGTGCAGCCCGGGCTGCCCCTTGGGACCTTCCATGGGCTCACCGGGGGCTTCTCAGCTCACCTCGCTTCACCGAACGACTGCTGCAAGCCCGGGGTCCTTGGAGCAGCGCCGAGTCCCGCTTCCTCGCCTCGTGGCCCCGCTTCCTCGCCTCGTGGCCCCGCTCGCTTTGAGGTGCTCCTGCAGATGGAGCTCAGGACCCCAAACGAAAGCCTTGGGGCTGCAGGCAGCGCCACGCCAGCAGCTCGCGATGCTCCCAGCCCTCAGGAGAGGTTTTAGCTTCGGGCCTTGGAGTCCCTCCGTACGTGCTTTCTTCCTCTCCTTCCCCCACCCCCCTTCTTTAGACAAACTACAAAATAACTATCGTGGCGTGCACGCGGAGGGAACAAGCCTCGAAATAGCAAGGTTAGAAAATAAATCTGACATCCTGCCAGAGAGGTCAGCTTTCCCCGCAGATGCTGGTGCGCCCATTTGCGCGCCGGAGCACGGCCCCGGGGCACTGCCAGGGGTTGATAGATGCGGAGATAGCAGCGTTTTGATAGAGGTAATTTTCCTCAGATGGGTTTCAGCACCCCATGAATCAAAACCTGTCAGCGAGAAGCTAAAGATGGAGTGAAGTTTATTGTACGCGTGTTTGCATCTGACACTGTCGTGCTAGGGGGTCAAGTGAGCGAGATCATTAGGACGGTGTTGATTTAGGGCGACGTTGTGTGCTTTCCCTGCAGGGCACTGGCGGGGGCGGAGGGGCGGGGGCGGCTTACCGAAAAAATAAATAAAACCCTACAGCTCGGTGCGGTCCCTGGGAGCCTCCTTTAAAGACACAGCGCTCGTCTTCGCCCAAGCCGCTTCGGGGCCTGCCCCTGCCTAGCGGGATTCGCACGGCGCGGGCACCGGCGGCGATTTTCGGGGGCTGCCGCTGAGGGCAGGGCTCGAGTTTTCTTTGTGTGGCCGTGGCGCGTGCTGCGCTGCTCCCGAGAGCAACTTTCTCCCGTGGTGGTAATCCCTCCCCGTGCCCTTTGTTCGCAAGCCTCGGGCCTCGCTGCTTCTGGGGACGCTGCCGCTGTCCGGAGGAGGGCAGGGTGCTGGGTTGGGCGTCCCCGGGAGCAGGGGACAGGCGTTCGCCCGCGGCCCCGGGGCCGGCCAAGGCACCAAGCGCGGCCCTTGGTGCTCGGGTGCCCAGGACCCCAGCAGGGGGACGCAGGTGGGGTTAGAGCCGGAGCCGCGCTGCGGGGCGGCAGGGGGGCAGGTGAGCTGAGGACAGCACCGGCTCAGCGGGACCCGCGGCGTCGGCCCCGCTGCTTGGGAACAACCTAAATGTGAAAGGAGCGTGAGGGAGGAAGAGTGCGGGAGGAAGGCAGCGTGCCGCTCGGGCCACGGCCGCTGGTGGCCTCCCGCGGAGCTCCTTGGTGTCCCTCGTGTCAGGTGCCGACGTGGGCAGGTTGTTCCCATTCCTTCTTTGGGGTAAATAACGTTTAGCTTCGGTAACATCTAACGCCCCTTCCACGTACCTCAGCTGGACCCGGGACAAAACCCCGCTGCTCTCACAGCCCGGACTGCAAACGGGCCCGGGACCGGCTCCGTCCCTCTGCCCCGCGGGTCACCGGAGTTGATCCAGGTGGAGCACAGGGATTTGAAGCCCCTTTGGAAAAATTCTTACGAAAACGACGTCCCCGTGGTCCTCGTGGCACCCGGTGCGTTTCTCGAGGCCCGGGCGATGACGTTGGCAGCCCTCGGTTTGCGAGGAGGTGAAACGGCCACGGGAGGCCCTGCACCCGCCGGGCTGGCGAGATGCATCCAGCGGGTCGGGGAGCGAGGCTGTGAAATGCACTTAACGGCAGGGGAGGGAGGAGGAACTGCAGCGGCAGCACAGCAATCAGCTGGCCTTAGCTGTAGAAACCTAGAAGAGGCCAGAGCGAGGGATAAATCTGCAGAAAATGGATGCGTTGAGGCTTTTAGGGCGATGATGGCTTGGGCTATTACCGCTGATGAGGACATCAGCGTGGGTGATGGCAGCAGAGATTAAAAAAAAAAAGCCTCCAGGCTTTTTGGAGAACCTCGAGCAAACAGGGGTCTGACGGCTCTGGGAAATGTCAGCAGTGAATTTTGCCTCGTTCAGGCTGGAAATAAATTAAATGGGACTTGGGAAGATGGGGTGGGTGCCAAGCTTCCATCTGCAAATGGAAGCGTTTCCAAGAGAAGGGGCGTCGAGTGCAGCGGGCGGGGGGGGTCACCTGCGAAAACCGTCAGCCGGGGCCAGCCCCTGGGGTCTGTGTTCCCTGGGGTCTGCGTTTCCTGGGGTCTGCTCTGCCCCAGGGCATCAGGCTGGTGCACAGAGCCCCCACGGCGAGTGCCCTCCGCCGAGGCAGATGGATCTGGCCCAGCCTCTGTCCTGCTGTGGGAGCAGGGGGAGGAGGAACGCGGCTTACTGTAAAAACGGGCACCTCGGGGCCGTGCCAGCAAAACAAATTTCCATCCTTCTTTGTGCCAGAGTGAAGAAGACGAGAAGCTGAAGAAGAGGAAGGAGCGGTTCGGCATCGTGACGAGTTCAGCCGGGGCTGGAGCTACAGAGGACACAGAGGTGAAGTCCCCCTCCCGGGAGGGTGGGCAGCGGCCGCCGCAGGCGTCTTGCTGCTCCCCTTCCCTGTGCTCCGCGGCTCCCCGCGGCCTGGATGCTTCTGGGCCCTCTGCTCGTTGAGAATAAAGCCCCAGAGACTCCGTAGCATAATGAGGGCTGAGATACTGACCCCGTTTCCAGCTTTTCTCCTCCGTGCTTTGTTCTGGCCCCTCGGCACATCTCTCTGCCGTGTATTTGGCCCATCTTTTAAATTTGTAACCTCCTCAGGGCACTTCTGTGCTGTTTTAGGCTTTCCTCTGCCTCACACCGTTCCGAGCCGCCGCTCAGGCTACCGTGTCCTCCTCCGACACGGGGAGCTCCCGGCGAGCTGTGGGGAGCCCCGCGTGCAGCTGGGGGGGCCGCAGGCATCGAGCGCCCCGCTGCTGGGGGGCATGGGGGCACAGGGGCTCCTCGTGGACGGGGACCCGCTCGTTAACAAACGAGCAACGGCTGCGGCAGGACGAGCTGCTGGGGCTCGGGAACCACTTAACCAGGTGGCTTCAGTCATGGGCACACCAGCAGCGGGTTCTGCGTGCTCCCCCAGAGCCACCTCGGCGGCCCAGGTGGGGCTCAGGGGCCTTTTTTGTTCCGTTCTCAGCGCGCCAAGCGGCGTTCCCAGCCCGCTGCCGAGCATGGGAGAATGAGCCCCCGCGGCCCGCGCGGAGGGGGCGGCTGGGCTGAGGGATTCCATGCTTTTCCGTTAGGTCACTTGGAGATTGTGCCTGGAACAAAAAGGTCTTTTTACTAGTATTGTGTGCACTCAAATGCACCTTTCCCCTGGAGATTCTTGATTAGGGCTTCTGTTGCCCCCAGGCTATTTATCCTGCTAAAAATTAAGATTTATACGCCCCTCGTGTATCGGCTTAAAGGCATATCTGAGAGACGCAATAGTATATTTAATGCGTTTTAGTGTGTCCCTCTCACCTTTTCCATGAATAGGCGAGTGTTAACCCTTTGCCCTTTTACATTTCCCACCTCCCCACTGCCTGGAAGGGTTTCTAGGCCTCTAAAGTAGGCATTGTTCCCAGCTCAACCCTTTTGTAGCGCGTTGCCAGCAAGATGAAGTGACTTGAGCAGCACTGTATCTCAGGCACTGTATATTTCTGCTACTGGATTTGGGGGCTCTCTTTGTCCCCAAGGTTAGAATAAAACCTTCGTAGCTCCCTGCCAAGCGCGGTACAAAACCTCCCCTCCGACGGGCTTTGTGTCGGCGCACTCAGGAAGGGGCTGGAGCTGCCGTGCACGGGCGTCGTTACCCACGCCAGGCCGTCAGGCAATCCTCCGCCAGGTTGGGCGAGGCTTCAGGGGGACTCGTTCTCTGGTCTTGGTCTTGATTTTTCTTCTATTTGTTGTTTTTTTTTTGCAGGCAAAGAAGAGGAAAAGAGCAGAGCGCTTTGGGATTGTCTGATGCCGGTCCTCCCTAGCTCCCCCCCACTTGCAGTGTGCCTCGAGTGCGTGCATTTCCTTTCTCTTTCCCCCCACTCTCTCTCACACTCTGTTCCTCTAGGTTTTAGTGATGAGTAGGCAGGGATCCCCCCGTAGTTGTATGATTGTGCTACTTACTCTTTCAAGTTACGGTTTTTAAAAAAGAAAAAAAAAAAAAGAAGTAGGGCAAAAAGAAGGAACTGTTCCTGTCGTGTCTTTGGTAGCCCGAAGTCCTGCAGCCCGGTCCTTCCCCGGCTGTCGTCGGCACAGCTCCGGGTTAAGAATTCACGTTTGCAGCGGGAGCGAGGAGCTGTTGGAAGTGTTTGGTGTTTGCTGTCTCGATGCTGCCTCCATCTCTTGGTCCTCTCCTCCTTTACCTTGTGAAAACGGGCCCCAAGGCTCGGCTGCGTCGCGGTCCCTTCCCGGCGGCTGGGACATGGACGCTTCATCGGGGGAGCGCGACGTGGGATGTGGGCTCCGCTCTGCGCCCCGGCAGCTCGTGTGGCGGGGCAGGATTTGGTCTCTTGCTTTCAAAAACGGAGGAGAGGCGCTTCGGTAGCCAGCACACGGGGGCAGTTTTGCAGCTGCCTTCCTTCCCAGGGTGAGGCTAGCGGGGATCGTCAGAGCGGCAGTGGTCGGTTAACCTTAGATCGAGACCAGTGTCCTAAAACGAGGAGGGAAAAGTAGCAGCGTGCTTGCGAACAGAGCCCGTTCTGACGTTCATTTACCCGGCCTTGCCGAGCCCTCTGGGGCTCCTGGCGTTCCATGCACATTTTCCAGGTCCCTCCAAGGTCAGCGATACATTTCTCTCCTTAAACACAACGGCAGAATCCCTTTGTCCAGGCGTGTTCTCAGGCTGGGTTTCACTTTCTCCTCTCTTTGCCTCAGAGCAGCTGGCGAGCTGCTTGACTCGCACACCTGCTGAAGAAGCCTCGCTCTTCTCCGAGCTGCGGGAGGGCACCGCTGCTGCCCTGGGACCTGCATTCAGAGCAGAAGATCGCGGTCACCGTGCAGAAGGCAGCTCCTTTTGCCTTACCCGTTGCACTCAAGTTGCGGGGCAAAACCTTGGCCGGGTCCCCACGGAAGGCAGCGCTGCCGCAGGCTGTTGCGGCATTTCAGAGGGCACCTCCCTTCTTAGGGGGCTAGAACGAGCAGTTCCTCGGGGTGGCTTGCGTGGGCGCATGGCAGCCAAGTGTAGGAGCCCGAGGCCGGTGGCCGTCGGCCCGGCAGCGCCTGGTGCCCTTTCTTCCTTCTTCGTACGTAGAGAATGAGTTCCAGTTGCAAGCGTTCGTTCCTGCTGCACCTTGTGCGGTGCTTTCCCTCGCACGGATACCTCGGCCCCAGGTAGAAGCACGGGTCCAGGCCTCCGCTTGGATTTTTGGGTGGGCATTTTGGCTGAGATCCTTCTGTTGTCTGGAGACTTCCCGAAGTTGTAGGATTTTTTATTTCTGACTGTAACCTTTTATGGGCAAGGTGTTTGCGTTGTCCGTGCGTGGTTCCTTAAGATGCCAGAGAACAGCAGATGTCTGTACAAATGGAGCTTTTCAGAGGCCGATACCTGATTCTTAATAAGCAATATATATATATTTTTTTTTAACGTAGAGGTCTTCAAACTGCTTCTGTTCCACTAATGTCTGCAGTCTGACTGCATGTGTGTGCCCTCAGTGACTCTAAGCAATACCTTGGACGTTTGTTTACTTTCCCAAAGGGCAGCTAAAAGCCACGGGGTCCGGGTTTCGTTGTGTCTTGGGTTGTCGGCGGATGAGTGAATCGAAGCTCCCTTGCTCTCTCCTGATTTAATGTAATAACTTTATTCCGTTGGGTTTGGTTTGTTGTTTTTTTTTTTGTACGCCAGATTTTGTAAGATGTATTTTCTATTTGGCTCACGATCCTTCTGCTGGTTATTTGCTTGAGATGTTTTGTAGTGTGCCAGGGCAAACACTGCATTTCGTTCTTGGTTTCATAATAAAACTGCTTCTCCAAGGCAATTCTGGTGTCTGGCGGTTTGGTGTGCGGCGCAGCCGCGCTCGGGGCCGGAGCTTGCAGTCGGGATGGAGCCGCGACGGACGGACGGGCGGACGGACGTTGGTGCACCGTGGCAGTGGGGAAGCTGCTGCCGCCTGCTGCTCCCGGCCTGCCCCAGCTCCTCGTCCCCTCTCGCCTCCCCAGAGCCACCCTGCTGCTCCGGCCAGGGGCAGGACTCGGGGCTGGCACCCGGCGGGAGTGGAGCTGGAGCCTCTGAGGCACGTCAGGACAGCAGGGCCAGTGCTTCCCTTCGCTGCTGGTGTGGGTGCCGGGAGCCACGGGTGGTCAGAGAGCCGAGGGGGATGGACAGAGCTCTCCTGGCATCCAAGGCTTCATCACAGCTGCTTCTCTGGGCTTCCAACCTCACCAAGCCGAAAAACAAACCTGGGGGGTCCCAGTGCCGTCCCCTTCCTGGAGCAAGGACACAGGGACCGGTGCCCGGCCACGTGTCCTGCGCTGTCCTTCCCCGTGGCGTGGGGCTGGGTCCAGCTTCTCCCCGTCCCCTCCCCTGGCCGGGGCTGAGCCTCCTTTGGCCGTGGCACCGCAACGGGGTGAGCTCCACGCGGGGCCGCGTCCCCAGCCCGCTCCCGGGGCCGTGCGCGGGGGCTGTTGGTGGAGGACGCCGCATCTTTCAAAGGCCGGGCTTTCCCCTCCTGGGTGCAGGGGAGAATCGTTCCAATCACACTGTGTTTAAAACACCACCTAATTTATTTTTCCTCTCCAAGCTGGGGGCTGCTCGTGACTAATTTGGGCTGAATAGGCGAAGAAAAAAAGCAGCGGGCACACAATGAGCGGGGGAAAGTGTGGGAAAGCGAGCGAAAGAAAAGGAGGGCCGGGGCTTGCAGCGTGAGAGCTGGTAACGCCGTGCAGTGCCCAAATTCAGCATGAAGTCACTTTTCACAGCAGACGCTTGGGCTGTAAATGCGAGTGGGACTATAGGTCAGGCCTGGGGGGGCCGGGGGCGGGAGCAGCGGTGGGGCTGCACAGTGTGGGGGCTGCGGAGGAGGTGGGGGCTCGGTGCACGGGGGGCTCGGTCCCGAGCCGGTACCAGCGCCCCTTCTCCCCGCGGCGCCCGGCTCTGCTCCCCGCGGCCTCCCTGGGTGGGTTGGAAGCATCTTTTGTTTAAATTCAGGGAAATGAGGGGACAAAAGAGTGCAGCCCGGCGTGTGCAGGGGCGAGCGGAGGGGCTGCCCCCCACCTGCGCCACCCTGGGGCCGGTGAGCCCCTGTGTGGGGCTGGGAGCGCGGGGCTGAGCCTGCGGCCGAGCCCCTCCGCGGGGCTGCAGGAGGGTTCCTGCGCCGTGCCAGGACCTCGCTTTCCCTCTCCACTCACCGGTTCTGCGCTCCTTGCCCCGAGGAACCCAAGCGCTGCCCTTCCCGAGCGGTGGTGAGGTGTGGGGGGCCGGTCGGTGCCGTCAGCCCCCCAAGGTTTCCCTGCTTCAGCGGTGGCTCCACGGAGGCATCCGCTGGGGGACAGGGAAGGAGGGGGGACGCCCCGCGCGATGAACTCACCGCCCGGTGCCTGAGCGGGGGATGCTTCAAGGACCTCGAGGACCCCACAGTCCTGTCCCCAAGTGCTGTGGCCAAGGGCTGAGCCACCCGGTCCCCCCCGGTGCTGCCTCTGCACCGTGCCCCGCGCCGGCGCCTCCCCGGGACGTGGCGAGGTCGGTGGATCCCAGCCAAGCTCCCTGTTGATGGTTTAATTACTGTGAATGCTGCGTGCGGGCAGTCTTGTTAGGCAGCGGAGGGGAAGGTTAGGGAGCCATATTATGTCATGGTGCAGCTGTGGGTGGTCGCCCGCACGTCCCTGTCCTAATTTGTCCCTCTCCCCCCACCCCCAGCCCTGCCCTGGGTTTCGGAACTAGGTCAGCTGGTGGCCGGGGAGCCGCTGATGTGGGGTGCAGCCTCGGGGAGACGTGACCGGAACAAAGGTGCGCGCTCGTTAAACTCTGACATCATTCCCAAAACAAACAAACAAAGGGGGCCAGGACCTCGCGGTGCCCGTGCAGGAGCAGCGGGCAGGTGGAGGCGTGGGGGTGCCCCCGACCTCGCCGCCACCGGTGTTCGGTGCCCCAGGGTCCGGTTTGGTGCCGCTGCCATTGCGCAGGTCCCGGAGCCCTCCGGGGGCTTTATTCATGGGAAAGCCAGGTCTGGAGGAGGCCGGGTGGGCTTCTTCCCCAGATCAGCGCAGGTTTGGTGTCCTGTGCGTGGCCGGGACCTCAGCCCTGCCTGGAGCTGCCCGCAGCCGGGCTGGGCTCGGGGAGTCTCCAATGGAGCAAGCAGAGCTGGGGAGCAGCGGGGCAGCGAGGACGGGGGCACGCGGCAGCCGCCGAACGCGTCCCCAGGCCTTTGGGAAGGGACCTTGGCTCCAGCACAGGGAGCGCGAGAGCCGGGAAGCGGCGCAGCTCCACGGGGCCGCCGGGGCCTGGGACCTGGCCGACCCCGGGGCTCTGCACTGGAGCTGAGCCCTCACGCCTGGGCCCCGCTCGTGCCAAGAACCTCGCGGCTCCGTCCCGGCCCCGCGGCCGGCGACCCCAGCGCCCCCCCCCAGCTGCGCACCCCTGTCCCCCGCCGAGCCCAGCTGTAATTAGCTGCGACATTCTCGGCATACCTGCAGCTCCTAATGAGGCTCCATAAAGGCTGCCCAGCTCTGGTCTCCTCCGGCCACTTGTAAATCTCAGCTTTACAGCGTGGAGCGGAGGCAGCGGAGGCCGCCGGCGCCCACGTGCTCGGCGTCCCCTCCGTGGGGCGAAGCCGCCGAGGAGCGGGGCTGGGGCGAGAAGAGGCCGGGGCCACGCTGGTGGGATGGGGACGGCTCTTCCTGGCCCTTTCGGATGGGTTTGGGGGCATTTGCGTGCTGCCCGGCTGGTTCTCAGCGTGGTTTTTGAAGCACAAAGGCAAATGTTTGTGGGGGGCTTGGGGAAAGGGGGGGAGACACGCTTCTGGCACCAGGACTGAGCGGGGCGCGGGCGTTAGGGCGGATTTCTTCCCTGCTCATCCGCTGCTCCGCGGCCGGCAGCAGGGAGCGTGGGAAAAATGAGAAGCATCAGGAAACATATTTCCCGAGCCAGCCAAGGCTGGGGGCGCTGGATTGAGGCAGTCTCTCGAGGGAGGACATGTGGGGGGCTGCGGGACGGGGCGCGTGGTGCTGGAGGGCTGCGGTGACGCAGGGACGCAGCAGGGGGGCTGAGCCCGCCGGGGACGGGGAGGCACCGGTGGTCCCAGCGCGGGGCAGGGAGGCGAGGAGCTGGAGGACGGGGTCTCCTCACACCCCCCCTGTGCCTCTACCAGCGAGTGGCACTGGGAGGGTGGGGGGTGATCCTGCACCCTGCAGGAAAGGGGGGGCGGGGGGGGGGTGGCCATGTGGGACCCCCTCTGCAGCATCCCTGGAGCTGGGCTCCTGGTGGGCGCGGTGCAGAGGGATGGTGGTGACAAGGAACCCAAGTGAAACGTGTTTCTCAGCAGTTTCCCCCCCCCCCCTTTTTTTTTCCTCTCTTCTTTTTGGCTATATAATTTTTTTATTGTACAAAAAGGTCTAAAAAAAAAAAAAAAAAGGAAGGAACTGGGACAGAAGCAACGGTTAGCATATACACCAGAGACTAATGCAAGATACAGAAGCAACGTGATTTATACAACACGGTAACTGAGACGATCACTGAGCTTTTTTTTTTTCTTTTTCCTTTTTTTTTTTTCCCTTTCCTGTCACTTCTCCCAAAATATTATTATTTTATTTTATTTTTTTGCAGGGACACCGGCGTGCCCGCGGCTTTCGGTTCCTGCTCGGCCGCATCCGTGCGCGATTCTCCCACGGGTGAGCGGTGGCCACGCTGCATCCTCCTCCCAGGGGCGCAGCGTGCCTGCGTGTCCCCGGGATGGAAAATAAATGGGCGCTGCGAGTAAAGCCTCAGGTGTCGTCCGGAGCCCCTGAGGTAGGCAAGAGCATGAGGAAGGGGACCGAGCCCCTGCTGGGGAACCTCGCGCCGTCCCCGTCCCCAGGGAATTTGGTGGCACGGGGACAGGGGGAACTGTGCCGAGGAAGCGCGGGCGTGGGAGCACCTCGGCTGCACGGCGCAGGGGGTCCTGTACCAAGCCTCTCTCCTCCTTTCCTTTCCGTAGTGCAAATGGGACCCTCACCCAGTGTGGGATTTCAGCACAGAGGCTCTGTCGCTCTCCCCCCCCTCCAGGCTGAGCCGAGCCTCCAGTGGCTGCGGGACAGCAACGCCGGGGCCCAGGGCAGACTGGGACCCGCGGGCAGGTGGGAGCCCCCGGTGTAGGACGGGAGCTGAAAGCTCTGAACGCTCCGATTTGTGTCTTGTTTTGTTTTTAAATATTTTTTTATTTTATTTTTTATTTATTTTTTGATGTTCAAGTGCTGTGTTTGGTCATGTGATTAAAAAACATCCCCCCACCCCTGACCACCAACGGCCTTTTGGTCATGCGATTCGAACCCGCCACGTCCCCCCTCCCTCCCGTGGCCTCTGTCCTGAGCCATCGCCCTCGCGAAGTCGCCGCCGCGTCCCCCCGCACCCAATTAAAAAACAGAACAAAACGACGAACAAACGAACAAAAATAACCTAGGACATTACGCACAGTAACAATACACAGTGTAAATAATAACATACTGCTGGGGCTGCGCCGCCCAGCCTGCTGCCCTTGGTCCGGCACTGGGACCAGTCCGCGCAGGGCACTGGTCCCAGTTCTTCTCCGGCGCCACCTGCCTGCTGCGGCACCCCGGTGGGCACGGGGGGCTTTTGTGGGAGCGGGGCCGGGTTTCGGGGCCGTGGTTCCCAATCCGCCACCTCGCGTGGCTCCGGGCTTGGCTGCCCCGGTGCCGCCGCCTTTGGCGCCCCACATCTGGTGGGCAGCACCGTGAGTGGTGCCCGGGGAGCGGCCACGTTGTGCCGAGCGCGTTGGCATGTGGCTGCACGGGGCTCGAGGCTGCGCCCATGGACAAGCGTCGGAGCACGCTCGGCCCTGAGCCCTTCCCAGTTCACTCTGAAGCAAATTTTGGCTTTTCCTGGCGCCCAGCTCTGAGTGCTGCCGCTCCTCCACCCGAGCGCGTCCTTGATCGGTGGCCACATCCAGCGGAGTCGTAGGCAGAGGGACGAGGTGATGGTGGCGGGTGCTGGGTGCAGCCACGATGGGGACTGACGAAACGCCCCCCTGAGTGCCACCTCTCCGGGAGGAGCCCCCCTGGGTGCTGCGGGACGCTGCTTCCCCCCATCCCCTGCCGGCTCCGGAGGCGGCGCTGGCAGCCCCCAAAGGCACTGAAGAGCAGGGATTGAGGCTGCGGCACCGACCTCCCGCCCCGCAGCTGGGTTGGTGTTGGCGCTGGTGGATCCCGCAGGCCGTATCCAGCCCTGTGCCGCCTCCCTGGTGCCGCTGAGGCTGGAGAGCGGCTGCCGAGCTCTGGGAACCCCACGCGCTCCGGGCCCTAAGTGCTTGGGGGGCTCCGGGGCAGCCTCGTCCTTGTAACCGTTTGAGGGGCGTGTGGAGCGGGGGACAAGTGCTGAGCATCCCGTGTCCTCTGGCCAGGGCGCGTGTCCAACCCCTGAGCTGTCCCTAAGTGCTGCGTGGGGCATGGGGACGGCCCGGCCGGGGCCGGGGGTCTTTCCCCGCACCCCCCGCCCCACGGTGCTGCAACCGGGGTGGGAGGACTGGGGTGCGGCGCCCGGCCGGAGCGCTCCAGCACCCTTTGGATAAGTGCTAGGGACGAGGTCCGGGGTCTTCCTCGTGCTGCCCCTGAGCCGGCGGCTTCCGTCCCATGGGTCCGGGGGCGGGGGGTGCGGGGGTGCCCGGTGCGTGGGGGACGGGGGGGGCGCGGGGCCGGCAGCCGCCTGGCGCCAGGGCCGGTTGCATCACTGCAGCCGCGGAGGGGAGACGCCGGAGCAGCAGGGGCAGATGAACTCTTGAGAAAGCAGGATCCTGTTCTCATGCGAAAATAATCCAAACATCGAGGGCAGAGGGGGAGGCAAATGTGCCGCATAAGCGGAATTTCTCCCCAGCCAGAGCCTCCGTCCAATTCTGGCTGGTGCCGCCTCCAGATAACCCCGCACCGCGGCTGCCCCCCCGGACTCGTCCCCCTGAGTCCCCCCAGCAGCGTCCCGCTGGGGCCAGATCTGCTCCAGGAGGGCAGGGGGGCAGCCGGGACCACTCCAGCTGCGGGTGGCACAGGGCTGGGGGCACGCAGGGACCTCGAGGGCTGCGCCGGCTCCACCGGCGTGGTGCCCGGTGTGGCGATGGTGGCGCGAAGGCGGAGAGGAGGCAGCCTGGGGTGTCCCGTGGCAGAGCGCCGGCCAGGAGGGTCCGTAATAAATAAATAAATTAAAGGAGGGAGACGGATTCCTCCCGGGCCGGACCTGCCGCCTGCGCCCACGTGGCCGTGCCCCGGCGGAGCCGTCCTGGGGCCGGATCCTGCAGTCCTCACTCCGAGAGGGGAACTGGGGCAGGAGCCTTCCCCCCGCTGTCAGCCTCGGATGTCACCTTCGCCATGGGACGCACGGCCACGTCCCCGTCCCCGCTGTCACCAGAGGAACGCAGGCTCCGCTCGTCCGCCGCGCCGCTGCCGTCTCCCCTCCGCTCTCCCTCGGGGCCAGAGGTGTCCGGTGGAGGAGCCGCGTGGTGCCAGTGCCGGGGCGGTGCCGGTGCCGGGGGGGGGCCGCCCCCTCCTTTCTCCGTACGTCTGCTTATTGCACAATGCATGTCGAAGCGCAGGTTTGGTGCAGCGTTTCTCCGCCGGATTGTTTTATTATTATTATTATTATTATTATTCTCGCTCTCTTTCCCCAACATTCAAAGGAATTTCAATGCTTGTTCTTTGTATCTTTAAAAAAATAATAATAAAAAAATAACAACAACAACAACAAAAAAAGTGGAAGAAAAGATGAGTTTGTTGGCTGGACGTGGGGCCCGGGGCGGAGGGGGCAGCACCAGCGGGGGTCTAAGAGCATCCACATCTGTCAACCACCATGCCCGGGATCTTGCCGTAGATGATCTGCTGCTTGTCGTTGAAGTAGAGCATGTTGATGGGGGACATCTTGGTGGGGGTGCAGCAGGGCCCCGCCGAGCCCCGGGGGTTGGCCTGCTGCACCAGGTGGGTGTGCGGGTACTTCTGCATGAACATGTACTCGCACTGCCCCGAGCAGTAGTTGGCTTTGTATCTCTTGGGGGCGATAATCCAGTCCCAGCCGAAGGCCTCGAAGTCGACGGTGAGCGGGTAGCGGCAGCAGCGCGACTCGGTCGAGTGTTCGTCGCAGTCCAGCCCCAGGTTCCTCCGCGAGCGCTTGTTGCTCTCCAGCACCCGCAGCTCCATGAAGGGGTGCTGGGGGGAGAGCAGAGCATCAGCCCTGGCCACGGCCCCATAGCCCTGCAGCCCCATAGCCCTGTGGTCCCATAGCCCTGCGGTCCCGTAGCCCTGTGGCCCCATAGCCCTGTGGCCCCATAGCCCTGTGGTCCCGTAGCCCTGCGGCCCCGTAGCCCTGCAGCCCCATAGCCCTGCGGTCCCATAGCCCTGCGGCCCCGTAGCCCTGCGGCCCCGTAGCCCTGCAGCCCCATAGCCCTGCAGCCCCATAGCCCTGCGGTCCCGTAGCCCTGCGGTCCCATAGCCCTGCAGTCCCGTAGCCCCATGGTCCCACTGCTCCAGCTCCCTGGCTCACACAGAGCCCCTTGGAGCTGTCCCCAGCCCTGTGGAGCCGTCACTGTCCCCACGGAGCTGTGAGCAGCCCCTTGGAGCTGTAACTGGTCCCATGGAGCTGTGACGAAGCCAGCAGAGCCATAACTGGCCCCACGGAGCTGTCATTGTCCCCACGGAGCTGGGAGCGGTCCCATGGAGCCAGAACCATCCCCATGGAGCCAGAACCACCCCCATGGAGCCAGAACCATCCCCATGGAGCCTGAACCAGCTCCACAGAACCAGAACCACCCCCGTGGAGCCAGAACCATTCCCATGGAGCTAAAACCAGCCCTGTGGACCTGTCATCATCCCCGCAGAGCTGTCACCAGCCCCATGGAGCTGCGTTCCCCACCCACCCCCATCCCCATTCCTCTCCTTTGCCCTCCAGCTCCCCAGTGCCAGCCGGGTCCCCCCCCAGCTCCCGTGGGGCTCCGTCCCTGCAGCGGGTACCTACCAGCCCTTCGGCCCCGGGGCCGAGCGAGGTGACGGCCAGGTCGTTGCCGTTGGGGTCGAAGGCGTTGATCTCGATGCCCCAGTTGTTCTGCGGCTGCTTGAACCAGTTCTGCAGCACGTGCTTGAAGTCGATGCTCTGCCAGTGCCCGATGCGGGAGTTGAGGTCGATCTTGAGCGAGCGGATGCGGATGTGGCGGCTGCCCTCCTCCGTCACCGGCTTGAGGCGGAGGATCTGCAGGTAGACGGTGGAGGTGTGCTGCACCGGCCGCAGGTACACCCACAGCTGCGCCTTCACCACCTTCGTGAACATGATCTTGGGGCTGAAGTTGAAGAAGCAGCAGTGGGGGTTGCCCTCGATCTGCACCACGGGGTCGGCTGCGGGAGGAAGGACGGGTCAGGGGCGGCCCCGGCTGCGCCCCACCGAGCCCCCGGCACCCCTGGGCGCCCCCCTGCCCCAGGCCTCCCGCGCGCAGGCCGGTGTAAACTCCTCCTCGGTCATTAGGAGTTGAAGGTCGGGTCAGAGGCCGCCCCGGGGGTCACTTCCCCTCGATTCGCAATAAGGTCCCGGGGCTGCCCCCTGACCCTGTGTCACCAGGGATTCATGATCCCCTGCGGGGCCGCGGGGCTGGGCCGAGTGGGGCGGGGGGCTTTGGTCCCGGAGCACCTGCAGAGCCACCGGCCGGGGCTGCAGCAGCCCCCAGCCTCCCGTTGCCCACCGTCAGGGGCCCGCAGCATCCGCAGCCGGAGACCCGCAGCAGCCCCTAGACGGAGCCCTGCAGCCTCCTCTGGGTGGAGACCTGCAGCATCCCCGGCCACAGACCCGCAGCATCCTCAGCCAGAGACCAACAGCATCCCCCAGGTGGAGACCCGCAGCCTCCCGCAGCCTCCCCGGCCACAGGCCTGCAGGAGGCTCGACCAGACACCCGGCACGTCGTCCCCTGGCCGCAGACCCGCAGCATCCCCCCGCCGTGCGCCCGCAGTCCCGGCGGGCAGCAGCTCAACGAGCGGCAAAGCGCCCAGAAGGGCCCCGTGGTGCTGAGCTCACCCTGGCGCAGAGCAGAGGGCCCTGGAGCTGTTGGGGAGGCTGCTTTGCCCTGGGACCACAGCGGGACCACCACCGGGACCTGGGCAACGCGCTCGGGCATGGAGGCGAGGGCGAGCGGCATCCCTGGGGACGGGAACCCCCAAGCACCCGCACCCCCAGCACCCAGCCGCCCTCCCCCAGCCCCGCGGCAGCACCCTGGGTGGATCTGGCCCCGCGCCCGCCCTCCCCGCTCGCCAAACATCTGTGTCAAATTGAGCTGGGAATTTCCCCCCCCCCCCGCGCAGCCCCCTCCCCCTGCCACGCACCGGTCAGGTTTAATAGCACCCAGCTGCAGCGCGGGGCCATTTGCTGCGCGCGAGGCCTCCCCGAACACATCGGGGTCACGACACCGGCCGCAGCCCCGGGAATGCCATCCATCCGCCATGTGGCCCGCGCGCTCCCCCCCCGCCGCGGCTCACATAAACCAAAGTGACAGGGGCTGGGGGGCCGCGGGCGCTCGCCGCGCAAACCCCTCCCAGCAATTTGCTGCGCACAAGCCCCCTATTAAACCCCCACTCCCCCGGGACCGGCCCCGAGCACGTTCCCCTCGCGCTGCCCCATCCCCTCCCTAGGGCACGCGGTGCCCCCGAGCCCTGGCGGCTTCGCCACCGGTGGCTGGTGGGACGTTGCCCCAGCACGTGCCGGTGGCCACCCCGAGGGGCTCTCGGTCCCCATGGTCCCACACCGAGACCCTCAGTGGATTCACGGGGCTGGCTCCAGGCTCGCCGCAGCTGGACTGCGGCAAGGACAGCTCCGCTGGGGTTGTTTTTGTAGGGTCTCCAGGTGAGAGACACCAACACTCGAGGCGGCGCAGGACCCTGAAGCTGCGGCCGAGCCTCTTACCGCCTCATCCCGGCTTCCCAGGTGTTGGGGCTTCAGGGCGCCAGGGGGCCGCGGTGGCTCTGCCACGCCGCGCTGCTCCTGGCACGGGGCTGCGGCGGTGCCAGGATGCTCGGCCCGTCGCTGTGGCAACGGGGGATAAAGGTTACCGGGACACCGGTCACAGCTGAGTATGTGCCGGGAGGGGGGCGGCCCCGAGCCCCCCGCCCCGCTCTTTGTTCCCATTGCGGAGGCACCCGGATGGATTTGGGGCTCCCCCTCCCCAAAATGCCCCCTTAACCCCTCGCCCGCCGCGGCGCCCTGGGGACACCCCATCGCCCCGCAGTGGGCCACGTGCTGGCGGTGCCTCTGCCACAACCGGCCCCGTCCCATGGCCCCCACTCCCCGCTGACCTTGAGCAGCCCCGGTGCTGGCGTGGCAGCGCTGGCACGGGCACCCCCCGGCCCCTCGCCCGCGGGCCGTGCCCCCCGCGCCCCGGCCTCCATCACCCCTCATTAAGCTGCCTCCACCCCGGAGGTCGCGGGGGTCAGGGGTAGCCCATAAATGGTTTTAGGACCCAATTAACCTTCCCGGGTTTCTTCTGCAGTTAAAAAAATGGGGGGGGGGGGGGGGTGGGGGGTGGTGGGGTTTGAGGGGGGGGGGGGGGGGGGGGGGGGCGGCCGGGGCAGGCAAGGGGAACCCGAGAGCTTTATGGCTCTGCTGCCTATAAAGCCTTTTCCCTCCTTCTGTTCAGGAACCATAAAAACCCACACAATTGCCACGGGGAGGCAAAGAGGGAGGAAAAAATCATAATAATAACGGAGCGGCGAGGGGCCGGGGCAGCGGCCGGGGCAGGCCAGGCCCCGCGGCGCATCCGGCTGCGGGGCTGGGGCCGGGGCCGCGGGACCCCTCCGCACGCCGGGAGGAGGGGCCGCGCTCTGGTATTTATTTTGGGGGCCCCCGAGCTGTTAAGGGGAGGAGGGGGCCGGGGGGGAGTGAGCGTTAACGCGGAGCGGGGAGGAAAACCCCAGCGTGTTGTCAATTTTATGGGTAATAAAATTTCAAAGCCGCCCGAGTCTATTAATGCCTGGGAAGGAAATTCGTCAGGGGGCTGGCGGAGGGGAGCGCCTCACACTTCCCTCCCTTCCGCTCGGCCTTCACACCCCACCCGGCCCGGCCCCCGCCCCGGGGGTCCCGGGGGTCCCGGGCAGCCTCGGCCCGCGGCTGGAGCAGGTGGAGCGGGGCCGGGACTCGGCAGGAGGACGCTCGTCCCCCTGGCACCTCTCCGCACCAGCACGGCCCCGTCCCTGCGCCCCCTCCCCACAGCAGGCACCCGCAGACGGACGGAGCCGTGTCATGGCAAAGCGAAGCCCCCACACTCTGTCCCATCTCTGTAGCCCAGCGGGGACCCCGTGCAGTCCCCGCTGTCACCCTGCTGTCACCCTGCTGTCACCCTGCCACCACCCTGCTGTCACCCCGCTGTCACCCTGCCACCACCCTGCTGTCACCCTGCTGCCACGTGCTGCGGCAGGATGCTGCTGGCACCCGGTGCCCCATGGAGCTTGGGGACTGGGACATCACCACGTCGCAGTGTCCCCCTGCTGTGGGCAGGGGGGGCTGGGGCTGCTCCACCAGGGGACACATCTGCCCGGTGCCCCGAGGCCAGCCCTGCACCGGTGCTGAGTCCCGGTGTCAAGTGCTGGTGCCCAGTGCCAGTGTCAGGTCCCAGTCCCCCGTCCCAGTTCCCATTGCTGGGTCCCAGTGCTCGGGGCAGTCCCAGTGCTGAGTCCTGGTACCTGCTGCCAGCACCCAGTGCCCTGTCCCACCAGCCAGCACTGCCACTGCCCAGTCCCAGCACCCAGTGCCTGGTCCCAGCACCCAGTCACCGGTCCCAGCACCCAGTCACCGGTCCCAGCACCCAGTGCCCGGTCCCAGCACCCAGTCACGGGTCCCAGCACCCAGTGCCCGGTCCCAGCACCCAGTGCCTCGTCCCAGCACCCAGTGCCCGGTGCTCAGTGCAGAGCCCCAGTGCCCAGCAGCTGGTCCCAGTCCCTAGTTCCAGTGCCCAGCATGCTGAACTGGCTGCCGGCTGCGCTGTCCCATCCCCATGTCCCCAGTGTCCCCAATGTCCCCATGATGCCCCCCCAGCCCCGTGGCCCCGGGCAGTGCGTTCCCACCCCCCACCCCGGAGCTGCCCGGGACCGGTCCCGGGGCCGGCGGGTCGGGGGCTGCGGGCCGGTGCCCGGGGCTGGGCACGGGGCAGCCCCGGAGTGCCGGGGGAGAACGGGGGGTGCGGGGAGCCCCGGGAGGAGCGGGGAAAGCCGGGGGAACGGGGGAGGCTGAGGAATCCCGGGGGGAACCGGGCAGCCCCGGAGGGAGCCGCGGAGCCCCGGGGGAGTGCGGGGAGCCCCGGGGGGAGCGGAACGGGAGGCGGGGGAGCCTCGGGGGAGGCGAGGGAGCTCCGGGGGCTCCGGGGAGTGGGGCGGGGGGGAGCCGGGAGCCCCGGGGGCGCCGGTGCCCGGCGCGGCGCGGAAAGTTACGGGAGCGGAGCCGGGGCCGCGGGGAGCGGGGGGGTCGGGGCGAGGGGGGAGAGGCCGGAGGGGGGCCGGCGGCGAAGTTTGCGACCGGAACAAAGGCGGCACTGACTTTCCTGGGCCATGCTGATGACGGTCTCGGTGGTGGCGTGGTACTCGTCCTCCTCCAGGTACTCGTCGTGCTGCAGCGAGTCGCCCTGGAAGTCGTGGAGGTCGAGGATCTGCTGGAGCGGCGGCGCCTTGGGCAGCAGCTGGTTCACCACCTCGCGGGTGATGTTGGGCGCTTCCTTCAGCCGCAGCTTGCTCAGGATCTGCGACTTGATGCTCTCCAGCCGCAGCTCCTTGCTGTGCCGCCGCCACAGGCACACGGGGCAGGCGGGCTCGGCGGCGGCGGCGGCGGGGGGCTGCGCGCCCGCCGGGCCCCCCGCGACCAGCGCCAGCAGCCACAGCAGCACCGGGGCCATCCCGGGGCCTTCCCCGCCGGCCC
>CM021762.1:593657-622244 GCA_011075105.1 Heteronetta atricapilla
TCCCCCCCCCCCCCCCCCGCCCATGCCCTGAAGGCAGGGGTCTGGATTGCTGCCAGAGCCCCCCAAAATGCAGCCCCCTGGCTCCCCAAAACCACCTCCAGCCCCCGTTTTGCAGCGCTCGGCCTCATTGCCAGCACGAGGACAGAGCTGCCACGGGCTCCTCCGAGGTGAGCCCCCAGTGGTGGTGCACAAAAATAGTAAAAAGGGGCTGGGGGCTGCATTGGAAACCCCCCCTCTGCCGGTGGGGGGGTCGGAGCCACAGGGATTTACAGAGGAGAAGGAAAAGGTGAAAGAAAAGGGGAGCGTGGGGAGGGCTGAACACAGGGGGACAGCGCAGCACAGGCGTGAGAACACAGCAGACAACGGGGGGGGGAGAAGAAAGGCTGAGGAGGAAAAGAAAAACCAACCAACCGATGGCATGAGAACAGAGAAGTGTAAACTTTCCTTCGTTATCAACGCTAGCTAGGAGCTTCCTACAGTCTTGTTCCCTCGCCGGACCCGGAGGGGGAGAGCCCGGTGCCCTCAGGAGCTGGCTCCCTCCTGGCGGCTGGCTCGGGGCTTGCGCTGCGGCAGCCCCGCGCTGTGCGTGCTGGCGGCGGGGCCGGGCTCCGGGGGCTGCGGCTGGCGGGGGCTGCCCAGGGGCTGGACCCCCGGGGGGTTCTGATGCCTGCCGTGAGCCTGGCCCTGCCCGCTCCTGTGTCGGTTCCCGCTGGGTCGCCCGGTGGCGGCAGCGGGGGGACCGGTGTGGCGCTGGCCCTGGGACCTGAAACCGGCTCCTGGACGCCTGTTCCCCGGGGCAGCCTGGAAGGGAAGAGGGTGGGAGGGTGAGCGAGGGCGGACGGGGGCAGCTTCAGTGCCCCCAGTGCAGAGAGAGCTGCCCTCGGGGTGCGGGTACCTCTCGGGGAGGCTGGGGAGGGCGGCTGCTGGTGGCCCCCGCCGCTGCCTCTGCAGGGGCTGAGGGTTTCTTGCTCGCTGCGGTAAGGCTCGAGGCGGAGGCGGAGGCACACGCGGGGCTGGAGGGAGCAGAGGTCTCGGTGGGACTGCTCAGGGACACGGCTGTGACGGAGCTGCACCGGGAACGGGTGGAGTAGCTGTTCTTTGGATGAGAAACTGAAAGAGAAACGCCCCAAAATGCGCGTTCTGCACGCGGGACCCCGACCACTCACCCCCCAGCTGCTGCTTTGGGCCCTGTGACAGCGCGGCTGGGTCAGCTCACAGCTGGAGCCAAAGGCTTGACCAGCAACAGAGCTTTCTGTGGCAAGGTTTGTGGCTCAGCTCACAGGGAAGGGAAGGAGAACAGAGCCCCGGGCAAGGGAGGGCCGTCCCGCAGCCAACTCCTCTCCCACAGTCACGGTTTGGGGACAGACGTGCAGTTTTGGTGGATCCCAGCTCCCAGCCCGCTCACCTTGCCCGAAGGAGGCGATGCTCTTCTTCAGCGCGTCCAGATCGCAGGTGAACCGCGCCACCCTGCCCAGCTCCTCGTCGTATTTCCGCTCGCTCACGAAGTGCTTCAGAGAAAAGAGAGAGACCGCGCGTTAATTCAGTCCGGGCACCGAGTTACACAGCACAGGACTGGGAGACGGAGCCAAAGCTCTCCTGTTTTAACCTAGTAACAGGGATCTGAGCTGAGTGCCGCTTGAAAAGCCTTGGCTGAGCAAGCAGGTGGCTCCAAGGACGTTGGGAAACCAAGGAACAGAATTTTGTCCTGCACGACTTCCACCTCCAGGCAAGCAGCCTTCCCCGGGCCCCAGGAGCCCAGCCGCAGCCTCACAGCGGCTCCAGTGCGCAGCCAGCGCTGTGCAGGCTGAGCTCTGCGTGCTCAGAGGCAACAGGTTCCTCGGCTGCACTAATCCTGCTACAGGGGGCGAGAGCTGCGGGAGAACAGAGGTGACAGCAGCTCGGTTTTCAAGCTGGAGTTTAATTGATCCTTCACGCAACTTCGCGCTGACCTCTTGTGACAGGAGCTGGCGTGCCGGCGAGCAGAAGTGTTTTACAGAATATAAAAGCAACTCATGCACAGCAGGCAGGCTCTGCGAGCTAGGTGGAAAGGCAGAGGTCAGCCTGCACCAGCAGGAGGTTTTCACTACTGCTCCGAGGACAAAGCTTGGCCACGTTCCCGGCCCTGTGCCAGCTCACAATGGCTGAAGGTTGAACTGCACGCACCGGGGTTAATGTTTGGATGGTCGTTTCTTGGCTGAAGTTGGTATTTTGTAACGCAAAATATGCTAAAAGTGAAGATTTGGGATGAAGGGTCCCAGGCCCTGCTGCGTGGCTGCAGACAGCAGTATGCAGAGCGCTGGTGACGCTTTCGGACACTACAGAGACCAGGAAAGCCTTGCACACAACACAAAGCTGCGTCCAGAAGCATCAAGAACCCAGGAAGTTACCAAAAAAATCACATCGTGTTCGGGCGACAGCAGGACTCGGATCGATCAGACAGGAGCAGAGCGGGAAGCTCACCTTTATGTCAGCTCTGAGCTCGACCAGCTGCTCCTCCGACATTCGCACTGCCACATCGGTCATCTTCTTCAGGGCCTCGGCCTTCCTCTGCCGGCTGACCAGGATTTCCACTGCAGAACAGATCGCAGCTCAGGCCGTGCCGACACCGAAGCAGCCCCGGCCCCTTATTGGTAAGCAGCAGGTGCCCCGCGGCCCCCACAGACGGCCCCGTGCCAGCTGCACAGCAGCCCCCAGCTCCCCCCCGCCGCAGCCGCTCACGTCTCCAGACGCGGACGGAACCTGAGCTGTGAGCTGACTCGGAGACGGGCACGACTCGCAGCTTTAGCAGCTTTGCCTCTCTCCTTTCCCCATGCTAACTACTTTCCCTGGGCTCCTGTGCGCAGGGGCTCGGTACCATGCCCCTTGTGGAGCGCTTCCCATCGGCACCAGGCAGGCTGACAAAGCCCATTCCAGCTGCCCAAAATGCCCAAGTGCTGAGCAACGGCTGTCAGAAGGCAGCTCATCCCCCTTCTAACGAGGGCACAGAGCGACAACCTCACAGAGGACGCTCGCCGCGACCCACATCAGGCAGCAAACAACGGGGTCACAGCGCACAGCCAGCTCAAGGTACGGGGCAGGTTCTGGCTGCGTAGCACGCTCCGTGTTTAGAACACCAAGAAGTCAATACAAATCTGCTTCTCGGGGGGGGCTGCCTCTTTAGAGCACAGCAGCATGTACGGCTCGCCGGGTGCTGGTTTAAAGCTGGAGCCTTACTTGCTTCTGCTTTCACTTTGTCCATTTCGGCCAGCAACGCCACCTCGCGATCCATAAGGCTGGGGAAAAACAGAGAAAGGAAAAGGATTTGAGTACCAAACAAAGGGGACGCCAAGATCCTACGGCAAAAGCGCAGCGGCTGGCGGCTTCTGGGTTTGTCGGCCAGCGAGCAGAAACCAACAGAGGGCAGCAGGAACCCGCCGCCAGCCCGGCTTTGTTCCGGAGGCCGAGCGGTGGTGCAGGCTCTGCTGGCACAAAACTTGCCCCAGTCAGCGCGGAGCACGGCGCTGCCTTCCCCAGATCCAGCTGGGTGCGTGGTCACCTTACTCTGGTAAAGTCAGAGCCACTTGGCAAGGGCAGAGGGAACGGCAGCGGCGCCGCTGGCAGAGCCGCGCTCCGCTGGACTTTAACAGAGCAAAGTGAGGGCGCAGCTCTCGGAGGAGTTGTTCAGGGCAGCGGGGCAGGATGGGATCCACGGCTCCGGGCATTCGGGCACCGTTCCCCGACAGCAGCCTCTCGGAAACCACACCGTGAAGCCACCTGGTCGCAACGCTTCACTCTTACACCCTCTGTAGTTAATTAAACCTGGAGAAGTGTCCAGAAACCCCAGCTCGGGTGCTCTGCCCCATGTCACGGCAGGGCACACGCTGCTGCTCCCAAAGGGCTGCAGGGCTGACGTGGGAGCAGGCACCGCTCCGGCGGGCGCAGTCCCCAACGCCCATCTCTTACGGCCCAAGGGTTTTTCACCCGCTGTGGGAGCACCCCAGGGGGGTCACAGTGAAGCATCGCCAGGAGGCTCCGCGTGCCTCGAGCGTGTCCGTTGCCACGAGACCGCGAGTCCCCCGGGCATCGCGGCAGCAGCCTTTGTGCGAGCGGAGCCGTGCAGCTACTGCCCGAATTCAGCACATTTGGGCGACTGAGCACCTGCCAGCAAGGCAGGGCAGGCAGGCAGCAACACAGCACCGCTGCTCGCAGCCTGAAGAGGAGGGCTCTGAGCCCACCAAGCGACTCAGGTTACAAGGAGAGGAAACACCAGTGCTCCCACTCTGGACAGAGCCAGGTACTGGTCGCGGCTGTTGTTCACCGTAAGGAATCCAGCTCCTCACACATCCCCTCCCTGGAAATGCTTCTGTGCTTCTACGCGACGCCTCCCACAGCTAATCCTCAGCTGTGCCGGCGGCATCGCTGCAGCTCACCTTCACCTTCCCTCAGCCGCCGCCCGTGGCTCGAACGCATTCGGCATCCAGCCTGTAAGATTCATTTCAGTTCCTGATTTCTAAATATACGTCCTGGTTTCGGCTAGGATGGAGTTAATTTTCCTCCTAGTAGCTGGTACCGGGGCTGTGTTTGGGATTTGGGATGAGAATAACATCGATAACCCCCTGATGTTTTAATCGTGGCAGGGCAAAGCTTGCACTGAGCCAAGCTCCTCGCTGCGTCCTGCCAGCGGGCAGGCTGGGGGTGCAGCAGGAGCTGGAGGGGACAGGCCCAGGAGAGCTGACCCCAACTGGCCAAAGGGGTACTCGGTACCATACGGCATCATGCTGGGAATTAATGGGGGGGCCTGGCTGGGGTGGGGGGACCAGCTGGGCATCGGTCAGCGGGCAGTGAGGAATTGCATTGTGCATTGCTTGCTTGCACACATCGGTAGTAGTACTATTAGTATTATTCTCCTTTCTTTCCTGTCCTAATAAACTGTCTCTATCTCATCCCAAAGGCTTTCGTTTCTCTCTGATTCTCTCCCCCATCCCAGAGAGGGAGGGGAGAGGGTGAGGGAACGGCTGCGCGGTGCTGAGCTGTGGCCGGCTCAAAGCACGGCGCTATGAAAGCAAAGCTCTGTGAGCTTTACGCTGCTTGCAGTACAGACACCAAATTATACCGAGGGCGAGAGCAGCAAAGCACAGGGTCGGCCCTCCAGCACAGGCCACGGGCTTTTTCAGCGAGAAAGGTTTGCCTGAAAATGGGAAGAGTATTTATTTTAGCGGCTGCCTGAAAGGGAACCCACAGGGCAGCTGAAATGCAAACTCAAACCACGGCTCCCGCTCCTCCGCGTGTTGGAGAGGATGGAAGCGAGATCAATTTAAACAATTCCCTCTGAACAGCGGCTTTGACATTTGGCGGCTTCTGTTGATTTATCGCTCTGTCCATCTGCCTTTGCAGGGCAGGAATTGTTTCTGCTCGTAGCACAGCAGGGGCCTGATCCAGGTCAGGCACTCTCAGCCCAACTGCACAAATACAACAGCGCGTGTCAAAAGCTACACTAATAAGGCTTCACCTTGTTTCCAGCCGTCCCCAGCGCAGCTCGACCTGGCTCCACAACAGCAGAACCAAGGGCAGGGTCCGGGGAGATGCCCCCGGGGCCACGTCACCGCAGGAATCCCCCAGAGAGCCACACGGGTGCGAGCGTGGCCACGACGATTAACCGGGTGCAGGAGCAGCGCGGCCGCGCCGCACACCCCAACAACGCCTTCCCCTGAGCACACGCCTCACTCCTGCAGGACCAGCGCCTGCCTTTCAGGGGCTGCTTCGGGCTTTCTCCTTCAGGCAGACCCACACGCACCCCGGCACGGCTTACAGCCCGCGTCCCTTTGTAATTTAATTTACTCGGCAGCGCTCAGCTGGAGGCCTTTACCCAATTTTACAGTTGGGCTGGCTGAGGAACAGAGGTCGAGTGGCTTGGCCCGAGGCTGGCGTGACGAGGGACTCGGAGCAGCCCCCGGCGCTCTTCCATCCCGAGGAGGCCCCCGCACGGCTTCTGCTCCCCCCTGACCCAAGCGCCTGCCCCGCACAGCCCGGCGCTCGGTGCTGCGCTGCTCTGTCCCAGGACAGGAACACAAATCCACCTCGGCCAGAAAGGCTGGGCTCGAGGGAAGGAAGCTGAGGCGCACCACGAAGAAAGAGGGGCAGCAGATAAACCGAGAGCTGCTGACAATGAAATAACGGGAGAGAGACTCTCGGCCCCAGGCCCACCTCAGCCTGCAGCGCTGAGCTTACCCACCCCGCCCAAAAGGCTCGGGGGGCTCTGAATTGCTGCTTTCCCTGCCAGAAAATATATATTTTTCCCCCAGGAAAAATATTCTGGGAATTGGGGACTGTCAGGACTCCCTCGTTCAGGTTACCCCATTGTACTCAGGCAAGAGGAGGGCCACAAAGATGACGAAGAGCCCGGAGCACCTCTGCTACAAGGACAGGCTGAAGGAGCTGGGGTTGGTCGGCCTGCAGAAGAGAAGGCTCCGGGGGGACCTCACAGCGGCCTAAAAAGGGCTGCAGGAAAGCTGGAAGGGACTCCGTAATAGTGATAGGAGGAGTAATGGCTTTGAACTAAAAGAGGACGGGTTTACATTAGATATAAGGAAGAAATTCTTCACTCTGAGGGCAGCAGGGCACTGGCGCAGGCTGCCCCGAGGAGCTGTGGCTGCCCCATCCCTGGCAGCGCCCACGGCCTGGCTGGATGGGGCTGGGGGCAGCCTGGTCCGCGGGAGGACCAGGGCAGGGGCTTGGGATGAGATGGGCTTTCAGGTCCCTTCCAACACAAACCACTGTACGATTCCATGATAAATCCTCGCACAGCAGGAAACCCACCCCTGCCCCTCGGGGTGGATTTCTGAGACCGTGACGTGCGCCCGGCCGCAGCGCGGGCCTGACCGTGGTGAGCTTCTGGCGAGGGGCTGAAGCCAGCAACCCTCGCTGCTTAAAAGGACCCCCAAAGTGCGTCTGCGACACACGCGAGCTGAAACGAAGCAGTCCACGCTTTGCTTCTCATGTTTCCCGGTTCAGATGAACAAACCTGCTTTTAAATCAGGTTTGCCTTTGGTAGGCCGCCAGTCGGAGCAGTGATTCAGCAAGAGGATTTCACTGCTGGATCTTGTCCTGTGCCACGGGGTTTAAAAATACACTAATTGTTCTCCGGGTCAGGAGGGGAGGGGGAGGGTGGAAAACAAGAAAGCTGTGACGGAACAAATGACGTCTCCGCTCACCGGCAGCTGCGTCACTTTTGGGAAAAGGAAAGTGAATCTTTTTTCTGAATGCCCCGGCTGCAGAGCGGCCGCCTATGGGCTGCGTGGGGCTGGCACCCCCCTGGGCAGCTCCTTCACTGGGTGTTTGTTGGAGAAGGCTCCCGGTGGCCCCGTGCCAGGGGAGAAGGCTCCCGGTGGCCCCGTGCCAGGCCAGCTCCCGGAACCGCGCGTCCTGCTTTGCCCGCCCGGCTTTTCGGGGCAGTGCCGCGGGACTGGACTTGGGTCTTTAACCTCGCCGAACGTGAAGCAAGCCTTCTAGAGGTGATAACACAAAGTCAAAGGGCGAGGGATTGCTTATACAGACCCGGGCACGGTAACCAGAAGAGTGACATTTCCCAAAGCAAGGGAGGTTTTTAGTGATGTTGTGAGGTAGGGAGGCAGACAAAACCTAACAAAACCCACTGCATGCAGTGCTATTATCCAATCTGCCTCAGTCGTGACTCGGTAGCCACTAACAAAGCAGGGTCTAACATGAATATGAACACACCTGAGTTAGAGCCACAAATCTCTCAGCCATCAGCAGGGAAAATCCCCTCCTGCCACAGCTCTTCCAGAACACGAGAGGGGCCGGGAGCTCCTCGTCCACGTTGGCTCTGAGACCACACGCGTTAGAAAGCATCGAAACACAGGTGAGGGCACGCAGACACCACTAACCCCGCCTCTCCCTCTCGCTCTAGCCTCTTTTGTTGAGTTCAAAAGTCTTCCAGAAACACTCTTTGTCACTATTTTTAGCACGTGCTGAATTTAAACGCAGGGCAGCATTCCGCTCCAGGAGAGCGCTTCCTGGTAGCAAAGTTCAACACAAGTACGCGCACGAGAAAAAAAGCCCAGGCTGAACAACCAAGTTTGCCAGAGGGCTTCAGAATTCAGCAATCTTTACATCCCTACCACTAAATACTCTTGCCTCTGAGGCCACAGAGTTTACAGACACAGATAGCTTTTGACACAGGTTTGCACGTCTGCCAAGCCTCTAATCCTTCGGCGTGATAGCAGCATTTTAGTTACTTGTCAAATATTACTCACTGCAGGCAAGGAGAACTCTCTGTGCAGTTTCTTATGAATATTTCTCTACCAAAAGCACTCGTGTTTGTATAACCAAGAACAACTTCTCACTAATAGACTCAGCCAGGACAGCAAGTGCACCTGATGTTAGGACTTCTGGAATATCATCCTAAAGCACTTACCCAAAACAATGAAAATGTTCATTAAAAAGACCTGATTACATACGTAGGGAACATCATGCCCAGTATGAAAAGCTTGGTTCCAAAAAGGAGAAGTAGTGCGCTACAGAATGATCCGTGATGTGTATTCATGCCTTCAGAAGGATCCTGCTCTTCCCTGTTATATTGAACCCTGATTTGAAGATGTCAAATAGAAATGTTTGCTTTGAAAAGACGCAAACTGCTGCACTCTTTGCTCCCAACACCTCTCCTTCCAGCACCTAGCAGACAGTAGTTATCTGGAGAGTTCCTTGTCTTATCTGCGTCTAAAAGGGCTTTATGGTGCCAGGTTAACTCTCGTACAAAAGCGGCGCCAAAGATCGTCACAGACCCGGACGGACACACCGAAGCCTGGAAGGTTTTTTAACCTCTCGCTGCATGAGGGGGACGACAGCTCAAACACAGGCCCAGCAAAGCTGCCTGCAAAGAAGGCTTCTGAAAATTGCAGAGCACAGGACTTTAGCCTCCAGCTTATTCTTTACAACGTGCTGAGCTCTCAGACACTGAAGAACGGCGCTTGGCCAGCAGGGCAAACACCAGCATGCCATTAGGCTGACTGGAAAGCTGAAGTCTTATTCCAAACTCATTGATCTTAATCCTCAACATCTGGACCCGTTCCTACATTTTACTTACCTACTCTGCAGTTCAGCAAAGACCTGCTTCATCTTCTTAATGGAAGCATCCATTTCCTCTTTCACCACAACCCGGTACCGAGCCAGTGAAACGGTGCAGCGCTGGAGATCCTTCACTGATTTTTCAATATTAGAACCTACCAAGAGACAGAGAGAGCTCAAGCAGCCGTGTCAATCACCCCGCTAAATCCTCCCACCAGGGATAAATCAGGAGACGGCTTTCCCTCTTGTTTTTAACACTGTGCACCGCTTGGTTTTTAAAATTTCCTTCCCCAGCACAAAGGCACTAGGTTCAGCTGGGGCAGCCCTAGGGATTTTCCTACTGGGTCAAGGTTTTCCAGGGCTTGTGGAATTTCCTTCTACGGGCAGAGATGCCCCTCCACTTTTTCAAATACATGACAAGAATCACCAAATTTCCTCCTTATATCTAATCTAAGCCTACCCTCTTTTAATTTAAAGCCATTTCCCCATTGTCTTATAGCCACACTTAAACCAAACGCATCTCTGAGTCGCTTCTGTGTGTGAGAAACAAAGTTGTGTTTTTCCAACAGAAGGTGTTTTTGCAGTGGAAAATTCCACTAACCTTGCATATCCAACAGTGATTGTGTGGCATAGCAGTGGGGAGTTATGTTCAGCAGATAAGGGGAAGGTCCCACTGTCCCAAAATAAGGAGGGTAGCTAAGAAAAACAGGATGAGCAGTACGAAATCAGTAAAAACAAAAATCACGGGCCCTCGAGTCACGAGAGATGAAGGAAAAAGAAAAGGAAAAGGAGAAATTAACGGGTTGGTCAAATGAAAATGTACATATACGGTGTGGAAGTGCATCGAGCAGGTTGTGAACCTGTAGTACTCAGCCAAAGAGGAAAGGAGAGAAATCAGGTGTCGGGTAATAGGGAATGTAAGGTTATGATGAACTTTTGCTGTGCGCTCCTGCTTGCAGGACGCCCGCCACTGCAATCGAGACTAAAATCGTTCAGAGAAGATCCTGTCTGAAAAAAAGTATTGAGATTTTTCTCACGTGTGTTAGGGACAGGGAACAAGGGAAGCAAATTCCGCTCGCAAGACCAGCGCACGGCATCACCGAGCGATACGAAACGACTGCTCGCTCGGGGGAGAGAAGCATCTCAGGAGCTAAAATTAAATCTGTACAGAAGATTATTTCCTCAGCCCAGGAGATGAGAGGATTGGCTCTCTGCTGCCAGGGTTAGTCTCTGCGTCCCAGCTCCCCGTCGGGGTGCAGCACCTTGCCCGAGCCCTCCGCAGCTTGCCGGAGCGTGGTTGCCCCCTGCCAAGCTCCATTAACAACTGCTCATTACAGCTCTGGCGTGCGGCACCAAGGTGAACCACCGCCACCGCGTCTCACTGCGCTAAGTCTAACAACTGCGATCACAATTGGGGTCTCTGAGGTCCTTCCTGTCCCCCCTTGTTATTGTAAGAACTCAGCTGTGGAGAAAGCACTCAAAAGATTAAAAAAAAATGTGGTGGAAGGAAGCTGTCACTTCTCGTAACAGGGCTGGACCAAACTTCTGGCCTTTCGACAAATTCTCACAAAAGATGAGAAACAACCTAAAGGCTCGGTGAGGGAGCACGCAGAAGAATGGGCTAAACGTATGCAGCGAGACTGGCTGCCTCCTCCCCTGCTTCTCACCCACATGGGTTTGCTGCTCCGGGCACTACATCTAAACTGCTGTCATGATTCCCCACTGTGCGTAAGGGGAGAAGAGGAGAAGAGTGCGAGTTGGTGACCAGATAATAAGAAGTATGTTAGCTCGCATTAAAATCAAAGTCCAGCAAGCCTCAACCCCGGCTGCCAGCGACACCACGGAAAAGGCGGCGAGAATTCGGCCAGCAGCAACCTGCCACGGTACCGGAGCGGGCGCAGCCCCCCCAGGGCCTTACCGAGCTTCTTGTTGGCAGGTGAAACGGGAACGTCGTCCAGCCGCGCTCCGGGCAGGCAGGCGGGAGCCGAGTTGGTCGCCGTGGATCTGGACAGAGACCTGTTAGCGCTCCTCTGCTCAGGCCGCTGTCTAAGAGATGAAGGGCTCTGGGAAGGATGCATGGTGAGCGATTTTGTGTCAAAGCCTGCTATTCCATTCTCTAGCTCAGGCACTGCTGTAGAAAAGCACACTTGTTTACAGGGGAACGCGAGGAGGACAGCAGAGCCCTGACCGCCTCTTTACGACACCGAGCAGAAATCAAGGCGAGCCGCTCGCTCCTGAAGAGCCGCCCAAAGAGCTCGGTACCCAGAGCTGACCCGAACCAAAGGAACCCAAAAGGCAAGAGGCAGCGCTCTGCTCTTTAAACGCTCGGTGCCCGTCTCCTGTGACGCCCTACAGAGACTAACCTGTTCTATCAGGCATGGCTGGTGCGGCAGACTCGCAATCCTCTAGCTCCCTGGCATCAATTGAAAGCGCATCCAAACCTTCGCTGAGCGAGTCCACAGACTCAGTGTCGTGGGCGCAGCCGTTCACATGGTAACCGTTAATTCCACCCTGCTCCGAGTCCGCCGACGGCTCCTCTTCAGTGGGCACCAATTTCCTGGGATCTGCGAGGCCAGGGCTCGACTCGGCTTGCGGTTTCGGTTTGGTTTTCTTCTTCTTGTTCTGAGGATTAGGCATCCGCGCCACAAAAGAGGAGGGGGGGGGGGGGAAACGTTAAGCTTAAATTCCTAAAGGGAAAATTAGGCTTATGCTTACTGGTTGAAAGTAGCTGAATTAAGTGCTTTTTCAGCCAGCCTGGCTGTTGATCCTATTAACAGTCGGAAGGATTTATTCCACAATGAGGACAGATACGGGGGCATTAATGCGACGCGAATGCGTTATCCTCTCTGGCGGTGCGCCAACGAGACCACGGCTGCGTAACCGCTGGGCAGCGGGAGAGGTTTGGGGCCACAACCCGCAGCAGCCCCGCACTGCTCAGGGGGAGCTCCCAGGGCTTTCTGCAGCAGCCAGGCAGAACTTTCTTTTATTCCAGACCTCGCTCTGACAAAAATTCCCTCGTTTCCCAGCACGTGGCTGTTCAGTCGCAGTTCTCCCTCCCTGTTTCATTCCGGTGCTTTTCAAGAATTCAAAGGAGTCCTTCTGAATAATTATGATTTTATTCTCGCCCTGGTGGATTTAGACATTATAATATCAAGTCCTGGAACTTTGCAAATCTTTATTTAACCGTTTCACAGGGCTCTGAGCACAGAACTAGGCAAAACAGGCGAGGAAGCTTACCATGACACAGAAATATACTTCCACAGACCTCAGCATTAAATGCAACTGTTCAGCTCCAAAGGTTACCGATGAAAAATGGAACTGCACGACTATCCGAACAGTGAATTACAGAGCTCTGGTGAAATAAAGGGACCTGAGAAAGATTTACTTCGGCGCGGGGCTGGGAGCGTGGATTAGGGGTCCTGTGGAGGGTCAGCAGAATAAAAGCGATCGCTAGGGCAGTAAGTCTAGAAGCCTTTTTTTTTCCCGCTGCTGCACCCACCATAATGTGCCTGACAACTAAATTGAATGCAAATGCGGGGAGACGATGATGTTTACAACTTGCGCTGAAGTTAAAGTGTAAATCATTGCCCTGAATAGTGAGGCACCTGATAACCTAGCGATCGTCTCGGGGAGCCTGCTCTGCTACCATCAATACACGCCTTCGCTCTTTGCTTTCTTTTCTCACTGAAATTACGAGGAATGCCCACCGTTCTCTGTGGTCTGAATTTATGCTCTCCCTCACCCTCAATAAAACAAAAATAAAAGAGGAGATAAATACCTTCGTAAAGTATATTTAAAGGCATTACCTTTTTTTTGCCTGTTACAGTCCATTCTTTCAGTACTTCACTGGCATTCCCTAAAACGAAACACAGAGATGAGCAGCGGACAAGGCACCTGCTTCCAGCTCTTTCACGTGGAAGCACCTCCACACCCGGCGCCAGCCGCGACACTTCCTACGCCCAGCAGTTTCAGTTCTCTTCGCTGACGTAACAAAAGGATCGGTTTCGTTTTTGCTCTGGCCCGAACAGGACTACACCCTTAGAACACAGGGCCAGCTGTTTCCAGACAAACATCCTCGCCTCGGCTGTGTCGCAGCACAGCTTTGGGTGTTCAGAGCCCTGCCAGAGCACGTTCTGAGCTCAGGGTCAGACATCCGCTGGCTTTCTCTGCCGGGGACCCTGGCTCAGGATGCCCAAAGCCGCCACGCGTCCCGCGGGCCAGGGGCATGGTGCGGCTCTCTGTGATGGTCAGCACAGCAACAAGAGCAGCAAAGCGATGGGCAGCGTCACCAGCAGGGTCAGAAAACCCATCTAACACAGCACAAAGTACAGACAGCATCTATGGAAGCTGAAGACGTACCTGGTTTTGCACACATGAGCAAGAGTTTCCGTGACTGCATACCTAACAGGCATTATCTAACAAGCTAGTGAGCACTTCTCTCTGCCTTGATGGAGAAATACCCCCAGAAATTGGGAAGAGAACAGGCTGCTGCTTGCCTTTGTGCTTGGGCGTGCTGGGAAGCTCTGAGAGCTCGCTGCCGACCGGGGCACTTACGCACAGCCCCGGCTGCACGAGCTCCATTGCTTCCCAAAAACATCCACAGCCGGGGCAGGTTCGAGTCACAAGGCCACAAAGGCAGCCAAGAAACCCGCTGCGGTTACCTTCCATGAAGGCCTGCACCGTTCTGTCCACACAGTTGTCAAAGTGCTGCAGCACGAGGACGATCTCGTTGTTGCTCCTGTTGGGGACGATGGCACGCACTGCGCTGATCTGGAGGGAGAGAAAGAGGCGACACGTAAACCATCCGCTTCACCCCGCATCGTGCCCACAGCAACCCTTCTGCAAGCGGTCTGAAACCCTTAACTGATGACTTCCTTATAAAACTTTAATGCGCCGGGACGATTTAGCCTGAATAAAATTTTGCTTTTGACAGAACTGCAGTTAGCTCCCAGACAGAAACATCTTTCACCTCCGAGAGCAGATGAAGATACAGCGTTCATGAGCTCTTCCACAGCACGTGGCGAGTTAAAGTCTCAGAAGACACATTTACCTTCTCCTTCATGTTTTCAAAGGTTCCTCCTTGGGCCATCACAGTGTTGGACTGCACATCAAAAATAAACCCAGACGGATCTGTGAAGACAAAGGAGAGGGAGGCTGTCTTCTGAACAACAGGCACCAGGAGGCGTTTGGAGGGAGATGAAGCGAGGTCAGCCCCGGCTGGCTGCCTTGCCAAGGAGGACACTGAAATCCTACAAACTCACAGCGGCCGCGGGCCGATCCCATTACCGGAGGGTAACCAGCCGTGACGTCCCAGCCTTGCTCAAGGACCAGGTTCCGTTTCGCCAGCTGGGGTGCTACCAAGTAATCCCGGCTGAACCCAGCGTGCCCACGCCCCGCTGACCTCAAGAAGCCAATAAAAACTCCGAAACCACCCACGGATCAGAGCCGCGAACCAACAAACGCGAGCCCCAGCAGGGCTGGCCCGCAACTGAATCTCGCTGAAGCCGACCAGTTCCACCCTCCCATTTCTGTATTAATCTTTTACTGAGCCCAGTAATAAAGAGTTAATGACAGCCTCAGCGCCAGAGCCTTGGAGCAGTGCGCTCACCAATTTCCTCCACCTGCAGATACAAATGGCAAGCAGCCTGATAAATGGCTTTGAAGATTCAGCAGCTTGCGCTCCCCGCCAGCTACGATCTCCAAGGCAATGCTTATTTTCCAAAAGAGACCCATAATTGAGGCAGCCATCGCCAACAGGTCTGCTCCCTGTCAGCGAGCAAAGGTCGCAGAAGTCTGAGGGCTCCGCCGCGAGAGATGGCCACGAGGGGCTGGAAGCACAGACCCACGCTTGACCATGCTGCCAAAGGTCTGCGCAGCCCAGATTTCAGGTTTGCTACAGAAAAGGGACAAAGCAGGTCGCGGGTGGGCACCCCAGCACCCTCACCTCCTGCTGCAAGCCCCTGAAGCCCTTTCCAGGGACTTCCCACGCAGCACCGAGGGCAGATTTCCTATGAGGGCAGCAGCTCGAGCCTCGAGCACAAGGCCAGGGGTCCTCCTGCCGAGCTCCTCAGCCAGGTTCCTGCAGGTGCCACCGCTTGGCAGCTCCGGGGACTGCCCAGGGACAGGGCCACCGGCGGGGACAGGGCAGCTTGCCCGGTCACTGCCCCGTGCTGTAGCCCGGGCGCTATTCCCAGCTGCTGATTCACGTTCCTTCCCTCACCTCCTCTAAATAACTCGTACGCGGCGTTGAGACACACCATTGACTTCCGCGGTTCCCAGACATTGATGTAGCATTTAAACTGCGATGCCTCCAAATACAGTGACAGAATTGTGAACATGATGGAAAGGTCAGGCTCTTATTAAGGCTACAGATGAATGGTTAAATTCTTCCCCGCTCCATCCTTACCCATTGCAGCCCCATGAGCAAGATTTTCTCAAGTTTCCGGAGCTCACAGAAGTTTGAGTTCCCAACTTTGCAGTCCTTAATCTTGTAAATGGCCTTCAGATTCCCATCGCTGACTGAGAATTTGCAATCTTTTTTTTCCAGAATTCTCCTCGCAGAGCAGCCACCGAGGACCCAGGTGCCAGGGAAGATGAAGCTTGGCTCCCCCGTGCAGCACATTCTCAGCCACTCAATCCCATCCCTCCCCACCTCTATTTGCGCTTGGTCTTGCAGGGCACCGGACCTGTCAGCGCCGCGCTCCCAGCTGCCTCTCCAGCTCCCCGTCGCTCCGCCACGGCCTGAGTCCTCCTGGCCTTAAAACGTTTATCATGCAAAAATTATGCAACGGAGACTACGCCGTATACATTTGATATTGCCCAGGAGCACTCCCAGGCATCATTAAAAGGGCTGCTGGCGCTCGGGTCTCTCGTGGTAGCGGCTACTTGCAAGAGCGGGTGGAATTTAAAGCGCTCACGTCCTCGCTGACACAAGCCTGGCTGCCACCGGTGGCTCCGGGATTTGGGGAATTAACATCTTAGCGGGGACAGAAAGCCCCTCCGCACTGCCAGGGCTCCGACTGTGCCCGACGTGCCTGACATGACGAGGCACTCGGCTGCTCGGGCTGAGCTCTGCTCAGTGGAGCCGGCACCACGCGGCGCTGCCCCGGTGATTCGATGCAATAAACCCCAGAGGCGACGCTAACGGCCTTAATCGCTTCTGGGTTCCCAGCTGTATCCTCCAGGAAAACGGGGTGGCGAGAGAGATCGTTCATCCCAGACCTCTGGCTGTTGTATTTCCTTGCTATTTATCGGACTAATTGTTTCCCCTCAATAGAAACGCCGAGGGTGTACCAGGAAGAATCCACCCTACCGAATATCGCGCTGCCGGCTTATTTCAGCCTGCTCCTCCTGTAACTCCACTAATTAGTCCTTCCTGTACCAAACACGTGCAAGAATTAGAACTACAACCTCACAAACGCGCGCTCTGCTTCTATCAGATCAGCCTGGGGCAGACACTCGCCAAGCTCGGTTCCCCCCGATGCCTCCTGGCTACGGCAGCACCGAAAGCCCCGCTCCGAGCGCTGCCGGGCTCACGGAGCCCCAACATCGCTGCCTGGAGCACAGCCGAGACTGGGTTAAACTGGGAAACATTTACGGGCTCTGCGGCTTCTCGGGTCGGTGGTGGCCACGCCGGCTCTGCCGGGCATAGCACTGACATGAAGCGCCTGAAGGCACAGCGCTGCTCGCGCTGAGCAGCTCCGCTCCGCCCGCAAGGACCACGAGACGGCTGTGCCCAGTGCTGCAGGGGGTGGCAGGACAGGAATTAACGCATCACAGGAATTAACGGGAATTAACACATCCTCCTGGTCAGGGAGAGGTAGAACGCCTTCACTCCATCGGCCTGCTCTTTCAGGCGTCACTGCAGGTGGAAGGACCCAAAACCACGGGTCAATCAGGATTTCCGAAAGAAGCGCTGCATGAAAGACCCCGTTTGTGGGAGCTGGTTGTGGTTCCGCTGCTCCCAGGCTCCAGGCGCTGCACTTGGAGCACCAACAGCTCGGGTTTGGCCGCCCGGAGCGTCCTGCTTTTCCTTACAAACGCCGTCACCGCGCCCCACTATTCGCGTGGAACAGCTCCTGCTCACAGGCAGCAGCGGTGCCAACGCTAAGCCCTCTCCCCGTGAATTTGAGGGCAGCGAGTACTAAACTGGGGTGGAATCAACACCCCGCAGGTCTGCTGGGGATCACTCCGAGCTGCTGATGAAACGTTTTATTGACATTGGGAAAAAAATACACGGAACCAACGCGGCGATTTAGCAAAACTGTGAGTGCACCAGCGTCTGCCGAGCGGAAATTAACGCTGTGGTTTACAGGGACGCAGAACAAAAGAAAAATGAGGTCTCCTGCAGGACTTGACAGCTACCTCCGCCTGTCCTTATGATCCAGGAGAACGAACACCACCAATGCCACGCGCATCTGCAAGCCTTCCCTGCCACCAAAACACACGAAGCTACCCGAGGGGCTGCGCTCGGCCGATGAGCTCCCCTCACTCAACCTCCATCAACGCTCGCTGCCGGGGCCCGTTCAAAAACCAGGGCTCGGTGCCTCCGTCAGCTGCCGTGGAAACTCTGTCAGCGCCCAAAGAGGCAGCCCAAGGAGATGGCAGCAGCACGACAGGGTTTTGCTAGGCAAGAAACCCCGCTTATTTTTTCAGATTGGTCTGAAGAGCCCAAGAACAGCACGCAGCCTCTGAAGTCCAAACCTGACACAGGAAAGCGAATGGTTCCAACCGGGCTTCAGTTCAGAAAAAAAATGCACGGGGCCACAACGGGGGCCTGCAACCCTGAGATCTGCCCCCAAGGTGAGCAGGAAGAGGCTGCCAGAGGTCCGAGCCCAGCAGAAGCAGGACAGACACAACGCGCCAACGCAGGCTGCATCCCACATGCGGGGCCACAGGCACCCGATGGCTTGGAACAGGGGGAAAACTGAACAAGCAATTAAAGCAAAGTTTGCCCGCAATGGGCTGAACTCGCCCTGGGGCAGCTCTCTGAGCCTCTGTTTCAGCACACGAGCAGTAGGGCAAGGTAAGCACAGGCAGTTTTGGGGAGCAGAGGGGGCAAAGCAGGATGGAGCCACGGTGCTGAGCCTCCCTGCATTGCCCTGCCCCACCTGGCTCCCATCCGTATGCTGGGGATGGAAAATCAAATTGAACTTGGAGGCGGAGGGATGCAGCCAGAGCCCCTGCCGGCCCCTCACAAGCTGGGATTGGATTTATCGGGTCGCAGAACGCGCTCCACGTTGGGCTCCGTGTTTCCCCTGCATGACTCCGAGCGGCGCGGGGCCATCTCCTGCTGCGTGGGTTCTCCCACAGAGTCCTCCAGGCACGGGCTGAGCAAACGGCGTGCAGCCAAACAGCTTCTCCTCCTCGAGCGCCGCGCTGGTAAACAAAGGGGGAGATTAAAAGGGAACTTCTCACTCTGCTGTGCAGGCTCCCCGCTGCTCGGGCTGAAACCTTCCTTTGCCGGTGACTGATCCCGAAGACCTTTCCCCTCTCCAAAACTCACGCAGGGCAATTTCTCATCCATCGAAATCAGCTCCGCGACGCATCCAGATGAGCAGGAGCCCGAGCGCCGTTTGGTTCAGGCACCTGGCACGCCTACAGCTGCGGGCTGATGTCCGGAAACAAGATTTATGTGATTGCTTTGTATCCCGGGGTCAGCAGTCATTCCCCAGCCTGGTGCTGCTTTCACTCAAATCAATTAATCGAGTCGGAAGGGGGATGAGAGGGAACGCGCTCGCTTGGCACTGGGGCGGGGGGAGAGAAGCTCTGGGAACCGAGGATGACCCCGACAGCGGTAAGCCAACAAACCTAGACTCTGGAAAAATATTTATTCAGCAGTCTGGCATCATGGACACTACCTGCCCTCTGGATTTCTAAAGCACCCGTTACCGAGTGGCTGAGGGTCGAAAGGAGCCACCCGGCACAGCCCCAGGGGGACAGAGCTAGACGTAGGTGTGCACACGGGGCTGATTACACGCCTGGTCTGCAGCTTGAGCCGTTTTCCCTTCTGGTTATAGCTGAGACGTTCACAAAGGTCCGGGGCTCCTCTAAGCAGCAGGTGGGCTCCTGATGCTGCATCATTTAGCACGGCTCTCCCTCGGTCTGCACCTCTCAAAGCCTCTCTCTGGCTCTCTGTTACGCAGCACGAGGCTTTTGCTTTGCCTTCGGGAAAAAAGAGAAGCCGAGGAGGCGTTCCTCACCCGAACGAGCCCAGTTCCTCCCGGAGGGCTGGGAAATAACCCTGCACCACGCCGACACTGTGAGCAGCAAAGGAGCACCCGAAATCAGGCCCAAAGTGGCAGCAGCTCTCCCTGTCCCTCTCCAGCAGCCTCCCAGAGCCCTCTTCCTTTGCCCTGCCTGGCCGCAATAATTCCTCCCTGACCACCACGGCGCGTTTTTCTCTCCCCATGTGCTCAGCACCAGCCGGGCTCCACGTCCGGCAGCCAGGAAAAGGCAATTTCATTCCGACTTGTACCGAAGCTTCCAAAAGCACAGCCACGGCCTTTTAAAAATCATTCAAGAATTACCCTGTGCTGTAATTTCCATAACTGCTGCTAATTGCTTCAAATCACGCCCGGGTCTAGCTGTCAGAGGACAGCAGGGCTCCCTCAGGTAGACACCGCTTCCACGCCAAAGCTGCTCGGAGAAAAAGAAATCTACAGAGAACAAAAGCTCCTCTCTCGAGGCGGAGGACATGAATTGTCAAACCCGTGCGCCTTCAATTATTAATTAGCAGCCGGCTCAAATAAAAAAGAAACTCGTAACCCTCCACCCCTTCCCCACCCCCTCTGGAATTAATGCCTCACGTGTGGCAGCTGAGATCCCTCGCTGAAATAAGCCGCTCGGCCGCTTAACGTGCGACGGCAAAGGAAGGCTGCTGAGGACAAAGCTCCTCGAGAAGCCGCTCGCTGCCCTCCTGCACCCATCTCCGAGGGGCAGACGGAGTCGCTCCGGCTGGAATCGTGTCCCCTGCTTCTGAACCAGGTTCCCGACACAGTCGAGGGGCCAGGGCTGCCTCGGGGACGGGGTGAAGCTCGGTGGGTTTAACCCCCCCGTCGCCCCAACACCAGGCAGATACACGCCGGCCGTAGCCGGAGAGGAGAAGCCTCGCACCACCCCCGCTGGGGACCCCAGGGAGGAGGGGAAAAAATAATAAGTTTGGCTCCGGAAATCTTCAGCCGCAGAAAATCTTTTTCTCCTGCTTTCTGACAGGGGAAGCGCGGCGATGGTAACGCTACGGAGCCGCTCACGGCGTCAGAACTGTCCGGCTGGACATCTGAAACGCTGCTAGAAATGTCACCAAACCCACCAGGTTGTACCATTGTCACCAAGACAGCGACAATAAGCTGTCAAGTGACATTAGCAGCCTGGAAAGGAGTGTAGCACGAGCAATTAACCCCCCTCCCTAATTGATAACTGTGGAATCAATCGTGCTGTTTATTGACGTTTGATTGCACCGCGGCGGCACGCGTCTTACCTTTTGGGGTTTGCTTTTTAGACATCTCGGCGCGTTTGCTCTAACGTCCGGCTGCACCGGGGGGGGAAAACAAGAAAAAAAAAGAGAGTCCCTGCCCTCGAGTGCCGTAGCTGGCAGCTGCGATTCACACGCCGCCTTGTTTCAACGCGGGAAGCGGCAGGTATCTGGTTTGGGATGGCAAAATCCCAGCTGCAAGGGCAATCGGGGTCTGGAGTTGTCAGAATCGCGCTGACAGGCCAGCAGAGCACCGCGGCTCCTTCCTCTGGAAAGCAGCTTCTTGTCACGACGCCCGACTGCGGCCGTCGGTGGCGGTCTTCTCGGGTTCTGAGTAGGAAAGGAGGACAAAAAAACAACAAAGGGAGTAAGAAATTGCTGCTGAACTAGCCAAAGGCGTACCCCGAGCCTCTCAGCTTGTCCAAATCACCCTGCCGATGCTTTTTTGGAGGAAAACGTGTATTTTGTAGCAGGCGCCGCGGAAGAGCTAGCCAGCGAAAAAGCAACATCAAACGCACAGCACCGAGCTCCCCACGGGCTCGGCAGGGTTTCAACAGGCTTAACTCCGAGCTCCCGCAGCACCCCAGGACGCCGGGCAAGCCTCGAAACCAGGGAGGGTCGGGGGGGAGCTCACGGCCCACCACAAAACGCCACGGCACAAACGCTGCGAGCCGAGGTGGACCGGGAGCGTGGATCCCAGGCTCGGTGCCGTGGCAGCCTCGGATCATTCCCGTGAACACAAGCAGAGCCCCCGGGGACGGCGGAGCTCCCGTGTTTGCCCCGCTGGTTTCATCGGGGCAGGGCCCACGCTGCAGGGACGGCTCTGCCGCGGCGTTACCCGCATGGATCTTCACCCGCTCGCGGAGCAGGTGGAAGCAGCGAGGGCAGGCGCACGCCAAGGGAGCCGACAGGTTCAACAAAGAACACCGGGGAGCACGGTGTAAGGAAACAACGGAGAGCTTCCCAGCCCCGGGAAGGAGGCAGCCGCTCCTCGCAAAGCCTCCCGGCCGCATTCGTGGCGAGGGAGGAAAGGCACAACCCGGCCGTGCCAAGCCGCAAAGCGCACGCGGCTGAGGGCAAAGCGTGCAGCGGTCAGGAGAGCTCGGATGCTGCTGGTGGGACCGTCAGGGAACGCGACGGGAGCGCTGAGGAACACACACCTAATTGGCTCCGGAAATAATTAGCAGCTCAACTCCCACCCGCCCCGGCCGGGATCATTTTTTTTTCAGGGCCGGCCCCAGGACACGGTTTACGAGCCCGAGGAACGCAGCGACGCTCACGCGACACCGGGGTTGGTAACACCGCCCCAGGGCTCACCAGCGGGGACCTGAGGAGCCTATTTTAATTGAAGAAAAAGGTTTTTGTGTACCTGGAGTCTTTCTTTCTTAAACACAGAGGAGCTCACAAGTTATTCCCAGCCGGTGACCCTGGCAAGCTAAGCACGGAGAGGCGCAGACGCTCGCTGCTGGGGCACAGAAGGCTGCAGAAGAATTCTTTCCCTGCCCCAGGCCGGGGAGTTAAACGGCATCAGGTCCTTTGCTGCCTCGGGACGCCAAACGCCGCCTGTGACACCGCCTGAAATCCCGTGCCAGAAGACACGGGGGAAACCCGGCGCAGGCCGGAGGCCGCCGGGCGCTGCCGACGCCGTGCCGGTTCGCGCGCCCGGCCAGGTTTCGATTTGCCGCTTGCAGCCGCGGGCAGGAAGCGCTCGGCCTCCGGTCGCGGGCCTCGGGCACGTCCTGGGCCCCACGCCGAGGCCGGGAGGGCTGCGGGGAGCTCTGGGCACCGGAGCTCCGCGCTCTCCGTGCCCATCGCTTGGAGTCTTCCAAGCGCCCGAAGCCAACACCCGGCACCGCAAACCACAAGCGCGCTTCACAGACTCCTCGGTAATTTCACTTTTTTTTTTGGTGTTTGGTTTGTTTGTTTTTTTTTTAAACGAAGGCGTGCTTCAACCCCGGGGGGAGCGGGGCAACACCCGGAGAAAACGGTGCGTTGCCACAGGTGAACTCCCCCCAAACTCAGCTCACAAAGGGAGGGGACACCTGCAGACCGCTGGCGCGCCCGGCCCGGAAAAGCCAAGAACCGAGAACGCTTCAGTCACTCAAGGTCTGAAAGCAGCTGTAAGAAGAGTTGCCAGAGAAGAAGTTATCAGGAGATCTCCGACCGTCTGAAATTACTCCGCCTTATCACCCAGGAAATACACTTTTACCCACTTCAAAGGGGAAAAAGGAGCGGTAATTAAGTCTTGGGGGGGAAAAACAAGCGGCAGCCGGCAGCTTCCGAACCGGCCTCCGGCAAGCTCCCGACTAAGCCCTGACGAGCACAGAAGGGGCAAAGCAGCGGGCTGGGGAAACAAAACAGCCTCGGAGAGATCTGGCGAGGATCTAACGGCACATCCTCGCTCCTCCGTGACGCAATTAAGGCCGAGGATTCATCCGAAGCCCCAACGCCCGCAGGGGTCACCTTGAGCCCGCGCAAATCCCCGCAGCCGGCGAGCCGAGGGCGACGGCAGGCCGGCGTGGGGCAACGCGCACGGCCGAAGGAACGGGGAAGGAGCGGCACAGAGCCGGCAGGAAATCAACCCGCGGGGCCAAAGGAAAGCACGGACGGGGCGTTAAATAAGCCACGGCACGTGCCCGCCATGGCCGGGCCCCTCGCCGAGCCGAGGACGTGCAGCTCTCCCGAGCGGCGGTGGAAACGCACATCCCACCTGGGTCAGGGAACGTCCTCCGGGTGTCACGGACCCGTTGACGCGCCGTCGAAGGAGAAACGATTCCAAAACGCCCCGCCAAAGGCCTTGGCTCTCCGCGCCGCTCCCGCTCCGTCCAGCCGGATTGTTCCCGTCGACTTTCCGCGCTCCCCGTCGGAAAGGAAATGAAACCGTCGGGGAGAAATTTGGTTTGGGGTTCGTTGGGAGCCGCCCCGAGGTGGTTTTGGGGAAAAAAAAGGTGTTCCTCGGGAGGGCTCTGCCCCTCCGCCCCGGGACCCGACGCCAGCGCGCACCTCGTGCCCGGCTGCGGGGAGCTTGCGCTGCGCGGAGCGTTGGGCTAATTGGCTCCCAGAGCTAAGCAGTCCCTCGCCACGCTATTTTAATCCTGGTGATCAAGCTCGTTAAGAGCTCGTTAAGGCTCCGGGAGCGCACACGGCTCTGCTCGTACCACGGCGTCGCTCCCAAACACAAATCCATTTTCAGGGACCTCAGAGGACGGCGCCGGAGCCCCGCAAGGCGGCGGCGCGAGGTGGGGGAATTCGCTCGGTTTTCAGCAAACCCCCCCAAAAATAAATCAACGTTTACACCAAAAACCTGGGAACGACCTCAGCACCGGAGCCCCGAGGCTCGGCGTCGTGCTTTTCCCCCTCAGCGCATCCCCGGTAAGTTTGCAAGAGGCCAAAATGCAGCCGCGCACCTCTCCGGGTCAGCAGAGGCCCCGGTCACCTCCAGCCACCTTCTCTCCTTTCTCACCCCGCGTCCGGAGACCTGCGACAAACCCGACACGGCCGTTTCTGGGGCTTTTTCCACCCAAATCAGGCCCGGCAGCTTCCCGAAGCCGCCTCCACCGACGGGACGGGTGAGGGGATGGTAAAGCCGCGCGACACAAGGGCTGAAATAAAGGAGTTTCTTCACATCACTCCACTCCCAGGGCTCGGGGGTTTTGTGGTGGTTTGGTTTTGGGGTTTGTTGGTTTTTTTTTTAGTATTTCCTGAGGCTGCTCATTTGGTGCAGAACGAACCGAGCGCTCAGCTTCAGACACCATTAGGTGTCTACGTTCTGCTTAAACCCCCCCACGCTTATTGCTCCTTCGCCCAACTCCTTCCGCGGAGCGGGGCCGAGCGTTAGCTGCTCTCCGCCACTGGGGCCCCTCGGGCAGCACGAGGAAGCAGGGCCGGGTATTTCGGGTGACAAAAACACCCTCGTACCCGCTCCGAGGCCGTCAGGGCACCCCGCCCGTGATAAAGGCGGCGTTGCCCTGCTCGGTGGCCAAAGCACCGGGAGCTGCCGTTGGGTTTGGGGTGCTTTACGCAGCGCTGCGGCCACGAGGAGGGAGGGAAAAGCTCCGGCCAAGCGCTGCTGCTTCCCACGCAGGGGTGCTGAGCTCGGCACCTGGCCCGCTCGCCCCGTCCCCAAGCCACAGCGAGCCCCGGGAGGTAGCAAAGCACCCTCGGGCTGCGGGGGAAACTCGGCCCCGGGTCCTTCGGAGGCGTTTCGGTTGTTTAGGGCCGCCTGCGCCAGCTCGCTGCTGGGCGATGCCGGGAGCCGTGGAACATCCCGGGCCGGCTCGGCCACGGGCCGGGACTTGGCTGCGGAATCGAAAGCGCCTGGAAAGAAGCAGAAACGGCGACGGGCTGACGGGGAAGGGAGGCCAGGCAGCGGCACGTGGGGACGGCGGCTCTCGAAACCCCAACGCGAAGCGGCGAGAACCTTCCCCGGGTGTAACCCGCGGGGGCAAGGCCGGTGCCGGGATCCCGGGAGAAGCCTCAGCCCCTTCGGCTTACAGCACGCCTCCGGTGCAGGAGCCCGGGGGTGGAAGTAAAAACGGGAGGGGGTCGGGGGGCACCGGGAGAGGCCCGGGGGCACTGGGAGTCACCGGGAGGCACCGGGGAGGGGACGGGGGGCACCGGGGAGGGGGCGGGGGCACCGGGGTACACCGGGGGGGGGGCGGGGAGGAAACGGAGACGGGGAACGGGAAGGCCGGGGAGAGCGGAGGAACGCCGGGAAGGATTGAGGGGGAGCGGGAGGGGAACCGGGGGGCACCGGGAAGGCCCGGGGAACACCGGGAGGGGCCGGGAGCTGCCGCCCCCGCGCCCCCCAACCGGAGCCGGAGCAGCGCTGTTGGGCCGGGCCGGGCCGCGAGGAGCCCCCGTCCGGTGCCCCCTCCCCCGCACCCGGGGCCTGCACCGCTCCCCCTCCCGATGTCCCCGCTCCCCGGTGCCGTTCCCCGCCCGTCCGCCCCGCACTCACCGGCCGCGGCCCCGGGGGGCTCCGGGCGCTCCCAGCCCCGCCGCCGCCCCCCCCTGCTTCAGGCCGCCGCCGCCGCGCACCGGGGCGGGGGGCGGGGGCCGCGGCCCGGCAGGAGCCCTCAGGCCGCGCCAGCCAATCGGGTCGCGGGCACCGACCCAGCAGCCAATGGCGCCTCGGGGTCTCCTCGCCACTCCCGCCCCCCTCGGGGGATGGCGCCAATGAGAAAGAGGGAGAGGCTGGGCTCAGCCCGCCTTCCTTTGGTTGTAGCCAATCGAAAGCGAGGCGGGGGAAGGGCCAAGCGTTTCTGACCAATGAGAGGGGCCCTGGGCGCGCGGGGAGGTAAGGGTCCCAACAGCCAATGCGGGCGCTCGGGTCCCGCCTTTTCCCGCCTCCCGCGCGCGCGAAGGGCGTGACCAGCCTCCGCCGAGAGCCAATCGGATCCGGCAGTGGCGATGCCCCGCCTCCCCGCTCTCTCGCGGGGCGGGGCGGGGCGGGGCAGCCGGTGCCGAACGTGGACGGAAACTGCCGAGAGCCTCCGCCCCGCGGCGGAAACGCCCGAGCGCGCTCCGGAAAGTGACGAGCGGGGGGTGGGGGGCGGCGAGGTTGGAGCTCGGCAGACTGCGGGTTCGAGACCCCGGGCCGCCACCAACGGCCCCACCCGGGTCGGGCCCTGGTTGCGGGCACCCAGCGGGGCGCGGAGCCCTCTGCAGTGCCTTGTACGAGCCCTGGTGCAACGGATTGCACAGATATTCATGCAGTGGTTTGCATAAACCCCAGTGCAATGGTTTGCACAGACCCTCATGCAGTGGTTTGCATGATCCCCAGTGCAATGGTTTGCATAGACCCTTGTGCAATGGTTTACGCAGAGCCTCGTGCAATGTTTTGCATGGACTCCAGTGCAATGTTTTGCATAGATCCAGGTGCAATGGTTTGCATAGATCCAGGTGCAATGGTTTGCATGAACCCCAGTGCAATGGTTTGCACAGACCCTCATGCAGTCATTTGCATGAACTCCAGTGCAATGGTTTGCATAGACCCTTGTGCAATGGTTTGCACAGATCCTGGTGCAATGTTTTGCATGGACCCCAGTGCAATGGTTTGCACAGCCCCTTGTGCAGTGCTTTGCACAAGCCCCATCCATCACTTTGCAGACGGCTGATGGATGCCCCCTGTGCTGGTTTGCAGGGTGCCCGGCCCCAGCACCGCATCGCGCCGAGCAGAGAAACAACTGCAGCAGCCAGAAGCCATCCTCGTGTTACAGAACCCCCTCTCACGGCCTTTGGTCTCCATGGGCCGGGGGCTGCCAGCCCCATCACCCCGCCGCGGCCCTCCTGGGCCCTGCCAGCACCTCGTAGGCTTCCTGCAGCTCGATGAAGCGCCTCTCGGCCTCCTCGGCCCGGTGCCGGTTGTGGTCCGGGTGCCAGACCTTCACCAGCTCCCGGTAGCTCCTGTGCACGTCCTCGGCGGCGGCACCGGATGGGATGTCCAGGACCTGGGGGCAAGATGGATGCTGATGAGGGGAGGGGGAAGGCAGCGATGGAGGCCACACGTGCCTCTGAGCCAACCCCTTCAACCCCAGCTACCCCAACAGCAGCTGCCTGCACCCCATGCCACCCCCAGCCAGACCCTACGCCCTCCCCATTTAATTCCTTCACCCCCACACACACCGCCACCCAGGGACCCCCAGCTCCGCACCCTGCACCTTGTAGGCCCACTGCCGCCTCTCGCTCCAGCCGCTGGGCTCGGGGCTGGCGAAGCCCAGCAGCTGGGCCAGGATCCGGCCGGCACGCAGGGGCAGGAGCAGGAGCCGCTCAGCGACGGCGCGGGGCAGCGCCGGGAGGGCCCCCAGCCAGCTCAGCGGGGCGCCCAGCACCCCGGCGGCACCGCTGAGGATGCCGTAGGCGAGCGGGGCGGCGAAGGCCAAGTAGGCCAGCCCCAGGTGGTAAAGCCGGGCCGGCAACCGCGGCCGGGGCGCCCCGGGGCGTTTGTAGCGCCGGTGGCGCTGGGCGGCGATGCTGGCGGCCAGGCTGGAGGGCAGCACCGCCAGCACCCGGCCCTGGAAGAGGAAGGAGGCGAGGAAGGCTGCGGCGAGGATGCTGGGCGCCTCGGAGGCCTGGTCGCCCACCGAGGACACCAGCAGCACCCCCAGCCCCACGGCCAGCGGCTGCGCCAGCAGCTGCGGCACCCAGGGCAGCGCCAACGCTGCCGCCAGCCCGAAATACGTCCCCACCGCCACCTGCCCCGCCAGGCGCAGGGCGCTGAGTGCCGGCACGCTGTCCCGGCGCTGTCCTGGCGCCCCGGCCCCGTTGGCGGCGGCCACCCAGCCGGGGAGGTGCCACAAGTCCCCGAGCCAGCCGGCGCCGAAGCCGCCCAGCGTCAGCATCCAGAGCAGCGCGTGGCTGTCGCGGCCCAGGTAGAGGTGGTGCAGCCCCAGCGGCCCCCCCAGCGCCCACAGCCCGTAGGCCACCAGCAGCCGCTTGCCCATCCCGGGCGGCTCACGGCACCGGCATCCGGCGTCCTGCGAAAAGGAGAGGGAGGTTGGGGACTTCGGGGGATGCTGGCCCCCCCGCCCGTGGGCCCCCCACCCTGTGCCAGACCCCTCGGCATCCTCTGCACCCAGCTGGGGCTTGGGGGTGCCCACCCAGGACCTGCGTACCCACTCAGGACTCCCTGTGCCCACCCAGGACCCTCTGTGCCCACCTAAAGATCCCCAGGACCCACCCAGGCCCCCTTTGTGCCCACCCAAGACCCCCTCTACCCACCCAGGCCCCCCTGTGCCCACCCAGAGCCCCTTCACACCCACCCAGCCCCCCCTGTACCCCCCCAGCTCCCCTGCACCACCCACCCAGCAGCACCCACTCAGGGTCCCCCGAGCCCACCAGCCCCCTGGACGCCCACCCCCAGTTCCATGTGCCCCCCCCAGCCCTCCAGACCCACCTCTGCCCGCAATCCCGCAGAGCTCACGGGCGGCTCCGCTTCCACCCCCCCCAGGTACGGACTTTGCCCCCCCACGGTGCTGGGCAAAGGGCAGAGCCACGGCGGTGCTGCCACAGGGATGGGGGGCATGGGGTGGGAATACAACCCCATGGTG
>CM021762.1:637244-648828 GCA_011075105.1 Heteronetta atricapilla
AGAGGGTGGTGAGGGGGGGGGCATGGGGGGGTCCCGGTGACCCTGGCCTGTGCCAAGCCCTTGGCCGTGGGAGGATCTCAGGGCTGGCAGCAGCAGCAGGGCCGGGGCAGCTCCCCTGCCTGGCCTTGTAGCGAGAAATTCTCAGGGGAACTTCTCGGAGCGTGGGAGCGATGTGCAGAGCTGTGGGTTGCAGTTAAATTCCCTAACAAGGGGGTGACCGGGCCTGAGGGGGGGGGGGGGGTGACCCTGTTCTACGGCCGGGGTCTGCATGGCTGCACCCCGTAGGGCTCTCGACGGGGACACGAGGCCACAGGTGCTGCTCCCTCCTTCATGTCCCAGCCCGAGTGCTGCCCTCCCCAGCAGTGCCACCACGGTGCCTCACCGGCTCTCCTCGCCCTCTAGCAGCTTGCGGTACGTGGCGATCTCGATGTCCAGGGCCATCTTGATGTTGAGCAGGTCCTGGTACTCGCGCAGGTGCCGCGCCATCTCCTCCTTCATGTGCTGGATCTCCTGCTCCAGCCTCCCCACCACGTCCTGGTAGCTCCCGATCTCCACCCCGAACTCATCCTCCATTTCCCGCATCTGCCGCTGCAGCGCCTCGTTCTGCGGGGAGGTGGGAGAAGGGGCAGCAGGGGGCTGCGGCTGGCCCCTGTGTGTCCCCCTCCCCGTGTCCCCTGGTGCTCACCATGCCCTTCAGCCCGTCCACCTCGCAGGTGAGGCTCTGGATCTGCCGCCGGGACTCGTTCATCTCCTGCCTCGCCAGCCGCAGCGCCTCGTGGTTGCGGTTGGCCGCGTCTGAGAGATCGGCGAACTGCGGGGACCGGGGCGGGGGTGTCAGGGCTGCGGGGGCATCCTGCCCCTTCCCCTTTCCCCCCTTTCCCCCTCCATGTCCCCGGGTACCTTCGACTTGTACCACTCCTCGGCTTCCTGCAGGTTCTTCACGGCGATGCTCTCGTACTGGGTGCGGATGTCGCGCAGCGCGGCCGTCAGGTCCGGCTGCCGGAGCTCCACCTGCACCTCCGCCTGCTGGCTCTGCGCGCTCACCTCCAGGTCCCTCAGCTCCTACGGTGCCACGGCACGTGGGCGGTCACGCCGACGTCCCCCTTCCCGCCCCTCTCACCGCCCCACAGCCCCGGCCCCCCACCTCCTCGTGCAGCTTCTTCAGGAAGCCGATCTCATCCATCAGCAGCTCAATCTTGCGCTCCAGCTCCAGGCGGGACAGCGTGGCGTCGTCCACGTCCTGCGGGAAGAAAACCGTGCTGAGCTGTGGGCAACGCAGAGGAAACGGGACCCACGGGACCCCCACCGTGTCCCCCCCCACCCCAGGGTTGTGCCGCACAGGGAGTGCCCGGTGTGTCACCAAGACTTTGCATGGAGGCACGGGCACCATGTGGGGTGCGCGGGGGAGCGGGACCCCCACCCGCTCACCTTGCGGAACAGCACAAGGCTCTTCTCTGCGTCCTCCCGCTTCTGCATCTCATCTTCCAGCCTGGGGGGCAGCAGCGGTGAGAAGGAAGGAGGGGGACGGGGTGCAGACCCCCCACCCTGAGCCTGCCGCTGCCTGGGTCTGCCTGCACAGCGCAGGGGATGGGGGAAGAAGAGGAAGAGGGGCTCCACATGCCTGAGGTCCCCCCCTCGCACCCCCCAGCCACAGGCAGGCCCAGCCCCTCCTGCAGGACCTGCAGGTCCCTGGGGTCCCCCACCCCAGTCCCCACTGCATCACCTAGGGGCAGGGCCCCCACCCCATTGCAGCTCTGTGGGGTGCTCCTCCCCGAGGGGAGCCTGGGACCTGCTTCTGGGACCTGCTCCTCCCCGGGGGGGGCAGCTCCACCTCTGGCCCCATCTCCTCCCAGTGCTTGTCCCATTCTGCTCCCAGTGCGTCCCTTCCTGCAAGGCGGGGACCCTGCACCCTGCCCTGGGCCCCACCCTTCCGCAGTCCCTTGTTCCCCCTCAGCCTCCCGGTACATCCCCACGGCTTTCCCCAGCACACACCAGCTGCACCCCCTGGTCTGTCCCCAAAAGACCCCCAGTTCCTCCCAGGGCATCCCGCTGCACGCCCTGGTCCCCTCCCCAGCAGCCCCAGCGCCCCCCATCCCCATCCCCAATTCACTCCCGGGGCATCTCCATTACCCCCCTCCCGGTGCCTTCTCCAGCACGTCCCGGGGCACCCCCGGTGCCCACCCCAACGTTCCCCGGGGCACCCCCCACTCCCCATCCCGGCGCACGTCCCTGTCACCGGGACACTCCCAGTCCCTACCCGGCGCATCCCAGTTCACCTACCGGTCCCACCCCGGTTCACGCCCCGGTCCTCACCCCGGAGCATCCCCCCTCAGCCCCCGGTCCCCATCCCGGTTCACTCCCCGGTGCCCACCCCGGCTCATCCCCGCTCCCCACCCCGCTCCCCCCCGCCGCCCGTCCGGGGCCGTTCCCCGGTCCCCCCCGGTGCCGGGCCCGCCGCCCACCGCTGCCGCAGCCCCCGCAGCTCGGCGGCCAGCCCGTCGCGCTCGGCCTGGAGGCGGTCGCGATCGCGGCCGAGGCGCTGCAGCCGATCCCGCAGCCCCCGGAGCTCTCCCTGCACCAGCCCTGCGGCTCGGGGGGCGGCGGCGGCGGCGGCGCGGCCCAGGGCGGAGCGCAGGGCCCCGTTCTGCCTCTCCAGCGCCCGCACCCGCTCCAGGAAAGCTGCGAAGCGATCGTTGAGTGCCGCCAGCTCCGCCCGTTCCGCTCCCCGAGCAGCAGCCGCCGCCGCCAAGCGCCCGGGAGCGGCGGGGACCGGAGCCGGCGGAGCCCCGGGGGCGCGGCGGGGCGCGGGGGGGGGCGCGGCCGCCGCGGTCCATGGCAGCAGCGGGGAGGTGGCGGCGGTCCCAGGCTCCGGTCGTTTATAGCGAGAGGCTGCTCCGCCCCGCCGGGGGGCTCCGGTAGCGAGAGGACGGGTCTGCGGGCGGGGGGAGCGCGGCCCGCCCCCGCCTCGGGCTGCAGGGAGCGCCCCGGGGCCGCGGGGAACGATGGCACCGGGGGGGCGGGGGTAGGGGGGGCGGGGAGCGAGGCCGGGAGCACCGGGGTGCTGGGGCTGCCCCTGCTGGGGTGCAGGAGAGGGGCCGGGGGATGCACGGGCAGGAATCGCGGGGTGGTGGGGGTAAAATAGTGCGGGGTGGGGCCGGGGGGGCACAGCTCCCCCCACCCCTGTGGGGCTGCAGAGGGAGCCCCATTCCGGCTTCTGCAAGGCTCCACAGAGCCCCCCCCAGCTGGGTGCCCCCTGCCCAGAGCGCTGCAGGCCCTGTCCCCAGCAGCCAAGGGAGGGGGCACCTTGTCCCCGTCGCCCCCCCCCACCCACGCAGGGCCGTGACTTGGCTCCTGCAGAGCCGCCACGCACGGGGACAGCGCTGAATAACGGACCTTGGCCCCCCTCCATCCCCCCTCCCCCTTCCCGGGCATCGCTGCAGCAGGGCGGCGCTTTACGGGAAGCGGCCGGGTGCTGCGGGGGGGTCTCCGCTCCCCACCAAGCCCAGCAGGCCCCCAGGCTCCGCAGAACGACGCCAGGCATGCCAGGAGCCGAGATGCCACGTAGGGCCCGTCTGCACCAGCGCCCTGGGCTAACCCAGCCCTGCCCAGGGCCGCATCCTGCTCCCCGCCCATGCACCAATGCTGGAGGGCATCTGAGGACCCAGGACTGGTGCTGGAAGGCATCTGGGGACAGCCCCGGGGCACGACCAAGGGCAGGTTGTGAGGCACCACAGGGTCCCCAAGCCTCCCCAGGGGCCATCCCCAGGGTCTCCCCCATGAGGCAGCACGGCAGGGTTCTGGGGAGCCCCAGGGACTCCGTATGGCACGAGGGAGGGCTCAAACCCCAGCCCAGGCACTGTGCACACAGCCCAGCACCACATAACCCACTCCCAGTAGGAGCAGCCCCCAGCCAGCCAGCATCCCCCCTCCAGGACAGCCCCCAGCCAAAGCCCCCCAGTATCATCACCTGGGGGTCCCACCCAGGTGAGCGTGAAGCAGAGTGTGTATGGAAAAAAAAGTGAGAGGCAGGATGATGCAGATTGGACTTTTAATGAACAGCTCATGGCAGAACAGACAAGGCACTAGTACTCCCCCTCCTCCTCGCCCTCCACACTGTCAGCCCCCACCTCCTCGTAATCCTTCTCCAGGGCGGCCATGTCCTCCCTGGCCTCCGAGAACTCCCCCTCCTCCATGCCCTCCCCCACGTACCAGTGCACGAAGGCACGCTTGGCGTACATCAGGTCGAACTTGTGGTCCAGGCGGGCCCAGGCCTCGGCGATGGCCGTGGTGTTGCTCAGCATGCAGACGGCGCGCTGCACCTTGGCCAGGTCCCCCCCGGGCACCACCGTGGGAGGCTGGTAGTTGATGCCCACCTTGAAACCGGTCGGGCACCAGTCCACAAACTGGATGCTGCGCTTGGTCTTGATGGTGGCGATGGCGGCGTTGACGTCCTTGGGCACCACGTCCCCGCGGTACAGCAGGCAGCACGCCATGTACTTGCCGTGCCGCGGGTCGCACTTCACCATCTGGTTGGCCGGCTCGAAGCAGGCGTTGGTGATCTCGGCCACCGAGAGCTGCTCGTGGTAAGCCTTCTCGGCGGAGATGACGGGGGCGTAGGTGGCCAGGGGGAAGTGGATGCGGGGGTACGGCACCAGGTTGGTCTGGAACTCCGTCAGGTCAACGTTCAGGGCCCCGTCGAAGCGCAGGGAGGCCGTGATGGAGGACACGATCTGGCCTATCAGCCTGTTGAGGTTGGTGTAGGTGGGCCTCTCGATGTCCAGGTTCCTGCGGCAGATGTCGTAGATGGCCTCGTTGTCCACCATGAAGGCGCAGTCGGAGTGCTCCAGGGTGGTGTGGGTGGTGAGGATGGAGTTGTAGGGCTCCACCACGGCCGTGGAGACCTGCGGGGCCGGGTAGATGGAGAACTCCAGCTTGGACTTCTTGCCATAGTCGACCGAGAGGCGCTCCATGAGCAGGGAGGTGAAGCCGGAGCCGGTGCCGCCCCCGAAGCTGTGGAAGACCAGGAAGCCCTGCAGCCCCGTGCACTGCTCAGCCTAGAGGGAGAGATGGAGGGGGTTTGGAGCAGGTCAGCCATGGCTTCGCACCCTGGCACAGAGGCAGCTGGAGCCACGTGTCTGGAGCCAGCCCACGGGCAGCGTGGTGCAGCCTTTGATGTGCCAGGAGCACCTGGGGCAGAGCCGACGGCACAGCAGGTCCGGCCAGTCCCGGCGCTGGCCCCGGCGTGGGAACCGAGGTTCAAAGAGCTCAGGGCAGCCACACCAGTCCAACCAGCCCCACTGTGCTGGTCTGGCTGGGATTGAGTGAACTTTCCCTGCAGCAGCCCATACTGTGCACGTGTAGCTAGAACAGCACTGGTGTCACCCCGGTGTCGTGGCCGCTGCTGAGCGGTGCTGGTACAGCATCAGGACTCCCTCTAACCCCCCACCCAGAGCCCAGGCTGGGGATGGGCAAGAGGTGGGGAGCAGACATCCCCAGGGCAGCTGACCTAAACCAACCAAAGGGATATTCCATGCCATACGATGTCAGCAATAAAAGGTGGGAAAAGGAAGAAGGGAGGAGTGGGCTCTCATGAAAACGTCTGTCCCCCGAACCACAGCTGTGTGCATTGAGGCCGTGCTTTTTCCTTTTTTTTCTTTCATTTTTTTTTCCTTTAATTAAGTTATCCCTATCTCAACCCGTGAGTTGTTTCTTTCCTTTTCTTCTTCCCCTCCTCTTCTGAGGAGGGGAATTGAGAGAGCGACTGTGGTGGAGTTCAGCTGCCCAGCAAGGTAAAACCACCACACCCACACCAGCACCCACGCCGGGGCTGCACTGCCCACGGTGTCCCAGCCTCCTGTCCTGACCACAGCACAGCCGGGCTTGGCGCCGGGCTCAGACAGGGCCCTGGGGCAGGCGTTGGGGAGGGGACAGCCCAGAGCCAGGGGGACAGCCCGGACCTGTCTCCCCTGTCCCAGCCCCCCAGGGCAGCCCCACCTTTTCTCCTCAAATGATGCATCCCAGTGTGCTGATGGAGCGAGAAGGACATGCTCATCACCTCCCCCGTTTCCATTGTCTCTGGCCCACCAGGGGCTGGGCACCCACCCCCAGAGACCCCATGGGACCCCTCACCAGCTTGCGGATGCGGTCGCGCACTGTGTCGATGATCTCCTTGCCGATGGTGTAGTGCCCCCGCGCGTAGTTGTTGGCCGCATCCTCCTTGCCCGTGATCAGCTGCTCGGGGTGGAAGAGCTGCCGGTACGTCCCCGTGCGCACCTCGTCTGCAGGACAGCACCACGCACCCCGTTAGCGCCGGGCACCCCCCCAGCACCCACCCACCCCATCCCCGGCTCCCCGCGCTCACCGATCACCGTGGGCTCCAGGTCCACGAAGACGGCCCGGGGCACGTGCTTGCCGGCCCCCGTCTCGCTGAAGAAGGTGTTGAAGGAGTCGTCCCCCCCGCCGATGGTCTTGTCGCTGGGCATCTGCCCGTCGGGCTGGATGCCGTGCTCCAGGCAGTACAGCTCCCAGCAGGCATTGCCGATCTGCACGCCCGCTTGGCCCACGTGGATGGAGATGCACTCGCGCTGCGGGACACGGGAGAGGTGTTTGGGGTCTTGTTCAGTTTGGCCCTGGTGGCTCTGCCCCCTGCTGCAGCCCACCCGACCCGGAGCTGGGCACGGGGCTTTCCCCGTGGTTATGCCCCGGGCTGCTCCCCGCTGCCCCCCCAGGGAATCCCCCCTTCCTCCGCTCGATGCTGTCCCACCGGGGCTGTGCAATGCGGAGCTCAGCCCACCCCGGTGCCTCCGTAGGGGTCGGATCCTGCCCACCCAGACCGGCACCACGGCGCCACCGGGGCCGGTTCCACGGCCCGGGACGGGGCGAGAGCGAACTCCGCAGGCTGTGGGATCGCAGCCCCGATGCCAGCGGGAGCCTCCCTCGGGCTCCAGCCGGCTGCTGCCGGCTTTGCCCAGGCAGAGCAGGGCGGAATACGGGGGCTGCCCCCACGCGTGACTCCCTGCCCCCCCGAGGGGAGCGCTCCCGGCGCCAGGGGAAGAGGGGCCCTGCACCCCACGGGGGGGCTCTGGGGGTGGGCTCCCTCCTACCTGGGGAGTCCCGGGGTGCGTGGTCTCAGGGGAGCGGAGTCAGGACCCACACGGGGCACCCCCAAACCGAGGGGATCAGAGCCCCAGGACAGCCTAGGGGGACCGGGCCCCTCCGGGGTCGCTGCCCCAGCATCCCCGTCCCTGCGCCTCCCACGGACTCCACGCTCCTGCACCCACGCGGGACCCCGCCCCCCCAGCCCCACGCGCTACCGGGTGGCACGCGGGGGCTCACAGTCCCCGGAGCCCGGCCCCACTCGGGGCACGGGTAGGGGGGTCCCAGCCCCAGCCCCCCCTCACCATGGTCGCTCACTAGCCGGTCGCCTGGGAGCCACGGTGAGAAGATCGCGGGGGGGGGCCTGTGGGGCCGTGCATTATATGGAGGGGGCGGGGCCTCGGTGGGCAGGGCACGGGGAGGGCGGGGCCTCGCCCACCACGCCCCTCCAGGCCCCGCCCCCTGCCCACCCCACCCCGCCCCCGGTTCGAAAGTCGGGAGGAGGCCTGGGCGGTGGATTTGGGGGGGTCCCATTGCTGTGAGCAAAGAAATGTTCGCTTTTGAGTGGAAAGACCCTGAAATGGGGCAGAAGCAGCAATACAGACATTTTATACGTGTTTTATATAAATAGAGTTTTACCTCTGGGGCTTACAGGGCCACTGAATTTATTTGGGACAGTTCTAGAGCAGATTTGGGGTTAATTCCAACCTCCGGAGGAGGTGTTACTGTTACAATATGTGGATGATTTTTTATTGTCAGGACAGGAGAAAACACTAACAAGCTATTCAACTTTCTGGGAAAACGGGCTTGAAATATAATAAATTAATATTTGTAGAAAGAGAAGTCAAGTATTTAGGGCATCTTGTGTCTGAGGGGGAACAAAGAAAAAATCCAGAGAGGATTCAGGGAAGTGTTGAACTAACCCTACCCAAAACAAAAAAGAACCAAAAAGTTCTAAGAGAAAGAGGTTTTTAAGGAATTAGGAGTCAGGAAGTACAAAGGAAAACAGATACTCCCTGATGGGAGAGAAATGCTGAATAAAGTGCTAATGAGGCAAATATTATCTGTTTTACATCAAGAGGGTCATTGGGGAATTCAAGCAATGTGTGACGCTGTGCTATGGAAATAAGTATGTGTAGGACTATGAACACTCTGGCTGAACAAGTTTGCAGGAGTTGTGCAGTATGTCAAAAGGAAATAGGAAAATTATCCACAGGCTGCCCAAAGGGGAGCGAGAACCAGGAATTCAACGCTTCCAGAATGTACAGGTGGATTTTGCAGAACTCTTTAGAGTAGGTAGATTTAAATACTTATTAGTCTTGGTTGATCATTTGTCAGGGTGGGTGGAAGCTTTCCCTTCAGTATCTGCTACTGCGAACACAGTAGCTGAAGTAATTCTAGAACAAACAACTCCCAGGTATGGAACTGTTGAAAATATTGACTCCGATCAAGGAAATCACTTTATGTCAGAAATATTGCAAGGGGTAACGTGGGCTTTAGGAATTAAGTAGCAATTTCACATTCCTGGTCATCCTTCCTCTTCTGGAAGGGAGGAGTGGATCAGACAGTAAGGAAGCAATTGACTCAGTTCTGGAAACTTTTGTTTGGGCTTCCCCAAAGTGCTTTACCTTTGGCACTTCTCCGAATTCAAACTGCACCAAGAAAAGATGTGGGAGGGAGCTTCACCATAGGAAACATTGTTTGGATTGTTGTACCTGGACAAAAGGAATGAATTACCTTATTTTGAGACAAAAGATGCTTTTCTTAAGAACTATTTTCTTAAGAATTACTCAGGCTGTCGTCCTCTTTGTCATCTCCCAGGACTTGTGTGGATCATTAGCTCGAACCCCACCCTTGGAAGCCCTGATCCATCCATTGTGAGCAAGAGGTTGGGTTCTGATACGGACAGGAATGGAAGCTGCAACCTCAGTGGGACGGACTGTTCCAAGTGCTCCTGACTACGGAGACGGCAGGAAGAGCAGCTGAGAAAGGGTGGACTCATTTATACCCAGGCAAAAGCATCAGTTAACCCTGATACCCGAGAGACTGCCTTAACAAAGACTTTTAAGGTTAAATTTGTTAAAACTAACTATTGTAAACCTTTAACTTCTCTCTAAACAAACTCTGTTTGTCATCCAAAGCCAGGTCCAGTCTGGTATGTTTTCTCATTGCATTTCAAAGTTGATCCAAAAATTCTTTAGGGGTTTCTTTCAGACCTTGTTGGATACTATACAGGGTTGAATGATTTTTGGCTATCGGAATCAGTTGTCAATTCCCAATTTAATCAGATTTTGGTATTTATGTAACCATTCATAATTTCTGGGGTGATTAGGGTCTCAATGGGGGTCGGTCAGGGGAATGCAATCGTCTGCAATTCTCTAAGTTGTCCCATTGGCAATCATACGTGAACTCAGGCTGTTTTAAGAATTAGCTGCTTTTCTGTTTCCATCATCTCCTCCAACATTAGATCAATGTCTCCCCAGTCTGGACCCTGATTATTTTTTCTCTCCATTATGTCCACCATTGGTTACTATACTTAAGGTCTCAAGATAAACGTTTCCTCCAGGTGGCCTACTGATGTCCTTCCAATGGGCCAAGATACAACCCAGAGGGGTCTTTTTATCAATAGTATTTGAAATTCTTCCCATTATGATGCCTTTTCTCAATCTCTTACACTTTGTCCGTCTCTGGCCATATTCCTTGTGGAAGTTGTAGTGCTGCGTCTCACTCCCAGGGCAGTCACACGGTCACACAGAGGCCCCTTGCACTTCTCATTCATACCAGAATATATCACTCAGAACAATAACCAAACTCGTTTGTATCATAAATTGTGAACCAATAACCGTTTGCCTCAGACCCTTATCAACCATTATAAGTCAGATCCTAACACATGGCTCCGGACTTTGACAACAATACTTAGGGCAATGCCACACACAACTCCTGCTGTCGTAGCCAGAACCCAAGCTCCCATTCCACAGGGTACAGCCCTTATTCTGCTACTACCTTATTTCATAGGATTCCACAGAACATGCCATACACCACGTACCCTGCTACTACCTCATGGGAATTCCCAACCCAGGGGGAGCACCAGCGCTCTTTACCTCTCATAGGACGCCTCCTCATGACTTACAGGTACCCCCTCATTTTACAACGTACCTGGTCCGTCTACGATGGTCCTTGTCTGTCCCTGCGGTGAGCTGAATGAGTAGGGGAGTCCTCCCGAGAACTCTCGGGGGCGCCCAGAGGAGTCCCATCCTCAGCAGGTCCCGCAGCTGGACAGAGAGGGTCCCACCGGGGAGGGGGGGGGAATTGATTTGCGGAAATCAGCCCCTGTGCCCTCGGGGGGGGTCATAAAGCCGGTGTTTATTCGGCGGTGCGCACACACGCCGGGCGCAAGGGGGATAACTCCACCTAGCTTGCGCACCAAGGGTTCCCGGCAGCGTGCTTATATGAGCGGGACTAATACATATTCATCCCCGTTCCCGTAAGACGCTTGCATATTCATGAGGTCTCCGAAGACCTCATTAACATAGGTTCCCGCCCCTATTCGCATGCGTACTGGAGTCCTTGGGTGGTCGTCCGGCGTGCTTTGGTGGTCTTCTGATGAAGGCCAGGAGTCTTCCTCGCTGCTAAGCTTTTGACCCTTGCTCTCTTTGACAGACTTCAGTAGTCAAGGCAGTTCTTGCTGGTCCATTACCTGCTTTTACTCCCTGGTCTTTGGTGTCGCTGCCATGCAATTGTGCTGGCTAAGACCGAGGCATCAGCATCCTTCACCTTGCTCCCTGGCTCACCCCCGCCCCCGTGGGAAGCCCCTCGGGGCCCCGCCGCGCCGCCTCCCGGCCGCCGCCGCCTTTGTTCCGCTGCCAGCCCCCGGGGCGCTCCCTCTGGGGCCGTTCCCGTAGTGAGCGGGCTGGGGGGGGGCGGTGGGGGGGGCGACGCTTCCACCCCCCCCCCGCCCTGCCCCGCAGCACCCCGGCGTCTGGCCCTGGGCTGGGGCGGGCGCGGTTCGGGGTCAAGTTCCCAGGGGCCGGGTACGCGGCAGCCCCTGTGCCCCCCCCCCCCCACGCCCCCCGGGATGGGGTTTACAGCGGGGTCACCGCCTCTTCACCCCCCCTTCTCCCCCCCCCCCATCCCAGGGAGGGTCCTGAGGGCACCGAGACCCTGCCAGACCCCCATATCCCCCCAGGAACCCCTGTGCTGCCCCACCCCAAGGCTGTGCCCAGCCCCCTCTTCTCAGTGCCATGCACTGGGTGTCCCTGCCCCCTCCCCCCGGCGCCCCCCCCAACATCCTTGGCGTTGTCTCACGCATGGGGCCGGAGCACCCAGTGCCCCCCATGATGCCCACCCCTCGAAACTAGAGCCACGGGAGCCCCCTGAGATGGACGCCCCCCCCATGGGGATGTGCCAGCTGCGGCATCACCACCCTGGTTTCCCACCCCGTTCCCCCTCCGGCTCCCCCCCTGGCTCCCCCCCGGCTCCCCCCGGCTCC
>CM021762.1:743828-755185 GCA_011075105.1 Heteronetta atricapilla
AAAAAAAGCCACTTCCGGCGCCGCGCTTGTGCGCATGCGTCGCGCTCCCCCCCCCCTCCGCCTTGCGCCGTTGACGCAAGCGCGTCGTGACGTGACGTTGCGTGCGTGCGTGCGTGCGCGCGCGGATCCGCCATGGAGGCCTCGGCGGTTGGCGGGGCCGGCGGCGCGGCGGGGCGGCGCTGGTACTTCAGCCGCGAGCAGCTGGAGCGGAGCCCCTCGCGTCGAGCCGGCCTCGACCCCGACAAGGAGCTCTCGTACCGGCAGCAGGCGGCCAACCTGCTGCAGGACATGGGGCAGCGCCTCAACGTGTATCCGGGCCGCGCTAGGCCGCGAGAGGCCTGCGCTGAGGAGGAGCCGGCGGGGCCTGAGGGTGGGGGGGGGGGAAAGGGGGGGCTCGGAGGGGATGGGGGGGGCTGGGGGAAGCGGGGAGATGGGGGGAGGTGGGCTCGGAGCGGGGGAAGCCGGGCTCGGGAGCTGAGGGGAGCCGGGCTTGGGAGCCGGGCCTGGGATCTGGGAAGAACCGGGCCTAGGATCGGGGCCGGAGCTGGGGGGGAGCCGGGCCCGGAAAGGGGCGAACCGGAGCCGGGGGGATCTGGGGAGAGCCGGGCCCAGGACTGGGGAGAGCCGGGCCCAGGACTGGGGAGAGCTGGAGCCGGGAGAGTCGGGCCCGGAGAGGGGGGGAGCCGGGCTCGGAGTAGGCAGAGCCGTGGGGAACCGTTGGGAACCGGGAGAGCCCGGCCCCGGAACGGGGAGAAGCTGAGGGAAGCCGGACCCGGAGTGGGGAGAGCCGGGGGACGTTGGGGAGAGCCGGGGCCCTGGAGCGGGAGGAGACGGCACCAGAGAGGGGAGAGCCGGGAGGAGGGAGCCAGGGGGAAGCCGGAGCAGGGAGAGCCGGGGGAAGTTGAGGAGAGGCCGGCCCCGGAGCGGGGGCAGCGAGGCCTGGTTCTGGGGACAGCAGGAGCTGTGGAAGTCGGTTCCAGCCGCGGGGGGGAGCCGGGCTCGGATGCGGGGGAGCCGGGCACATCTCGGCAGGGGGGGGGGGGGGGGGGGGGGGGGGGGGGGAGCTGGGCCCTGCCCGGTGCATTGGGGCTGGAGGTGTTCCCCGGGGGGAGGTCGTGCGTTTCCTTAGCCGCGCCACCAGCTCGCAGCTCACCATCAACACGGCCATCGTGTACATGCACCGCTTCTACATGGTGCAGTCCTTCACCCAGTTCCACAGGAACGTAAGTGCCACGGGGCCCGGGGGGGGGGGATTGGGGAGGCTCCAGGGACCCCCCGGCTCTGCTCCCGCTGCCAGGAGAGGATGGGGGGAGGTTGGAGGGGTTGGGGGCACGATGGCGTGGTGGGACCTGCCCCGGGGAGGGGGCTTCGTGGCTGCTGCGAGGCAGCAGAAATCCTTTGTCCTGGTGACCTTTAGGCTCGTGCAGGCTTCATTTACCCAAATTAAATTTACATTCTAAAGACAAATTAAGCCAAGGGTTTGATTTATTTCCTCCGCTTTAAAATGGGGTAACTCAGAGTTATTTTTCTTCTGCAGTCGGTGGCGCCGGCGGCTCTGTTCCTTGCAGCCAAGGTGGAGGAGCAGCCCCATAAGCTGGAGCACGTCATCAAGGTCGCTCACGCCTGCCTGCACCCTCAGGAGCCTCCTCCGGACACCAGGAGCGAGGTAAGCAGCCTTGGGGTCGCAGAACTACGCAGGGAGGAGCAGGGCAGGGGGAGTTGGGAGCGGTGAAGGGTGGGGGCTGCGTCCCGAGCCGCGTGGCTGCAGCCCCTCCATGAGTTGGTTTCTGAAGCAGCCCCTCCAGGAGCTCACGGCCGCGTCCAGCTCCGCTGCGATGCCGCGGAGAGATTTTGGGGCTGCTTCCGAAGAGCACGAGCCCCTTCCTCCCCGCGCCGGGGCCGCCTCTCTTCTGTTCTCCTCCTCTGCCCTGCGACGGTGCCGGCGTTAAAAGCCGCTGAGGGGGGGGCGCGGGTGCTGGCTGCTGGCTGTGCGGCGGGGGCCGCCCCGACCCCACACATTTTGTGGTGGGAAACGGGGCCAAAAGCCTCGAGCCAGCTCGTCCTAACCCGTAACTGAGCAGCCAGCCCCGCGGGAAAGGGGAAGATTTACCCGGGGAAACTTCGGGACTGAATTTTCTCCTCGCCCACACCGCTCGTGTGGGCGTCCTGTGCGTGAGGGGCCGGGACCGAGGGGTTCTGGATCCTGCAGCTCGGGGTCCGCCCAGCGCTCTGCTTTTCTCCCTTCCGGCAGGGAATCCGTGCCCGTTCCCCCCCAGGGGGGAGGGCGTAAAGCTTTCCCCTCGTTATTTTCTCCCCTCCCTGAGAGAAAGCCGTGAGAAACGTGCGGGCTTTGCGGGGAGCACCTCGTGCCGAGTAACTTGCCTGTCCTCTCAACCCCAGGCGTACCTGCAGCAAGCCCAAGACCTGGTCATTCTAGAGAGCATCATACTGCAGACCCTGGGTAAGTTCCTCGAAGCGGACGGGCTGCCAAGCGAATCCCAGACCCAGGAACAGATTCCACAGAGCCTCACCGCAGAGTTTCCTCCTCACCTGGAGGGCAGATGCCCAGCAAGAGCCCGGCCAACAAGACCTTGCTCTCACCCCGCCCCGCTCGGCTTTTCCTTTTACCCTCAGCGTTTCCAGGTTCGATGCTCGGAGGAGCTGAAGCGTTGGAGCCTGGCTCCTCTCTTTTTTTCCCCCCCCCACCCACAATGGGTTTTGTTCTGCTCGGACGCCGGTCGCTGCCCTCCGTCGAGCTCGATAAAGCTCCACTCCTGGCCACAGGAGCGGAAGATCTTTGCGCTGGGAGGTGACAAACCCAGCTGGGGTTGAAGTTAACGGGATCGGGTCGCTGGTTTATTCCCCTCCAAGCCAGGTCTCGGTTTTGAAACCTGGAGCCTGCGCTCAGGGCTGTGACTCCTGCATGCATCCTTCCAAAAACGTCCTTTTTACCATTATTTTTTCTCACATCTCTCGTGCCGTGGATGCATTTGGCGTGTCGCCCCCCAAAACGCTCGGCGTGCCCCTGTTATTTCTGTCTGGGCTCCGGGTAAATCCCGCTGAGCCCCCCGGTACCACGGGGGGCAGGAGCAGCCCGGTGCCTACGGGGCTGAGCCGCGATCCCAGCTCCGCTCGCTTCTCCCGTTGCCTTTTTTTTAAAAACTTCCCAGCTCATCTGGAATATTCTGGACCGTTCCGCGTGGCAGGAACCGAGCCTGCTGCACACGTGGACCGCTGGGATTTTTGGCTTTTAAACCTCACCGCACAAACCGAATAGGAAACCGAAGCCGGGCTTAAATCCCATCGGCTCCAGGGCTGCTCCTTCAAAGGGAAAAACGTCTGCTTCCTCTTAGCTTTTTGGGTGACAGAAATTCCTTTCAGCAGATGCCATTGTCTTCCCCTTCCTCCCAGCTGTGCTCCGAGAGGCTTTGTCCTGCTATTTTTTCAAACGCTTGGCGGTGGTTTTGTTTCCAGCGAGGTCTTTTCAAGCTCAGAAGTCGCTGAGCTGCTCGGATGGAGGCCCGGCAGCAGCGCTGACCTCCGGGTTTTGTGTCTGGAGGTCTCGAGCCTTCGGGATAAAGGGGAAGGGGCTCCTCTATCCCCGCCCGCCTCCGCGCAGGGGCTGCGGGAGGGAAGGGAAGGGAGCCTCGTCCCCCCGGGAGCGGCAGCCACGAGGTTGGTAGGTGCCTCGGGGTGTGCTGCTCGTTACCTGACGGCCGCGTCTCCGTCCTCTTGCAGGTTTTGAGATCACCATCGACCACCCCCACACCCACGTGGTGAAGTGCACTCAGCTCGTGCGAGGTAAGAGGCGTCGACGCCCCCGCCACCCCCTGCCCACGCTCGGCCTCCTCCGTAACCGCGGCCAAACGGAGCCACCTGTAAGCGGCTGTGGCTCTGCTGAGCCCCCCCCGAGCTCTCCGTGTGCTCCTAAAAGCCTTCCCTGGGCGCATCTCGAGCCGATCCAGCTGCTGGGGGGGATGATTTTTGCACGTGGCGGCGAGAAACCGGCGGTTCTTGAAGTAAAACGTGGTAAAATCTGTCAGCGGCCCGGGCTAACCCCCTGCTTTCTCCTTTTTCTCTTTCAGCCAGCAAGGACTTGGCGCAAACTTCCTATTTCATGGCTACCAACAGGTTATTATTTTACAATTCACTTAATTCCTATTTCACAAAGGGTCTTACCCGGAGGAGAAAAGCCACCGGTGACCCCTGGGGCGTCGGTTAGCAACCAGGGACTGCCGGGTTTGGTCCGGAGGCAGCAGGAAACCTTTCTCTTGCGAGCTTCCGACCAAAACCAGCCGCAAAATCCGCCGTGTGAGCCAGGCGGACGGGCTGCTCCACAACCTCCCCGCTTTATTTTCACAGAAAAACCAGGCTGAGGGTGGATTTGAAGCACGGTTTTGCTTGCTCGGTCGGTACCTAGGCGTCGGCGAGGGAGTTCTCGCTGCACGAGGTGCAAATTGTGAGCAGATGAGATCTGTGCCCCCAGAGGAGGCTGATCCTGGGCGTGAAGGGAGAGAAACAGGAGCTGGACGCCGGCATGAAGGGTTTGGGGAGAAAAGCACGGCCTTGTCCGGCCCGAACGGCCGAGCTGGCAGGCCAGGAAGCGCTGCCTGCAGGCGGAATTTGGGAAATTGTTTTAAAAAAGTCCCTAGGTTGGGTTTTTTTTTTCACCTGGAGAGGTTTTGGGCAGTTCCGTCAGGCACCAGCTGGATTTGCGCCGCGGGGCCCGGTCGCAGTCCTTGTGCTGGGACGTTCGTCTCTATTTTTTTAAATTTTTCTCTATTTTTTTAAATTTTTCTCTGTTTTTTAAAATTTTTTTCTTTTCCGGCTTACCGTTTTCAGGCAAATTACGGCGTTTGGTGTTGGGAACAGGCCAAGCTTGGGGCATTTCCGTTGCCTTTCCCGGGAAAGGGCTCGCAGAAACGACGCGAGAGGAAAAAAGCCGGGTCGGGTGCTGTCGGTTCCGCCTCGGTCCTCCCCGAGCGCTGCCTAGAGAGGGATTGGAGCTTCAATGTTCCTAAAACACCACACGGGGACCACGTAGCCGGGGCTAAACCAGCAGAAATCTTCCCCAAACTCTTTTCTGGGTTTAGGCAGGGGGTTGGCGACGCGTCCAGCAGCGCGCCGCTAGCGCAGGGAAGCAGCCGAGGGGAGAAGAGCTCGGTGTTACTGCTCCCCTCCGCAGCTCCCGTGGGCGCTGCGTGGGTTTCCTTCCTTACGTCGGTACCGCGTGGGGAAAAGCCTCCCCGAGACGGGTTTTTATCCCCGCAGCCGTAGGTACGGAACCAAGGAATGAGGAGGTGAGGTTAGGCTCGAAGGAAATCTGAGCAGAAAGCCAGAAACGCAGGCAGCCAGCCTCGATTTTTGCCTTAACGTGATGCCTCGAAACAGTCGGTGAAGGTGCTGGAGCTGTAAAATAGATAAAATCAGGTCTAGCTACAAACGTTTTCACGCTTTTATTCTTCCTGGCGTGGTCGTAGGGCGGAGTTGAGGCTCTTGGTGCGCTTCTTCACTTCTTAGGCATGCTGGATGAAAGCTTTTTTTGTGTCCTGCTCTGGATTTGCCCGGGTTTGACTCCTTGCTGTGTGGACAAACGCGATATTCACAAATATATCGTGCCTTTTTTTTTTCAGGCCCAGCTCTGTGTCCCCCCCACCGTGTTGCGCTGATGGCAAAATGTTTTTAAGTCACCCGTGCGCGGTGAGGGGGATTTGGCTGCCGTTACCCCGCGCGGGGGTGCTCAGCGCCAGGCTTTTGAAGGGGGCAGGTTCAGAGGTGCGGCAGCGGGGGCCGGATCCTGCGCCCTGCCGTGGTTTTTAGGGCTCGGTGGAAGCGGGCATTCCCGCAGCTGGAGAGAAAAGTTGCTGGGCTGACGCATCCTGGGTCTCAAAGCGAGCTGTTGGCTCGAGCCCATTGCGATTTCCGAGGTCTTCGGTGCTTCCCCAGACCTCCCGTCCCGGTTCTGACGTCTGAGCAAATCCGGTTACCGCTGTAAACGCTCGGTGCGTGGCCGAGGCTCCCTTTTAGACGCTCCCGAGTCGCTTCGGAGCTGCCCTGGAGGTGATATCAGGAGCTCCCTGAGCCCCTTTTGCTTTGGGCTGGCTTCGTGGCTGCGGCATCGGGGCTTTTCCTAACGCTCCCTGGGGGAAGGACCGGACCCTTCCCAAAAAGCCCGGAGTGGCCGGGTGGAGAAGGCGCATGCCCACGTGGCAGGGAGCTGACTTTCAGCACCTGCTTTTAACAGAGAAATGGGGTCAGATGGGTTTGGTTTTCGTACCCAGCCGGCCAAACCCCGCCCGTGGCTCAGGTTCGGGTTAAAGGGGGCTTCAGGGTGAGATTGAATTTGAAATGCGACCGGTGCAGATCTCTGCAGCTTTGGTTCGTAACTCGCAAACCAGACGCGGGCCTTAAGGAACTCGGTGCTTCTGCTAAACTCCCCTGACGCAAACGCGAGATCCGTCCCCTCCGAGAGACACAGGAGGGGCTGAGCGCAGGTCCTAGGAGCCTCCCGCGCTTGACCTGTAGGTTCTTGGAGCGGTAATGACGCCCTTTGCCAGTGGTGTTGCCTTCCCAGGAGCTGCACTAGGACATTTTTTTCCCCTCAGGCTGAGCAGAGCCAGCAAGCAGAGGTCAGGGCCGGCAGGTACCCCAGCCTCTCCCTCGCCTCCCTCGGAGGAGGGCGCGAGCGGGCCGGCGCCGTGCCTCGCCGCGGTGCCTTGAGCTGCCGGAGGTGCCCGGAGCAGCAACGGGGAAGGAAGGAGCAGCCTGGCAGAGTGGGACGGAGACGCCCGTAACCGTAGGGTTGCTCTGGGGGAGGAACGGCAGGGACTTCCCCCACCACGTCCACCTCTTCCGCAGCGTCTCTCCAGTTGGGCGATTGCGTGTGCTGAGGTTCAGGCTTGGGAGTTCATGGCTTTCTGTTTCTCTCTCCCTGCTGGTGACGTCAGCCTGCACCTGACCACCTTCAGCCTGCAGTACACCCCTCCCGTTGTGGCCTGCGTCTGTATCCACCTGGCTTGTAAATGGTCCAACTGGGAGATCCCAGTCTCCACGGACGGGAAGCACTGGTGGGAATACGTTGATGGCACTGTAACTCTGGAGCTCTTAGATGGTAAGTTTTGGAGCAAGGTCCCCCCAAAAGGCTCTTGTATTATCTTGGCATCTCTGTTCCTGCCATTCGAACACGGCCACTGGCCGCTTCGTGGACTCAAGGGCTTCTGGTTTTGCCAAAGTTTCCAGTGCAGCAGCTGCTATGGTACAACAGAGATGGCAAAAGGCGCACAGTGAGATGAGTTAACATGTGGTCAGTGGTTCTAGCTGTCAGTATTTCCCCTCCTGGAGTAGCTCCATCTCATCAGTAGCTCCATTCATCAGTAAGTAGGGGGTTGCCCCGATGGACCTAGGGCTGGCCTGCCCGTCTCTGACCACCTTTGCCTTGGCTTTTGTGTCTCCTCTGCAGAACTGACTCATGAATTCCTGCAGATCCTCGAGAAAACTCCCAACAGGCTCAAACGCATCCGGAACTGGCGGGTAAGGCTCTGCTTTGTGGCTGCTTGCAGGAGAACACGGGCCCCGAGGTTTCTGCGTGCCGCGTGGCATCGCCAGCGTTACGATGCCAGGCACGTGGAGGGGGGAAACCAAACACCGGGGGTCTGCAAAATGTCCTTGGGCACTCGAGTGCCTCGATTCTGAAGTAACTCCGCAGGAACCTTGGTCCTCCAACTGCTCTGGCAGCTCCGTGTCCAGTTGTTTGGCCTTTCCCCACGAGGAGAGAGGGAGAGGGGGGCAAAGGGGGTGCCGGTCAGCCAGCAGCGCAGCCGCTACTCGCGTCCCTTCTGTGCCAGCCCCGGGTCAATAACCCCTCGCCGCTTTTATTCAGGCCTCGCAGGCAGCCAGGAAGTCGAAGGCCGACGACCACAGCGAAGACAAGAGCCTCTCGGAGCAGACCATCCTCAACATGATTTCGAGGAACAACAGCTCGGACATGAATATCGCCGGCTTGATGAGCATGTCGACGTCCTCGACCGTCGGCGCGGGGCCGTCCCTGCCGCCTTCGACCGATTCCCCCCGCGAGCAGAGCGGCGGCGCGGAGGCGGCGCAGTCGGAGCACTGGATGTCCCAGCATCCTGCCCCCAAGCTGGAAGGTGGCCAGGGCCACAGGACTAGCGAAAGCTCCTCGGCTGCTGAGCACCCTCTGCAGCAAGATGGCGCTGCTTATCAGAAGCAGGGCGGCAAGAACGCCCCGTCGGCCAAGGTGTCGCTCAAGGAGTACCGCGCCAAGCACGCCGAGGAGCTGGCGGCGCAGAAGAGGCAGCTGGAGAACATGGAGGCCAACGTGAGGTCTCAGTACGCCTACGCCGCGCAGAATCTCCTGGTCCAGCAGCAGCGGGAGAGGGAAGTCCAGCAGGACAGCAACCCCTCGCCCATCATCCTGAAAATCCCCATCGGCTCGGAGAACCCCGAGCGCCCTCCCGGCCCTGACAAGAGTGACAAAGCCTCGGCTCTGAAGCTGAGGATCCCGGTGGCGGGTGGAGGTGGCGAGAGGCCTCTCCCCTCCAAGCAGGAGGAGATCAAAATGCGCATCAAGGTGCCGAGCGCCGCGGACAGGCCCGGCTCCCTGGACGAGAGCGGCGCCAAAAGCCGGGAGCACAAGGAGAAACACAAGGGCCACTCTTCCAACCACCACCACCACCACCACAACCATCACTCTCACAAACACTTGCACCCCCAGCTCGCCGCTGGCCCCAGCGGCGTGGTCAACAAGAGGCCGGGAGACTCTAAACACGTCGGCCCGCCCAGCGCCGTGCCCCACAAAAGCTACGGCCTCTTCGGCTCTTCCCGCAAGAGGCCCCCGCCGGAGGAGGCGGCCGCGACGGCGGGCTCGGCGGCGCACGAGCACCAACCCAAAATCAGCAAAAGCTCCAAAGGTTCCGGGGCTCAATTCCCGTATCCTCACCTCCCCGGGCACGGCTCGGAGGCCGGCGGCCTCCCTTTGCCACCGGCTACCAAAACCCGGCTTCCTCACGGCAAATCGGACAAGGGGCCAGCGGGGGCCAACGGGCACAACGCCAGCCAGGCCAGTGACTACCAGGATACGGTCAACATGCTGCACTCGCTGCTGAGCGCCCAGGGCATGCAGCCCACCCAACCCCCCGCCTTCGACTTCCACGCCTACGGCGAGCTCTTGAACCCTCCCCGGGCAGCCGCCGGCTCCAGAACCGCCACCACAGACAGACCCCGGCCCCCGCCTCTGCCCTCAGAACCGCCCCCCCCGCTGCCTCCCCTCCCCAAATAATTCCTTTTTACTACTGAATTGCGACAACCCGGCCCGCCTGCCCCATTCCCCCCCCCCCCCCCCCCCCCCCCCCCCCCCTTTGTGGTGGAGGGAAAAGGGCTGTTGGTGTTCTCCGCTGCCTCCCCGAGAACTGTTTTTATTAGAACTTTTCCTTATTTACCGCGAGGAGTCGTCGAAGCTGTGAAAGGACAAAAAACCCTTTCTCTTCCTCGCTCCCTCCCTCGCCCGCTTCCCATTTAGCAGCGGGGTCCGGCCCTGCTGGAACTGAACCCCCCGGGGGAACACGTAAAGCCCTGGGGGGGGGGTTGGGTGTTATTTAAAACATGTCGCAGAAAAAACCCGAGATGTTTTACAAATAATTTAAGCAGTAACTTATATCTTTAGCATTTTTTTGTTCTTTTTTTTTTTTTTTTTAAGTTTTGTGATGCTGGCAGGTGCTGCGTGGGGACGCCCCGGCGAGGCTTGGGGGCCGCTCTCGTGCGGCATCGTCGGGCTGCTCCGCTCGAGCTGACGGCGACAGAAAGTGGGGTCGAGGAGCTTTTTTTGGGGTCAGAACGGAGGAAAAAGGGTGCGTGGGGGAGGGCAAGGGGCCGCTGGGCTGCGCAGGCGGCGGGCGCTGAAGGCTCTCAGGGTGCTCCCGATTTTGGGGCGCTCCCCGTGGTGGTGCTGGAGAGCGGCTGGCGTGCGAAGGGCCAGCGTGGATCGAGGGTGCTGGGCCGGGTGCTGAGCCCTGGTGGCTGCAGAAGGGGATGTGGAGCCCGTCCGGGTGCGGGAGGGAGGTGCTGGTGCTGTGCCCGCAGCCGGGGCGAGGGCAGGGCTGGAGGTGGGGGGCGCGGGACGGCTCCGGGGTGGGGGAACCCTGCCTGCGCCGGAGCTCCTCCCGCCACCCCCAGCCCTAAATCTTCGGCCGAGGGTGCCCGATTTTGGGTCTGACGTTTTGGAAAAGCCGAACTTGTTTTTGTTCTTCAGCCTCTCACTTTTCCAGACTTCAATAAACGTTATCGTCTCCACCTGGCTTTCGCGAGGCTCCTTTTCTACGCCGAGCTCCGCGCGTTCCTATGATTTCTGCCAACCCTGGGGGTAAACCCCTGCAGGTTTTAGGGTCGGTTCCCCCATCTCAGCCCCCCCAGGGGTAAACTCCTGGAGTTTTTAGGGTTGGAACTTACATTTCAGCCAACTCTGGGGTAAATCCCTCCAGTTTTTAGGGTTGGTCCCACATTTTGGCCAACCTGGGGGCAAATCCCTGCCCTTTTTGGGGTCGGTTCCACATTTCAGCCAACCCTAGGGGCGAATCCCTCCAGTTTTTAGGGTCGGTTCCCACATTTTGGCCAAAACGGGGACAAATCCCTGGAGTTTTTAGGGCCGTTTCTGTGCTTTGGGCTTGTCCCTCTGTTTCCCTGCTCCTTTTGGAGCCTGGGCTGGGAGCCCCCAGCTCCCGGTGGCGTCTCCAGGGGCATTTGGGGGCGTCGAGACTTTCCCTGGGGGGTCTTTGGGGCGCTGGGTTTTGCCCCTAGGATTTTGGGACCGGCTCCGAGCCGGGCGCGCTCCCGCTGCGCGCCGCCGCTGCCACTGGGGGGCTCGCCCCGGCCCCGGCCACGTGCGGGCGCGGCCACGTGGCGGCTGCCCTTCACGTGCTCCACCTCCCCGGGGGCGTGGCCTTGCTGAGTGACAGCGAGCTCGGCCAACCGCGCGCCGCGGCAGAGCGGCAGGGCGGGCCAATGAGGAGGGGCGTAGAGCTGGGGGGGCGGGCCGTGCGGACAGGCGGCGGGGAGGCCGCGGCTGCAGCGAGGTAAGATGGCGGCGGCGGCGCCTGCCCGCTTGGGACCGGCGGGGCCCTTCCCTACCGGCCCCGCCGCGCTCCCCCGAGGCTTCCCCGGCCCCTCCCGTTCCTCCTCCGCTCTCCGCTCCGCCGCCGGAGCCGGGATGCGTTGGGGGACGGAGCGCCCCTCACGCTCGCCGCCCGCGGACAAAATGGCGGCGGCCGGGGCTGGCCGGGCGGCGGCGTCAGGGCGCATGCGCGGGGCCGGCGCGGGGAGGGCGGCGGAGCACGTGGGGGGGGGGG